>LZPO01087241.1:188058-222182 GCA_001675575.1 Neotoma lepida | reverse complement strand
TCAGGAAATGATGTTTAATACAAACAAGTCAAAAAGACATTTTGCTTGGGACATAAAAGTCATCAGAAGTGGGCTGGAGAGATGGCTCAGAGGTTAAGAGCACTGGCTGCTCTTCCAGAGGTCCTGAGTTCAATTCCCAGCAGCCAGTGGCTCACAACCATCTGTAATGAGATCTGGTANGCTCTTCTGGCTTGCAGGCATACATGCAAGCAGAACATTGTATACATAATAAATAAATAAATGTTTAAAAAAAAGTCATCAGAGGCAAATTACTCTCCTGTTTTCTCTGACACTCCTACTGCAAGTCAAGCCAAGTGAGAAAACATTCCAATTAAGACACCGACCTAGTTACTAATGTAGACTGTGTAGCAGCAACTCAAAGAGGAGTTTCAGAGAATACACTTACACCAGCACTACCATGTGCTCAACCACACATTCAGAAAACATGCTTCATCAAACCCAAGCTGAAAACTAAAAACCTTTTTCTTTACTGTTAATATGTGTGGGTGTGTGTGATGTGTGGGTAGGCATGCAGAGAGGTCCAGGACAACTCTGTCAAGCTGGTTCTCTTCTTCCACCTTTTTGTGGGTTCTGGGGATTGAAGGTTGTCTGTCAGGCTTGCATGGCAAGTGATTTACCTGCTGAGCCACTGGCCAGTCCCCAACTGTAAATTTAAGATCACGTGCCTCACTTAAGAATTTAATTAGCAGAACGTACACCTGGGTCTACCTTGCTAGCCTTTCTGTCTTCTGAGCCAGTTCTTTATCAACCCCTAAGAGACACTTGCAGCAGAGCAGCAGTTGTGAGCTTTCTTCCGTCAGCCACTTCCATGCCTCAGGATCCAACTTGAAAACAGAAAGCATCCCAATGATGTATCACCAAATATATTCTCATCTCTTANGNATTTTTCAAGAAACCACCTTTTAAAATGAGTACCAGTTGAACAGGAGACATAAAACTAAGAACACGAGAGCATTCACAAGTACATGTGGGCCTTCACAAGTCTATGTTCATTAGCACCNGGCAAAGCCAAAGTGAAAGAAGTTTCAATCATCAGACATCAATGTCTTTCTCTACCTCAAGGGGAGAAAAAAAGAAGAAACCATATTAAAAGGTACTAGACTTTAAAATACAAAGTGTAATGTGGGTGTAATTCGAGATTAAAATTGTCCCCNTTTTCACAAACTTGCTGACCATCTTGTGACACAAATACAGATCTTTACTACTTGGCTGGTTCTGAAGAACATCTTAATACAAGTCCAAAGTCACTCTCAGCTGAGGCTAGGCAAGGCACAACACAATCAGCAATATAGCTCTTCCACATTTAGAAGATACTAAGCATGGGCTAGGGTGTAGCCTCTGCCAGGTTCATTATCTAGCACCCAAACCACTCACATCCCCACACACCCCACGACAAAGGAAGAAAAAAGTAAAGGCAGGAAAACAGCTAACAAGCAGAACATTTGAAAAATCTCTAAGTAAAAAGTCTGACACAAGAGACTTCAATTGTTCAACAACTGTGGTCTCTAAAGGAATAAAACAGCATTTATTTCTTTAAACCTAATATTTGTAAGTTGCTCTGTTATATCTGTGGTATATTTGAAATATAACTAATTAATTAATTTAAAAAATATTTATGGAGGAGGGATTAGGGATTTAGCTCAGTGAAATGTCTGGAAAAAAAATTCTTATGGTGCATATATTACTAGGGAAAAAACTCTCGAATACAACTGCCCCTTGAACAAAGAAGACACTTTAAAGGATGATATTATACATGACAGGAAAGCAGAGGGGCTGGGCTGTATATTAGTGGTAGGAAGAACAAGACATGTTCACCTAGTTATAAAGCAATGGCTGTTCTGTGAGGAAAGACATTATTTGCAGTTCCTTGGGCAANGAAGTAAGGGGTGCATACTAGAAAAAATTAATGACAGATCTGAAGAACAAGTAGAATTCAGATAAAAGAGGCTTTCCACTGGGAAAAGCTATGAAAAAGAAAGCTGGAGAACCATTCTGAAGAAGATACAATTCAATTTAGCCGAGANGGAATAACCTACATCATAGTAGATGATGATATAGAAGTTAAAAGGTTCAAAGCCCTTGNAAGTCAAACATCTAGGCCAAATCAAATATCACCAATTAAAGCATCTAATACTACACCATGCACTCCACTGATGCTCTATAAATTCTTCTAAATTAGTCACCCATGGGTCCTTGCTGTACTTCCTCATAGAATCAGAACTAGTTTGGATCACACTGTAACTCAGTAAACTCACTCTACTTAAAAAAAACAAACTACTTTTTCAATTTTGAGCGCACACGAAGTTGAGCAGTAACAAGCAAGGACCGTCACTTCCTCTTCAGTTTACATATTCATCATGGTGTCACTGGGGCATCAGTTTGAAATGATGTAAAAACTGGGCTGCTCATCTGTGCACAGTGAATCAAAGTATTCCAGGCCCAGCTCTACAATGGTGACTGTAAAATGAGGAAGCTTGACTAGATGATCCAGGAGGAGCCTTCCAGCTTTAAATTCTTCTTATACTCTCAATCACCTTTTCCAAGAAGTCACTGNGACAAAGCCAAAGGGTATTCCCGCTCTAACCTACGTGGGGTTAGACTACCCTTTCCTGAGCATCTACTAAGGGCCATACTTTCTATTTCCCAAAGACTCATCACATCCCTAGGAGCCAGCACTTTCTTCATTTTACTTAGAAAGTGTCAGCCTTCCCTCATCTGCCCAAGTCAATCAAGGGTGGAAGCCTGGATTCAAATCTGGGTCTAACTTCAAAGCAAGCTCTTAATTTGTGTGTCTGAGACACATAAATACGGAACAAAATANAGAAAAGCTAAAGAGATGGGCTATGACTACGGNAATCTAAAGAGTCCCTGGTTTTCTAGGAACAGTAGTCTTGTTGCCNTGTGGGGAGGGACAAGTGAAGCCAAATATTGGGGGAGGATGGACCCTGCCGGATTTCAGCTGAGTTCTAAAGTGGTGCTGTGTCTGGCTCAGTGGCAGAATGCTTGCCTTATTATGCGCTAAGGCTCTGGATTCAATCCTCAGAACNCCTCCATCTCCCCCAAGAAATACTAACAGAGACCCGTGTGGTTAACATTATGTAAATTTCCAAAATCGTCAGGTAAGAACTGAAATAGAAGCATCAGCAACAAAGTCTAGGCTTAGCAGAAAGAAGGCTTAGTTTTCACCGTAGTAGAATTCTAGCTCTAAGACCCTGGGCAAGTTATTTTAGTTCTCTCTTCAATAGTAAAGACCCTATCCTATCTTTCAGGGTACTTTATGATCCTTCCGGANCCCCCAAACAAAGGTATGACAGCGATCCAAAGTTTATCTTTAAAATGTCCCACGCAGTCATTTTTTGTGTACCTAATTTATTCTCAAGTCAGTTTATTATTTTTTTAGTGCCATTCACAGGAATTTCCAGTTGACTCTATGCAAACTTCACAGTAAGTGTATCCTAAACATAAAATCAAACACTGGTTTTCCGTGTCTTGATAATGTTTTTAAAAACATTACAAACTGTGTCACCAGGAGAGCAGACAAGTCCCTCGAGTGGTTAGGGCGCAGATCGCTACAGCGTCCAAGAGAAGTATTGCCACACGACACATTTGGGTGAACCTGAAAAGTGGTGGGGTCTGAACCACCAGCCCTAGGCAAACGCCCGTCCTTACAGCTGATGGGGCAGGAGCAGGTGGCTTTGTGCCCCAAGAATATCCTTTTATTCTTAGCCACACGCCCTCGCCAACAGCTGGGTTTTTAAACCTCCTTCCAGCCCTCCAGAGCCGGGTTTCAGCCGGCACCGACGCGGGCCGACAGGTTAAAGGGAAGGAGGGAGGGGCCGCGGTCCGTCGGCGAGCCGGGTCCCCGAAGCCCTCCTGTCTGTCACCGCGGCCCGGGCTGCACCGCCGCGTGGGGAGCTCGCGAGGTCCGAGCAGGGGAAGGAAGGCGAAGGGAGCGGCGTGGACGCCCCATTCTCGCCCAGCCCGGCCCCAGCCCGGCCCCGGCGCTGCGCTCACCGTCTCGGCTTCTGTGTGCTGGGGTCCGGCACTCTGGCCCCCCATCACCCCGCGGAGGAAATTCATCTCGTCGCTCAGCCGCCGGCGTCACCAGCCCCTTAGCCAAAGGAAACACGACCGCCCCCGCCCCCGAAGGGCCTAGCCCCCGAGCCGGCGCTCCGCACCCCTCGGACTCCGCCACCGCCGCCGCCGCCTCCTACTCAGCAGCGGCTCCGGCGCCCTGAGCCCGGAAACAGCCACCGCCACCAGCCGCGCTGCGCATGCGCGGGGACGTGGCGTTACGTGGCGGCTCGAAGGGCGAAGGCAAAAGGGGCGAGGAGGGAGCCCGGAGCCGTAGGCCACGCCCACCAGCGCCCCCGCCCCCGCCAGGACACGCCCCCTCCTCCGCCCTGCGCCGCTTGCTGCTGCTGGCCGCGGTCACCCACGTGGTCGCAGCCCCAGCCCAGTCGGCTNGGGAGGATCTGATTAGACTGCGCGCTCCGGCTGCTAAGGTGTTTTGTCGCCAAGCGGGACGGACTGCAAGCTGTCAAATCTGAGGGCTTATTTTGTGGAGTCGAAAGTGAAGNTTTCCTTTGGCCAACGTGACAGGTAAGGGGTGGGTCCGGGCCCCTGGGAGAATTCGTTTGGTTCTTTTGGTTCAGCGGTACGAGCGATGTGGCCTTTTGATCCTCGGAAATTGCATTTCTTCACAGGGCTTTGTTTGGTGGTAACGGGGGTGCTAGAGACCCCTCATTCCACTACCACTGGAGGGCGCGTTTCTAAATTCTTGCTCCTCAACCCTACTAAACGGAATTCCTAGATCTAAATACCAGGTACTCGGCTCATTTTCAAGTGTGAGAAGGAACCCCCATCGAACCCTGCGTTTACCTCACTCTAGTAAGAAATTAGAAATAAATTGTTCCAGAGTGTCAGTTTGGTAGCCAGTAGCATAATGTTGTTTGAGTTTTTTTTTTTTCCCATTAACTCTAGATTCCTGCATTTCAGTGTTTTTAACATGCAAAATGTCATTTTTCCAAATCGGTATACTTGGTCTTTCCAAATGAGGCTTCCAGGTACACATGCTTCTGGAATAGCCTTGTAAATTTCTTGACACCAAAAGGCAGTCCAGTTAGCCAACTGACTCATGCCTCTCAGTTTCAATTCCCCATAGGTCTCAGATGTGACGTTTAAAATTTAACTCGTCTTTCCCAGCCTCCCTCTAAAAAAGAAAAAATCAGTATGCTTCCACTTCATGCCTTAGCATGTTCAATAGTACCTCTACCCAAATAATTCCCTAAGCCAGGAGGAAACTGTGAAGACTTTGGCTTTCCACCTTCCCATGTCCAATGTGAGTGTATAATTTGTATGTATTGAATATTTCTCAAGTCCTTCCTCTCCTTGAATACTCAGCGTGTTGATGTTTCTTATATTCTCATTTCACACTGAGATTACAGCAAATGCCTTCCCAACTAGTCTGTCTACATTCAGCCCTGGCTTCTCTCAGTCCACCTTTGGGTGAGCTCAAGAAGAAATATGTCAGTTGTCTTATTAAAATTCTCCAGTGCTTCCTCGGTCTATATAATGAAATCCAAACTCCTTAGTTTGGCAAACATACCTGTCAGGATTACAGCTCCTGTCTGCCTCACATACTCAACGTTTTTNTGTTCAGTATACCCTTCCCCTCTTGTGAGGCAGAGTCCTTCCAGTTCCTTAAGCCTCAGCTCCAGCATCTCAGGAGAGAGTTCCTTGAAATCAAGATGCATCTCTATGTGCAGTCACTTTGCAGGACCTAATGACAGGGCCATTTATATATCAGTTACTTACTGTTCTTTACCAATCATAAAGAGTGACTTTGATGGATAAGTTGAATGAATTTGTGTGGCTAGTATGCCAAGGGAGAAGGTCTATTCTGCCTGTGAATTACAGAACATGCACCATAAAGGCCATGGTGAGGGTTCATTTTAGTCCAAGGTCCTAAGCCTGGACACAGAGCATGGCGGGGTACTACTTACTGCCAGAAGTACAGTGTGCTGAGTATTGTCCTCTGCTTGACATTTTGCTTTAGACATTTTCCATGGAGGCATTTTGTTGCAGCCTAAAAAAAGTAACCGTTAAATTCTCAGCAGTTACCAAGTAAAGCCTGCNAAGAACCTCATCCAACAGTCTCACCTTTGCCTGAGCCTGACCTGGCCTCTTCCCCAAGCCCCACTTTGACCTACCTTAAGGAGTGAGGATCTGATATGATTGGAAGGGGCTTAGAGATATCTCTTTCTGTTATTTGGGAAGGGAACATGGGACCTCGACATTTTAATGAAATTTTTTTAAGGGACAAGCCTTGTTAAAATACCTTGTTTTAAGCTGTGGTGGACATAGTCATCATGACTTAGAACGTTCCCTTCATTTGGCCTGTTTCATTTCCTAACAGTGTGCCCTGGGCAGGGGGCACTGTGAGAAGNAAGGACTGAGGGACTGACAGTTGGGGGCAGAAGTGAAGCAGGTAAACCTTCCCACGTTCTCCGNCCTCACAGTCTCACTTCTGTTCTGCTCACTATTTGGGGTCTAAAGNGGAGGCAGANANTTATTTATTTATCTTATTTATGCCTCAGATCGGNTCTAAGCAGGGAGCAGCCATGAAGCAGACTCCTTATTTAAGAAAAGGGTTACAGATTAAGCCAGTGACATTGGTACTTTTAGAAAAGAGGTAGGGACAGTGTCTTATTCCTGCTTGCACTCAGCATACGGCAGAATTCGCCGACATGGTAGTTGCTTAAGAACCACTTGTTAAATAACAGAGCAAGAGAAAACATGAGGAAGCTGTGAATTACACTCACGTTCTTCTGACTCTGGGATTCAGGATGAGAATGGCGTGTTTCAGTAAAATTTCTGCAGTCTAAAACTTTGAGTGGATGAGACTAATCTTCCATTTCCTAAACCAAACCTGACCAAGAGCATCTACTAAAATTCATTATTTTGAAATTACAGTTCCTCATGGTGTGGTGACCCCCCCCAACCATAAAATTACGTTTGTTGCTACTTCATAACTGTAATTTTGCTACTTTTATGAATTGTAAATGTCTGATATGCAGGATATCTGATATGTGACCCCCCCGAAAGTGTCATTTGATCCCCAAAGGGGTCATGACCCACAGGTTGAGAACCACTGTCTTAGAGGATGAGTAGAAGAGATGATCTGTGTTGGAAACACATCACGTTCAAGTTTTTAAAGGCCTTTGGGACACTTTTCAGTGTCCCCTAAACACTGTTAATATGACTGTTCATTACTATCCAATTAACCAAGCCACATACAACAAAATAAATTGATAATGAAACAACAGTCAAAGTTCACAACTAATCAATAACAGTGTCAAGTACTTGTACCGTTTATTTGCTAGGCTCTGTTCAAAGAGATTTCATAAAAGAATACTTCCGAGCTGGAGATGTAGCTTGGGGTTTGAAGCGTGCTTAGAGCTGGAAGCCCAGCCCAGGAAGTATAGCTCAAGTTAGTACAGTGTCTGCGGAGGATGCCTGAAGCCCTGGTTTTAATNCCCACTACCACATCACCTTGAGGAGGTGAAGGGGTAGCTGGGAGGTTAGGGGACCAGAAGTTCAAGGTATGTAACAAGTTAAGTGGTACCCCGACAGAAAAAAATATCCCACAAACAAACAAATCTTCCCATACATACAGAAAGCTTGCTTAGCATTTGTGTGGCCCTGGATTCATTCCTCAGTACCACCATAATAAAGATTTTTTTTTCAGTTTATTTTTCGTTTGTTTGAATGTTTCCTTGTATTTTTCTGAGGCAGGGTTTCACTCTGTGTAAGTCGGGTCCACATCCTGAGGGCTGGAATTACAGACGTATACCGTCACACCTGACCCAATAATAATTGACTCAGTCCTCACAGCAGCAACCTGATGACAGATAGTACTGTTAGCTCTGCTTTAGAAATGGAAAAATAAGAGCATCACCTTGGCCTTGACCGGTGGTGTCCTGCTGGGAATTGNCAGAGATGTTAACTTGACCAGTGGTGTCCTGTAGAATTGGCAGAGATGAACATGAGTTCATGGCTTCAAAGCCTGCATTCCTAAGTGCTGTTCCCCTATCCCTCTGGGGTCAACGCAGTGGCCATAGAGTAAGTTAAAGGTTGTCCACATGTCCCTACATAATCTGACTTGGATTTTGTAGCTATATTTTTTCCTGTTTGGGAAGTTGGCTTCTCCATCCGCCTAGAGGCATGTCACCTAGAGGCATGTCGCCACCCCTTACTCTCTTTAAGTTTGCTCAGATGTCACACAGGTCTTTGCTGACTCTTGGGAGTTGCAGCTCCGCTCTACTACCTCCCTCTGCTAGGNTCACTCTTTCTCTGTCACCCTGTAAGGTGCAACCTACCCAATGAGAGTATGAGCTTCAACTTTAGAAGTAGGGAAACTGTGCAGTGCAGAATTATAGTATGTGCTGTGTATATTTCATTGTATTGTCTGTTCCTCCCCAACTCCTAGAATTCTAACCCCATTAGAACAAAGATTTCAGTCCTTTTGTAAGTTTTACCCCAGTGTGTAGCATAGTATCTGACCCATAGGGATATGGAAGAACTTTAACCCCCCAAAGAGGAGATTCCCACTGTGGACTTATGTACAGAAGATTCTGTAGTTTGCAAAGCATGGCATGGCAGCTATACTAATTCAGGATGCTTGTGTTTTGTTTTGTTTTTAACAAAAGATTTATTTTTAATTTTCACTTATGCATATGGGTATTATGTTTGCATGCATGTCTGTGCACCACATATGTGCAGTGCCTTTGGGGGCCAGAAGAGGGAGTTGGATCCTCTGGAACTAGAGTTAGAGACAGCCTGGGTGCTGGGAATCAAATCCTGGTCCTCTACAAAAGCATCTAAGGCTCTTAACCACTGAGCCATCTCTCCAGCCCTATTTATTTATTTATTTATTTTTCTTTTTGAAACAGGATATAGTACAGCCCAGGCTGGTCTTGAACTTACTACCTAGGTGAGCTTGGCTCTGAATTCCAAATCCCCTTTCCCTTTCCTCCCAAATGCTGGGATTACAGGTGTACACTACCATGCCTGGCTTGAACATTTTATTAATAGAATAAATTTTGTTTATAGATGTGTTGGTAGCCTTCAATGACTACCAAATGGATAATTAACCTTTATCACTTGTAAATGTAAACATCTGTGCAAGGAAGGACGTACATGTTGAGCATCAGATCTCAGTCCAGCTTCTCTGTGTCCAACACATGTTACTTTAAGATCTACTATACTTGGGGCTGGAGAGATGGCACAGCAGTTAAGAGCACTTACTGCTCTTGCAACAGACCCAGGCTTGATCTCTAGCACCTACATGGCAGCTCACGGCCATCTATAACTCTAATTTTAGGGCATTGGACACCCTCTTTTAGCCTCTGCTGGCACCAGGCATGCATGTGGTGGACAGACATACATGCAGACAAAAAAATATAATACACATAAAATAATTAAAGTTAAAAAAAGATTTCAGTTGCTCTGGACAACTGGCCTTTTCTCTTCCTTTGTATAGAATAGTGTTGCTTACAGTCACAGTGGGTCTTTCCACTTAGTGAATTCTTTTTGGAAATGCCCTCATAGATAAGCCCAGAGATACGATTTACTCAACTCCTGGGTCCTTAATTCCATCAAGTTGACAGTCCAGTTTGACCATCATAGGCTATAACCCTGCACTTAGGGGGCGGGGGCGGAGGCAGGAGGATCAGGAGTTCAAGGGCAACCTATGCTGTATAGTAAGTGTGAAGCCAGCCTGGGATACAGGAGATTCTGTCTCAAAACAAAACAAAAAACCATTAGCTGCTACGCATAGCTAACCTCAAATATGCAGAAGGGTGTATATGAAAGTTTCCTACCACTTTTTGACCACCCAGGCAGTTAACATAAGCAATTGTATGTTCATGTACAATTCATCCATATACAATTTTGTGTGTGTGTGTGTGTGTATGTGTATGTGTATGTGTATGTGTATGTGTATGTGTGTAATACTATTTTTGTTGATAATACAAATAACTGTATTGGATGGTATTCACTGTTCTATATCTTTTCTTCTTCTCTGATGATCTGGAGATTAAACCCAGCGTACCACCCGTTCTAGAAAAGTACTCACCACCACCAGACAGTCCTCATCCCTACTCTTCTCTATTGAATGTAGCTGTAGCTTGGCAATTGTTCTAGACCAGTCTAAAGGAAGTGCCCTCATTCTTTCTCAATATGAGGCACTTTCTGTTGACTTTGAGATGGAGTCTCATGTATCCCAGGCTGGCCTGAAATTCACTGTGTAGGCTGAGGATTACTTTGAACTTCTGATCCTCCTGCATTTACCTCCCAAGGGTTGGGGATTCAGACATGTGCCACTATGGCATTCCCTATTTATGCAGTGCTAGGGACTGGACATGGAACCTTGTGCGTGCCAGGGAAGCACTCTACCAACTGTGCTCCAGGTCCAGAAATCCAGCCCCTNGAGGCCCTTTCCAAAGTGTTGTTTAAGCTCTGGGAATCCATGTTAGAGGGAGGGGCAAGAAGAAGGTCTGGGTTCATTCACATCCTTCTCCAACTAACTGGATTTCTGTTTTGATATAAACAGATTCAGAGGTAAAAATGTTGGACAGTCACCCATCTCAGGAGCTGTAAAATGTGACCGAGGCCAGGACTTGGACTAGTTGGGATATGGTGCCTGTCCTCAAGTCCAAGCTTCTTGCTCCACCTCTCTGAAAAGGCACAGGAATTGTTACCTCCCTGCTGGGCTTGTTTGTTAGATAATAGTGCTTGAAACGTCGTGAGTACTCCCTGATCAGTGTGAAGACCCAGCTCATCCTCCGTTGTATTGTCATTTTCTTAAGAACTGGACTTGTAAAGATCTCGCCCTGTAATAGAACCAGCTCAGCTCTATTGTGTCACGTTACTAAGCAGTCTGCTTCTTCAGTTGTGACTTAATCTGGGACATCAAGACATTTCCCCTGGAGCTTTCAGTATTTCTGGACTCCTCTCCTCACTGGTTTCTTTTTTTCTGTTCCATGGAGGGGCCAACGTGGTTACGGGAAATGTAGTCCTATAATCTCCCAGGTCCAAGTTCATCAAGGAAGATTCAAATCTCCCGGTAATCCAAGCCAGAGTCTCCNTCCTGCTCCTTGAATCTAGTTGAATCGCATGGCCATGTGTTGTCATTTCCTGTAGTCCAGGGTTCGAGATGTTCTGACTCACTTTGAGTCACGTATGCCCTAAAGCAGGGAGTGGGGGTCCAAAGCTCATCCTAAAGTGGGTGGAAAATGGGTGTCCCTAAGAGAAAGCTGGAGTTCTGTGCTAGAGTAAGTTTATCAGTCTAAGAAAACCAGTGGATATTCGCTGTATCCCTCAGTGCACTGAACCATTTGCTAGTTCTTTTTGTGTTCTTTTTTAAACATTTATTATTTGCTTGTTTGTTTATTTGGGAGGCATGAGGAGCATGTGTATCACAAAAAGTGTGTGTGGAGTTCAGAGGACAATTTTGGGAGAACTGATTCTCTCCTTCCATCGTGTGGTTCCTGGGGATGGAACTCAAGTTGTCATGCTTGGCAGCAAGCATTTTTGCTGAGCTGCATCTCGAGCCCCTTGCCAGGTTTTAGAATCTTTATCGTCATCGTTATTATTACTGCTATTATTATTTCTATGTGTGACTGTTTTGCCTGCATGTATGTCTGTGTACTATGNGTNTGCAGTGCTTTCAGAAGCCAGAAGAGAGTGTCGGATCCCCTGTGAGCNACCATGTGGGTGCTGGGAATCGAACTCTGGTCCTTTAGAAGAGCAGCAAGTGCTCCTAGTACCTAGTTGCTTTTAGAATACCTTTTCAGCAATGCCACTGACACATGCTGGCATCAGTTCTGGGCTTTGCAAAAGGTTCCACAGATGCTGCTATTACTTGATGAAAGGAATTTGTGTTGCTTTTTCTATCTGCAAGGAGCTCTAGACCTTTTTTAAAACTGTGTCTTCCTGGTGATGTTTCTNAGTTTAAGAAAATACGATAAGTAGAAGTGCTTACTTATAGAAAATCTCAATTAGGAATCCCAAATGATATTTTTATTGAGGAATGAGTTTATGGGATCCAAGCCATAGCACTTTTGCGTTTGTGGGGCATTTGACCATCAGCTCCCTGCCCCTTGCCCTCTCTCCCTACAGCTGGCTGAACAGGCAGGTCCTAAGCAGTTAAGACACGAGATTAGCATTTTTATTGTCCCATTCCACAGCTAGACCAAGCCTTTGAAGTTCTCATTGGCTGATGCCAAGATTCCTTGGGAGTACAAGATAATTTATTGTGGAGTCACAGCCCCTTCTCCAGCAAGCCTGGGTTACAGGGCAAGTTGCAGCTGTCTGTCTTACTTGCTAGTGGCCCATGTGAGGATGTGGCAGGCTGAATATCATCAGGGCCATCTGTCTCTTGAGAACAGAATATAGTCTGTCAAAGTGGCCTGGGCTTCTGGGACTAGAACCTTCTGAAGCTAGCCAACCTACACCTTCAAAGTCCCCACCCTTTCCTCAATTCCAGGTTTATTTATTTTTTAAAATTTTAATCAACATCTCCCACCCCCCCACAGTGTGTGTGTGTGTGTGTGTGTGTGTGTGTGTGTGGTACTAGAAGGCTCAGACCAAGGGTTGCATGCTAAGTATGCTGTTTCCCACTCAACTGTATTCCCAGCTCCCAATTCTAGTTCTTGAATGGAGTTTATTATGAAGCGCCAATGCCTTATGATTAGTGACTACACGCTCCAGGGAACCGGGAAGAGCTCAGCTGACTAACTCGCAGAACTGTCTTGGACAGGGGCATTGATGACAGAAGAGAGTTGAGTGTAGACATTACTCCCTGCCAGCGACAGTTATGTGAGAGATGGAAGAGGGGGAAGAACGTGTGTGGGTGATGTGGGTGCACACAGGACACTATGCGCTCCCCTTGGCCTCTCTTCTCTGCTGCTGTGCACTAGCATATGTGTGCATCCTCATGGTGGCCCTGCAAATGCTTCACCAGAGTATGCTGGTTTATAATCAAAGGAGTTTTGTATGCGATTATATTCCTATCTGCAAGGGACTAACTGAANGGAGATATGGTGGTTTGAGTGAGAATGGCCCCACAGGTTCATATTTGAATGCTTGGTCCCCAGGGAGTGGCACTATATGAAAGGNTTAGAAGGATTAGGAGGTGTGGCCTTGTTGGAGGGAGTGTGTCACTGGGGGTGGGCTTTGAGGTTTCAAAAAGCCAAGCCAGGCTTTCTTGTCCTATGGATCAGGAAGTAGCTCTCAGCTACTGCTCTAGTGCTGCCTGCATGCCGCCACACTCCCTGCCATGATGATAATGGACTAAGCTGGAACTGTAAGCAAGTCCCTAATTAAATGCTTTCTTTTATAAGAGCTGCCTCGGTCCTAGTGTCTCTTCACAGCAGTAGAGCGTTGGCTAAGACAGTAGATAAAGAGCTAGAAAGGCCCCCAACCTTGCCCTCCTCACCTCCTCCTCTCCACCTACCACACGTGTCTCTCTGAAGCAGGGCCACAAAGTCTGTGAGACCCAAAGAGACCCAGAGCCAAGTCCTAGAAAAATCTACCAAGTATTTCATATCCACTGAAGATACCTGGGATCCAGGCTGACCAGATCGCTCAGGAGGTAAAGGTAATTGCCACCTGATGCTCCAGGCCTGGTGACCTGAGTTCCATCCTTTCTACCCATCTAGAGATGGAAGGAGAGAAGTGTCCCCACAAAGTTTTTCTCTTACTCCCCATGTGCATGCACCCACACACATACATTCAACATTCCCACACACGATTGTGAAAAAAAAAAATAGCCAGGTGGTGGTGGCACACATTTTTAATTCCAGCACTTGGGAGGCAGAGGCAGGTGGATCTCTTCGTTCGAGGCCAGCCTGGGCTACCGAGTGAGTTCCAGGACAGTAAGGGCTTCACAGAGAAACCTTTCTAAAAACAGAAAAGAAAAGCCAGATATGGTTGTCCATACTTTCAGTTCNAGCATTCAGAAGGTAGAGGCAGGAGGATGTTGTAGGCCAACCAGAGCTAAGTGAGGCCCTGTCCCAAAATAAACAACAAAATCTCTGAGATCCAAAATCCCCGTAGGTCATTGCAGCCATCCTCCTTCCTGAAAGCTGCTAACTAGGTCTGGGCCTAGAATCTGGGCCAGAGCGAAATGACGACACTGGTATTTTGGTATTAATTTGATGGTATGGTAGATGTCAGGCTCTTTCTTTTTAAAATGTTCAGAATCCACACCATTTTAAACAAAGCAGGGCAGAGACATGTTTAGCACATTTCATTTGAGCCTATATTAGCTCTTAACCACTGACTCATCTTCCCAGACTCTGCCTAGGCATCATGGGGTGGGGGTGGAGGGGATCCAAAGTAATCTTCTCAAGTCCATAGTTCCAAAGTGGCAGTCTGAAGTCTGTCTAGATTTGAAAAGAAAATGTGCCTAGGGCCCTGGCCTCCGTCTGTGAAATAGGAGTAGGCTGTCCAAGCGGTCTCAGATGAGGTGCATGGGTGAGGACCCACAGCAGGGCCTGTGTGACAGACAGATTGATCTGGCTGGCATTCAGGTCTGTGCAGCAGCTTTTGCTCTTCTGCCTAGAACCTTGAGAAGCTTAGCTCCTGCTCGGCTCTGGCCCCTGATGGAGCGCTTTGGGCCTTCTTTTGCCGTCTGGGAAGAATGGTCCTTCCTATACTCCAGCCTTGCCTTCCATCTCCCAGTGAGCCATTTTGTCTTGCCCTCCCTCCCTGTGGAGGTAGACAGTCGGAAGAGCTAATTGGAAAAGGGTCTAGGCAGGGTTGGAAGGAGAAAGAATGTGGAGAGCCAAGAAACTGGATGAAATTGCTGACTAATATCTGCAGGCCGAGTCACCCACATAAATACAGTGACCCCCCCCCCCGGCCCGTGCTTAAAATAGCTCACTGTACCAGAACACTGAAAAACAGATGTGCTTGGTTTTTTTAAAATTATTGATTGAGCAAACATTGGAATCTCTCTGTCCTCTGTACCAAGCCCCGCGGTTCTCCCCCACGTATTTGCTCATTTGAGACTTGGAATTCCTATTCCTGTTTCACAGACTGAGGCCTGCCTTTAGCATGGACTGGAGCAAAAAGGCACATTTTCTTTGCACATCTAGACAGTTTTTTTTTTCATTGCACTCCTGCTACTTTAGAACTGTGGCCTTGAGAGAATCACCACCCCTCCATGAGGCTTAGCCAGGGGCTGGGAAAATGGCTCAGTGGTTAAGACACTGGCTGCTCTTGCAGAGGACCCAAGTTCAATTCCCAACACCCACATGGCAGCTCACACCTGTCTGTAATTCCAGTTCCAGGCCTTCTGACACCCCCACACTGACATAAAGCAGGCAAAACACCAAATAAAATAACATAAAATTTAATTAAAAAAGATAGAAACCAAGGCCTTACACATGGTAGGCCAGTGATCTACCACCGAGCTACACCTGTAGGGGAGATTCCTGAACTTTGCTGCCTCCATTGTGGTCCCTATGCACTGCAGCAGAACAGTGAAGTGTCTGAGGTAAGATAACCTGGAGGTGGACAGTGCAGGGTGAAGCCCCAGGATATCATATGAGCTCCAAGTTTCGTCTGGCAGAACACCCGGCTTGCTTTGTGGCTGCCTGCTGGCTCTTCTATCTCCCGCATTATATCCTTATTCTGGGCAGGAAAAAGGGTAGAAGTGAGAAACCAAGAGAATCTACCAACCAAAGCTTCCCTCCCTATCTTTTACCCTTCTAACCTTTTGTTGAAGTAATGTTAACTAATTAATGAACTAATGTCAGAACCAGAGAGAGGCTGCAAAAGCTATATGCCAAAATCCTCTGCCCTTTGCCCAAATCCTTCGAATGGAAGCATTCTTAATCACTTCATTCTCTGCAAATATATACATTTCCTCCTGAACCATCCCTGAGGAATTTCTTGGCATGCCCCCAAAGACTTCATCATCCAATTCCTCAAGATGAAACTGTTTTCTTAAATGACACAGTGCTGTGATCAAAACCAGGGAATTAGCTGTGATGCTTTGCTGTTATCTTGTCCACAGACCTTTAAAGTTTTTCACTGTAGTCCTACTAAATACCTTTTTAAGGGAGATTTTGTTGTTGTTCTGGTCCTGGATTAAATGTTTCATTTGAATGTTCTGTATCTTTAGTTGTCTTTAATCAAGAATAATTTCTTAAAGATGGGCAGTGATGGCACACACCTAAAATCCCAGCACTTGGAAAGCAGAGGCAGGCAGAGTGAGTTCGAGGCCAGCCTGGTCTACAAAGAGAGTTCTAGGACAGCCAGNACTGTTACACAGAGAAATCCTGTCTCAAACAAAAACAAAAACAACAAACCAAAACAAAAACCCAAAAGAATAATTTCTTTTAAAAAGAGAAGAATGGGGGGCTGGAGAGATGGCTCAGAGGTTAAGAGCACTGGCTGTTCTTCCAGAGGTCCTGAGTTCAATTCCCAGCAACCACATGGTGGCTCACAACCATCTGTAATGAGATCTGGTGCCCTCTTCTGTATACATAATAAATAAATATTTAAAAAAAAAAAAGAGAGAAGAATGGGGGGTGGGGGGGCTAAAGAAATGGCTGATGGTTTAGAACTTGCTGCTCTTGTGGGGGACCTGTGTTTTGTTCCCAGCTCCCACAGGGCAGCGCACAACCATCTAGAACTCCAGTTCCAGGGAATCCAGTGCCTTCTTCTGACCTCCATGGCATCAGGCACACAAGTGGTGCATGTACAGACATTCAGGCAAAACACTGTACACATAAAGTAAAGAATAATTTCTTGGGCTACTTAGATGGCACAANAGTTAAAAGGATTTCCCTTCCTGAGGACCAGAGTTCAGTTCCTAGCAGCTATATCAGGTGACTTCCAAACATCGCTTGCAACTCCAACTCCAGGGCATCTGATGCCTTCTTCTGGCTTCCTCGGGCACTTGCTTTCACCTGCACATACACATATACGCCTAATATAAAAACAAAACCTTAAAGGAAAGGAAAGAATAGTTTCTCTTTCCCTGTCTTTCATGGTCTTGGCATGGAGTGGACAATGTAGGCTGTGTTGTAGAATGCTCCTCAACCTTAGTTTGTCTCTTCTTGTTATAGCCTCATGTTCAGAGGTCTACACCCTGCAGAGAGTTCAACACATCTCATTTTTCCATTATTAGTGAATGGTACTTTTTTTTTTTTTTAAGAGGTAGAGTACCCTGTAGCTCAGGCTGGCTTTGAACTTGCCATGTAGCTAAAGATGACCTTGAACTCCTTCTGCCTCCACCTTCCAGGTGCTGGTCTTTGTAACTANTAAGTTGCATTGGTGGTCTGCCTTTGTATGCGTGTGTGCATTGTTTTGTTTTTATGGTGCTGGGAATAGAACCTAGGGCCTTGTACATGCCAGACAAGAGCTCTAGTACTGAGCAAAACACCCAGCACTATGAATAGGCTCTTTCCTGCTTCCCTGGTGGTTGCTACTCTGCCTCCCACGTGGGAAACTTTCCAAGAAGCAGTCTTTTGACTTCTGCCCATTTTACTAAGAATTGTATCCAATTTTAGTTGGGAGAGTGTCTGAGAAATGTATTATTTTGTTNTTTTGTTTTAGTAAGGGCATCTTAATAGGAAAAAATGGAAACAATGCTGGAAGCTGTGTTGCATACTTTAATTTCAGCAATTGGAAAGCAGAGGCAGGGGGAGCTCTGTGAGTCAAGGCCAGCCTGGTTTACATAGAGAGTTCTAGGACAGCCANGACNATGCAGAGAGACCCTGTCTCAAAACAAACAAAACATAACAAACCAACCAGTAACAACAACACTCCAAACTACCTAGATGGAAACAACATCGTGTTCAGATAAAACCTTGTCTCAGAGTTCTTTGTATTTGGATCTTTTCTCCTCCCTCCCTGGCCCAGACCGCTGATTGGGTTCGTGATTATTCCCTTATTTCCCCCCGAGGATCATAGTCTGGAAAGCCTTTGAAAGGGAAAATGGTCAGAGAATAAAGGCATTTGCTCAGCTTTATAAATAAACACAGTCATTGTTATTCTTTGTAGTTTTTAAAATATTTAACAGAAAGAAAGAGGGAACTGTAAAAATGTTTTCCTCTCCTGACAGTTCTAAGAATTGGAATTTTAAAATTGCCTTGCGGTTGAGTTGGTTTGAAAGAGCATGAACATTTAATGATGATTGGCAGCAGAATCTCACTTCATTTAACTAAAACTCTTACACTGAATGTCATGAAATAATAATATCAGTACATGACAGAAATAAAGTACGGTTCTAAGAGAGGAACAAACCAGGTTTGAATGACATATATGGAATGATCACACCTTTTTAAAATAAATATATAGGGGGCTNGAAAATTGGCTCAGCACTTGCTGTAGTTGGATGAGAGAATATCTCAATGGGGGGAATAAGCTGGACCAATGCTTTTCCTCTCCGTGAGATCAGCTTTCTCTGGACCCTTGGCCTCTCTGCTCTTAACCCTGGAATTGCCTTGTGTATGTAGACCCCAGTCCAAACTCAGCTCTCAGTTAGCTCGGATTAGTCTGCCTGGCAATCTTGGTCCTATCNATAGCCCTGCTTCTGTTTCCTGTGTGTGTTAGTTTTTGACTTAGCTTATAAATGTAAGGATGTGGGAGGGTTATGAATCTGATATCTCTTACCATGAAAATGTTCTGGAATCATCTGTTTTATGTGAGCACAACTCCAGTTGGTATCATTTCTAATTACTCCTGACCACCGTACTGAGTCCTTTCTGTGCATTGTCTCCCTCAGCTTACCTACCTTTCACCCTTTCCATTTATTTATTTTTTGTGTGTGTTTTGAGACAGGGCCTCACACTGTGGTCCAGCCTGGACTGGAATTCATTTGTAGGCCTTAAGCTTGTGTCAGTCTCAGGCTTCAGCTTCCTAAATGTNGGCATTGTCAGTATGAGACACTATGTCTGGCTTCATCTTTTACCCATTTGTTTCTGGGAGCTGAGGATCAAACTCGGGGCTTCACACATACCAGGCATATGCTACTGAGCTGCATCTGTAGCCCCTAGACCTTTTCACAGAGGAGCAAGCCACTGAAGGAAGGACATTAGTAATTGTGACAGGTGAAAAAGCCCAAGGACAAGTCTGATAGGAGGTTTCTCTATCTGGCCTGCACCCTGCCCTGCCATCCTCCGTACTTCTCTTCAGCCTCTCTCTAGTCAGTGGCTGCTTCCGATGACTGTCTTCACGTCACTTATTTACCCAGTTAATTTACTGTTGCTCATCTTTGTGAAATGGAAAAACTAGCCAATAGGCTCGGAGGTCCACCTAGTCACAGAATCCCCCAATTGTGTCTCTAGCCTCACGAAGCTCCCTGATCTTGGCACAGCCCATGAGAAAAAGGAGAGACTGACTTCCTGCCCTCTTGGTTCTCAGGTTGGGTTATCCTCAAACTTAGCCCAGACCACCCCTTCTGTGCTGGTATTTATGTACGCTGTNTTAATGAGAAGTGTCAGGTCATGCCTCACACTTAGCCCTGTGCCTGGAATGTGCTGAGATGCTCGAGAAGCTTTGCTTTCCTGTCTGTCCCATCCAGATCACCTCAGCCACTTTGAGCTTAGGAGAGGATTCTCCTAAAGTTGAAGGCAGGTGTCATGAGAGCTGATTTGTTTTTCTCCAGGGTGAGGTGATGAGTGGGAGGGTCTTGTGAGTAATCAGTTGGCAACCCATGGGACGGGGGAACGTGACACTGAAAAAAATAAAACGGAAGAGAAGCTTCCACATTTGAAATAAAAAAGAAACAACACAGCCGCGAGTGGTGCACACATGCCAGTTCTCAGGGGGCAGAGGCAGGAGGATCTCTGTGAGTTCAAGGCCAGCCTGATTGATCTACAGAGCAAGTTTCAGGACAGCCAGAGCTACACAGAGAAACCCTGTCTCAAACAAAACAAAAGAAAAGAAACAGCCACTTGAGCTTGATAGGAATGATTCCTGTGGTCTGTTCCTGTATCGACGTGAGCGTGCCTAATCTCATATGATGTTGGAAGCTAAGCAGGCCTTGGCTTAGTTAGTAGTTGGATGAGGGAATATTCCAATGGGGGAATAAGCTGGACCTTAATAGTAAATCCTTTTGTTCTCCCAGATGCNTGTACCCTCCCTCCCCAGTGACTGCTGCTCCCGAGTGTTGGCCTCTGGGAGGCACTGCTTCCCCTGAATTGTGGGCCACAAGGTGTGCTTCTCATTAACAGCAGTGCTGGGTTCTGGCTGCTAGATTTGTACCACAGTGACTGCGAATGATGTCATCGTTAGTCAACTGGTTTATAAACGAGGTTCCTTTACCTTCCCCTGTGGCTCCCTCAGGACCTTGTCTTGTTGGCTGTTGTTGGGCTCTGTGTGGACTGGGGGTTTATTCCCAGCATGTATGGATCATTTGCCAGCCCTGTTGCTAGGGGCTGGAGTAAAAGAAAACATGGTGATCTTTCTCAACCAAGTCCAGAGAGGTAGAAGGATACTGTTCTAGTTTGCTTTTCTGTTGTTGTGATAAGCACTGTGACCAAAGGCTGATCCTTGAGGGAACCCGGAAGCAGGAACTGAGTACAAACCACGGGGTACCCTGNGCTATCCACTGGTCTTTCCCCCCTGGCTTGCTCAGCTCCTACCTTTCTTACACAGCCCATACCCACCNGCCCGGGGATGGTATTGTCTCGATTAGCAATTAAGCAAATGCTCCACGGACATGCTCACAGGCCAGTCTGATAGAAGTAACAGAGGCTTGGCTTGCTACATTATACATTTGAATTTACTATGAAGTAAATATGTATTTTATGCATACACTGTCTGGAAAGCAGCCAGTAGTCATAGTAAAATCCAATTAGCTAATTCCCTAAATTAGGATGTTTACGTTCTTATTTTCAAGATTAGCATTTAGTATAGGATTACAGATCTTCTTTCACTCAACTCGTGCTCTGAATAAATTTTGTAGAGTGTGAAAAATAAAATTTTTTAATTTAATATCTGTTTGACAGGATTGAGGCCTCATCAGCATTTTNAAAAATTGGCTCCTTAAACTTTAGGCTTATAGTGAAACTAAGTACTAATGATCCTTTNTAAGGAAANTATGAATGGCCTCTCATTCATTGNTCTCATAACTGCATTCTTTGCTCTAACCTGTGTAACAAGGTGTTGTTTTTTTCTGGGGACCAGAGTCTTGTGTCATTGTGTATACCTGTCTTTTATTATGTTTTTCTCCCATTAAACAGTTACACTTAGTTACTTGGTTTTTGGTCTTTGTGTGTGTGGTGTGTGTACATGTTAGTGTTGGCGTTTACACACGCCGGAGGCAGACCTAGGGTNTCTTTTCTCTGTTGCTTTCTACCCATTTCTTATTTTAAATTTTAGTTATTTGTTTTTATGTGTGCAAGTGTTTTGCTGCATTCATGTCTGTGCACCAAGTTTGTGCTTGCTGCCCCCAGAGGCCAAAAGAGGCCAATGGATTCCCTGAAACTGGAGCTACACATGGTTTTGGGCTACCATGTAGGTGCTGGGAATCAAACCCTGGCTCTTTGAAAGAACAGCCATCTCTCCCACATCTTGTAAGACTTGAATGTTTTAATCTCCTCCACCTGNTAAAACTTGTTTATTCAAAGGCCCGTTGCAGCATTGCAGGAATTTGATGGCCTGGAGCTGTGATCCCCACCCCCCAAGGTGGACCCTAGCCAATAGGGAAAATACTCAGTCACCACCAGAGTTAGAAAAAAACGAAAACCAAATGCACTTCCTGTCTGTGTGTTTGCTCTTCCTAACACACCNTCTTGATAAAGAGTGACGTTTGCCTTGTCTAGACACTTCAATTGGAGTGGTGGTCTCTTTGAAACCCNAACTTNCTTTCAGCTGAGGCAGGACNATCTCTGAGTTCAGAAGGCCAGCTTGAGCTACATAGTGAGTTCCNGGCCAGCCAGGGCTACATTGTGAGACTCTGTCTCAAAAACAAAGCAAGCAACAACAGCAAATACCATTGCCTAGAGGGATTTAGAAATTTGGAAAACCTTCTTCGGCCTCCAGAGTGCTGGAATTACATGCGTGGGGACTTCAAGAGATCCTGGGAGTGACCTAGGAAGAACCCAGAGGCCTCCTCGGCTCCCCACGCCTGGGCTTCACTCCTCCAACTACTCATGGAGGGTGTGTGCTCATCCCTCACTGCCAGGAAGGACTGAGCNGACCAGCACAGCTCCTAATCTGTGTTTTTCAGCGGCACTTCTGTTCTGCAGGAGACCCGACAGCAAACAATACACAGGAAAATGCGGGGGAAGGTACAAAGGCCACTTCTGCTTCTGCCTCTAATTCCTGCCTCCTATTGAAATGGTAAAACAGTGAATTGCTACTTTGCCTCCCTCTGGGGTCCTGTACCTTCCCTAGCCTGAAGGTACAGCCCAGGCTTTTATGGGTGTTCTCTTTCCCTGAAGTGAGCGATTTGCCTTTCTGAGGAAGTTTCTAATGAGGGGAAAGTCAACAATTAAATTAATCTGGGACTCTGATGGGCCGGAAATTATCCCCCCAGGGTGTTTTCTCCTTCAACTTGGCTGAGAGTTTAGCTCTTGTGGCAGGCCAAGGGGTCAAAGACTAATAAAACTTCACAGACGTTGTATAGAGGATTATTTGCTTTGTCAAGGTGAACAAATTAGCAGGAGACAGGTTTACCTGAGCTATACGGGACCATTGTCTCAAAAGGAATGAGATGAAGGTTGAAATTACCTTTTAATTAAACTCACTAAGAAAGTGAAATGACCTTCAGTGGAGAAGTGAATAGAGATAATCGCAAAGCGGGGGTGAGAAGGGACACAAAGGAAAATTCTTGCGGTCCATTAACTGCTGGGCTGAGTGCCTGCTTAGCGTGTGAGTCCCTGAACTGCAGCCCCAGCGGGACGGGGTGGGGGGGAGTCAGGCTGGGAGTGGGGAGGACCTTTCAGGCTTCCGCATTTGCTTGACCACCCTTCCTTACCTCCGGCCCTTGNTCCTCCTACCTCACCTTGATGGCTTGTTTGGGCTTTTAGTGTTGATTTTCGTTTTTTGAGACAGCCTCCCGATGTAGCCGTGGCTGGCTTGAAACTCACTTTGTAAGGCCTTCTAGTCTTGGCGGACTTCCTGCCTCTACATCCAGCGTACTGGAATTACACATGTTCGCCACCACACCCAACTTGGATTACCTGTTTCAGACCCAGTTTGACTGATGTTTTCAGTTCCCGGATGTCCTGACTGCCTGTTGTCTCAGTTCTCTTCACCTGGACTTCTTTCCATTCCCAAAGCTGGTTCTTCCCTGTCCTTCAGCCCCTGCCCACTGCTTTCAATGTCTATTTGCTGTCTCTCTGCCAACTATGCAGGTCTCTGTCTAGTTTCCAGCCCTATACATCTTAGTTCTTGGCCCTTTGTGAACACTTAAGGAAACACTCCCTGAATGGAAGGATTTGGGAAGGCAAGACCCAATGGCAGTTNCATAGTTGGCAAGGGTAAATGCTACTATTTAGAGGGCTTCGGTGGTGTCTTCTGGGTGCCAGTCCTCTGTCTGCTTTTGGTCATGTTGTCTCTGTGTGCTTGCAGGTTTCCTGACTGGTCAGTAAGTCTCTGAAGTCCTGGGACAATAGCTTCTGCTAGGCAAACCTTACAAACACATTCACTTTTGTTCACTTGTGTAAAAAGTTACCTCCTAGAGCAGAGTGGAGGACTAGACTCCTCAGCACATTCTCTCCCCTCCTGAAGCTATAGGCAAGACAGTGTGAACAGAAGACAGCCTGTGGGTGCCCACTTCCTTTCTTCTGGTGGGGACTACAGAAGACTGGGTGATTTAAAGAATGGCCTTCAGCTAAGTGAGTCTTAACTGTTGCTTCGTTTTCTTCCTGTGGATTCTGTTCTGATGGATGCAGTGGCCGAAGTGCCTCTCACTGTGGACAATGCAGGAATCATGCTGGACTAGTTCTGTTAATCCCACTGGTAGAGAATAAGACCACTACATCAATTTAAAGCCAAATTTGAAGCAAGCTTTAATTAAATTCTGGCCAAGTGGATGGGCTCTGGCCAGGTCCCTCTCTGGGTTTCTGGAAAATAGAAAGTCACAGTTTACAGCGGTTTAAGTATTTCCCATCAGGTCCGATCCGGGGAAACATCTTGACATACCTCCCGCCTACATCCAATCAGGGCCAAATGTACAGCCTGACATTTTTCCTGCCTGAACCTCCCACTTACAAGTGATCAAGCACATTCGGTGCAGAAGAGTCAAACTTGATTAGGGAGTGAAAACATGTGGCTTCTTATCTCTCATAAACAACAGTCTCCAGAATTTCAGAAACTCTCTGGCCTTGGGCAAGGAACTTGCAGATCAGAGGCNTATTTGTTTCATGGATCTCTAAGGCATAGGAATTAAAACTTAAAATGTAACTTTGGATCACACAGCTCCCTGCATTCTGCTTTTAGCCTTCCAAGGTTGACCAGTTGCCCTTCTTTCTTTGTCTAGTCAATTTTTCATTCATTGTAGTAATGGTCCGAGTTTACTTTGTAGGAGTATTTGGAAATTTCTTCTGGGTCCCTTGGCTTGTCTCGGTTATCTGATGCAGTCCTAATTACAGATTCCAGGTGTGTGGTCCTGGCAGGGGCATTGAGAACAGTCACAGTTGCTGTGGCTTCCATAACAGTACTCAGGGCTCACTCTCATAGCAAGATCTATATGAAGATTCCAAATTCAGTGCNTGCAAAGACTTACTGGGAATCTAATATTGTTGAGAAAGGAAATCCTTTCCTTGGTCCCTGTCCCTTTAGTTCTATGCATGGGAATTATGAGTTTTGACAAAAGGCAGATTAGGAAGAGAAAAGACAAAATGTAATCACTTATTTATTAGCATATTTATAGGAACTCACATAAAAACCAAGTGATTGGGGCTCACACAGCATCCTCTCAGAGGACTTGGAGAGGAGCCGTTGTAGGAAAGTAAGTGACCTAAATGGCTCCAAGAAGGAGCCAGGAGTCAGGACAGTTTTATGACAGTGTCTGCTGGGATGCACGGTGGAGACTTGTCTCTGGTGATGATGAGTCCGTCTTCCCTGCTTTATAATAATTGAGTTATTTTGGGAGGTTCTGCTTTTAGACAGATTTCAGGAACTGAAGTGCTTCTTGCTGAAAATAATTTTAATGCTACCTTGTCATATTCCGGACCTCTTGAAGGTCTGCCTTTGAATTCTGTAAACCATTCTAGTGGAGAGAAGAAAAGAGGACACAACTGTGCTCCAGTATTAAATGGGCTTAAAAGTGTTTACTATTATTAGTGTGTGTGTGTGTGTGTGTGTGTGTGTGTTCAGGAGCCACGTGTCTGATTGTGTGAGGTGCTTGGTGCTTGGGGAGGCCAGAAGAGGTCTGTCTGGGTGCTGGGAACCAAACTCAGGTCCTCTGCAACAATAGCGCACCCTCTTAACTGCGGAGCCATCTCTCCAGACCTCAAGCACCAGTGTTTGTATTTGAGCCAAGAAGCCTTCAGGCAAGTTAATAAAATATTTAAGAACAAAACAAAACCCCAAAACCAACAACAAAAAATAGTGACTATCATATTAATTATTGGGTCCAGATGACCCTGAAATTTCAACTATAAAATAATGCTTACTCAGCAAGTTATCTCTTGCCAAATTAAAGAGATGAGAAATATTTTTTTTTTTTTTTGACAACACTAGAGGCTGAACAAGGACATCACATATGCTAGGTCAGCATTCTACTGCTGAGCTACATCCCTAGTGGCAAGAAAAAGGTTGTGTGTAAGTCAAATTATTTTAAATTGTTAGTGTGCTTCTATTTACTGGGCCCTTTCTGTGTGTGTGTGTGTGTCTGTGTGTGTGTATGTGTGTGTGTGTGTGTGTGTCTGTGTGTCTGTGTGTGTGTCTGCATGTCTGTTGTGTCTGTTTGTTTTACAGGAAGAGGCCTGTTTGTGTGTGGTGATGCTGGGGATCAAACCTCAGACAAGCTAGGCAAATGCTTTGCCCTAGCCACATCCTCACCTTTAGCCACGCCCACACCCCCATATCGGAAAGACTTGGTCCTTTGCTCTCAACAAGTGTTTGCTGCATCAAGCACCGTTCTACTGGGAAGTTTTAGGCGCGATTTCGTAATGTGTGGAAGATCGGAAGGAAACAGACAGTGCTGAGGGTTTCTGTGTGAGGTGTCAGGTTCAAGGTCTCAGGCAGAGTAGGAGAGGCTGAATTTCGACACTCCTCGGCTGAGGAGATATCCCTTGCTGTTACTTACAGGTCACTCNCCTGCTCCTTTGTCTGCTGTGCTCACCACACGCACTATCTAATTTTAACGCTTCCCTTGATCTTGACCCAAAGGCCGAGAGGGGACATCATGTAATTCTTACAGTTCAACTAAGAACTAGTATTATTTCTGCTTTCTACAAAAGAAAAAAATATATATAACTGTTCTTTTATTGATGAAAAATTAATTTCCTGTTTCTTATGTGGAATTAAACAAGTCAGATGTCCTTGACTACTGCAGCTTTTGTTTATGTTGGTTTCTTTGATATTTGGTAGATAAATTCAAGATGACTGTATTTGCTGTGGTTATGACTAGGGTGGTTGTGAATCACATAAGAAACTTGGAAGGAAACAAAAGTGACAGCATTTGTATTCAGTGGCATAATTATGTAATTATGGTAAATATAGCTTTGTTCCTGTTTTCCACATTTTCACACTGAGCACGTATTTCTTAAATGAAAATAAGAAATTTATGAATAAAGAATGTGCTATAGATTATGGTAATATAGCCTCATAACCAAGGGAACTATCCAAGGAATTCTATCTAAAAGGAATAACTATAAAGAGAAAACATATGTCAGTGTGAACTATGACACAGCCAGAAAAAACTCAATGTGTTAGTTTGAAAATCAATATGCCACGGCACATAAGCTAATGAGAATCAAATCTTGTAATCATTTAATAAGGAATATACAAGTTTAATGTTAAAAAAGGCTGGCAGGCAATCTAATTTACAATGATAGGGAAACTCAAGGCCAGGCAGAAGCAGGGAGAAACGGCAGGGGGTTTAGAGTAAAATGCTTACTAATGTTTGGTTTTGAACAGCTTGCCCAGACTTCTCTAGGATCCTGTTTCCTCTTCTCCATAACGGAAATGACTGCCACTGTGCTGAGGCTGTTAAATAGCAGCCAACTGGAGTGGGCTGGAACTGGGGGCAGAAGTGCAGTGAGAGAGGGAACCGTAGAGCCATAGGAAGAAGCTCTGGGGAGCTCTAGGCCAAGGTGAAGCAAACAGAGGAAGGGGACATGGTGGGCAATGTCCTGTCTTTAAGCTGGGTCACATTAAGGCATGTTTACATGCTGCCGGATAAGCTAGTGGGAAGGGGAATAACTGATTGAAGGAGAGCTGTGGGAGCAATGTGGAGAAGCTGAGGGGGTGGGGTTTGCTGTAGATGGAGAAGTACTCTGGGGACGAAGGAGTGGGACGAAGGAGTGGGGCGAGTTGATGCTGGCAGTGTTTGAGAGCACCCCCGTTTCTTTCAGTCCTGTTGTGGGCATGTGATCAGGCCCCTCCTTCTAACAAAGAACATGACTGAAGAAGTGACTGGAGGAGGGTTCAGAAGCTACGGAACAGCTAGCTGTTGAGAAGAATGGGGGGTGGGTAGATTGGATAGGATAGGAAATATATTGCAACCTTGTGTTTGTGGAGCCTGCAAGTCAGCAGGCTAGAATGTCAAGTGAGGTCAGGTGGCGTGTAGTCTGTTTGCCTTTAGGCATAGTCACTGGACTAAAGTTAAGCGGTCGGCAGGGTGGCTTCCTTCTGAAAGCTGTAGGGGACCAGTGTCTTTGCTTCTGCCAGCTTCTAGAGGCCACCTGCATTTCTTGGCTCACAGTCTATTCTTCCATCTTCAAAGCCAGCAGCGAAATGTCATTATGTTTCTTCACTGACAGCTTCCTTCATTTCCCAGGCATCTCCCAACACTACCACACTTGCCTCCCTCTGAGGAGGACTCATGGGCTTCTGTAAAGTCCCTTCNTCAAGGGTCTAGTTTAATGTTGCCTGCAAACACCATTTCCCTTTCCAAAGTAAGGTACTTCTAGGTGGGCAGATTAGGGGCGTCTTTGGGTGTGTGTGTGTGGAGGGGTGGATTGTAGTGAACGGAACAAGCCACTAGATTAAACATAGAGGCCAGGCGGTGGTGGCACACACCTTTAATCCTAGCACTCTGGAGGCAGAGATCCATTTGGATCTCTGTGAGTTCAAAGCCACCCTGGACTACATGAGATGGACTCAGTCTAGGAGAGAAACAGAGCCAGGCAGTGGTAGCACACACCTTTGATCCCAGCATTTGAGATCTCATGCCCTTGTTTGGGAAGTCATATGCCTTTAATCTCAGCACTAAGAAGGAAGTGCTATCGTGGGCAGAGCAAGATATATAAGGCGTGAGGAGACAGGANCTAAAGCTTTTCAGGCTGAGGAGTCCTAGAGGTAAGAGGAGGCAGTGGCTTGTTCCTTTGTCTGTCTGATCTTCAGGCAAATTTTATTAGGATACACAATATATCACCACAGTAGATTATTCTATCTTCCACAGTTAGTGAAGTTGAATGTGTTTTTATATAGTTGGCTTTTAAAAAATTATTTTAGCCAGGCGTGGTGGCATATGCTTTTAATCCCAGCACTCGGGAAGAAGAGGCAGGCGAATGGATCTCTGTGAGTTCAAGAGCAGCCTGGTCTGCAAAGCAAGTTCCAAGACAGCCAGGACTGTTGCACAGAGAAACCCTNTCTTGAAAAACCAATGAAAACAAAAAACAAAACAAAAATTTTCTTTTATGAATTGCCCATTAATGATATTTGTAGTAGCTACATGGTAGAGTGTGCATATTGCCTATTTCCCCAGTTTCTTGTTTTTGTTGTTTATAAAATGCTAACTGACATGAGTATGTTAAAATTTAAAATTTTATATTATTGAAAGTGTCAGACATACCTGGAGTGGTTGTTCATGCTTTTAATCATAGTGCTCTCAGGAGGCAGAAGCAGGTGGATCTCTGTGAGTTCCAGACCACCTTGGTCTATACAGCAACTTACAGGCCAGCCAGGGCCAGTTAGTAAGACCGTGTCTCAAAAAAAGATCAAGTCAGATAACTGTAGTGAGAAGAGTGTTCTAAACCTGTCGCTCAACTTAAATAATAATAGACTCCCCCAACCTTATTTGTTCATAGCATTATTCACTTCTACATTTATTATTTCAAAGCAAATTTTAAATACATGATTTCACCTACAGGTTGTTTTGCTGTGTTTTGAGACAGTGTTTCGTGTATCCCAGGCTGGCTTTTAACTTGGCATCCTGACAAGGGTGACCTTGAAACTTCTGACCCTTCTGTCTCCATCGCCTGAGTGCTGACACATTTGCCACCACACCTAGCACACTAACGAATATTTTACCAAAATACACCCATTTCATGATTTATGCTTTCCTATTTTGTTCTCTCTCTCTCTCTCTCTCTCTCTCTCTCTCTCTCGCTCTCGCTCTCGCTCTCGCTCTCTCTCNNNCACACACACACACACAAGTCCAACTTGTTTATCATATCATAGTGGGTAAAAATAAATTCTGAATGTCTCTTTCTTCCTTCCATGCTGGTGATTGAACCCAGGCTCTTCAGCATGCTAGCTAGCAGGTGCTCTGCCACCAGACTCCACCCCCAGCCCCTGCTTTTGTATCAAAGATGAGGATGCTTCCCTTCAACTTGTGGTTACCAGGAGCTGCCAGTTTCTAACTGCTTAAGGGAGTCTGTCTGGGCACCTGCTGCATGGAAAATGCCGAGTTTGTCTCATGCTACCCTGTGTGTGTATGAATTGGGAGCTGTGTAAAAGGGTGACATTTATAAAATTAGCAGGCTGCCCATTGGTGCCCTTAGTCCCGACTTAGTCCTCTTTCCATGANGACACTGATGACTGGAAACAACTGCTTGTAGGCTGGCAATTTAAATGATTTTTGCCAGGGCCACTGGATGCTGATGGATTAGTGATGGGTAAACACAAATGTACAAAGCAGGGAAGAACATAATCCCCTTCCTCACACTTAGCCTGCTCTGTGATATCTTTATGTGGTCTCCAAGCAGTGGGCACTGAGAGCCTTGGTTGTCCACAGTCTACACTGCTGGGGGTTGTTGGCAGGCACAGACACATGAGAGAGTTGCTGGCTTCTACATGGAAGAAGAAGGCATGTGACCAGTACTAAATAAGAGTAGGTGGTCCAAACTGGGCGTGGTAGCACGTGCCTGTAATCCCCTACTCAGGAAGTAGGAAAGCAGGAGTATCAGGAGAGAAGGTGGCTCAGTGGGTAAAATGCTTGCTGCCTCAAGCATGAGACCCGAGTTTGGATCATTCACACCTAAACAAAAGCCAAGGCTGCTGGGATGCCCCTTGTAATACCAGAACCTGGGGTGGGAGTCTGGGATCAGAGACAGGCGGATCCTGAGGGCTCATTGGCCAGCCAGTGTAGCCTAAATGGCAAGCTCCCACACACATATGTACACACACAGACACACACAAAGAGTAGGTGATTTGAATTTCAGACATCAAAGGTGGCCACAAAACAGTTTAGTGTGTGCTTGTCCTAGCCTAGCAACTCCACAGCCAAAACAAACACAGCTCAAACCTCACTCACTACCATAAATATCAACGGATTTGTTCGGTACCGCTGACTTCCTCGCCACAGACTGTCTTAACTCCTGGCTGTCTGGTTTCCAGCTCTGTAAAATCTCTTGGAGGCTACCAGCCAAATCTTAGACATTCTCTCAGTTTGGGCCCTGTGTGTCCTGTCATCAGCGTGTGGCTGCCAGCCATATCCTTCATGCTGCCTGCTCCAGTAGCTTCTGTTGGTGTGGGCTGGTTCTGCCCCACATCTGTGTGGTCTGACCCATCTTTGCTATGGTGGCAGCCTTACAACCCTTAGTGGTGGCCCCTCTGATGGCTGTGGCAGTCACTCATGCCCCTCTCGCAGCACTCTCTTCTCAGCTTCAGCTCTCTTGCTCTCAAACCTGTGGGGTTTTTTTTTCTTTTTTTTGTTTTTCGAGACAGAGTTTCCTCTGTGTAGCTTTGGCGCCTTTCCTGGAACTCACTCGGTAGCCCAGGCTGGCCTCGAACTCACAGATATCCACCTGCCTCTGCCTCCTGAGTGCTGGGATTAAAGGCGTGCGCCACCACCGCCCAGCCAAACCTGTGTTTTAAATCTAACTCCATTCCTGATCTCCAGATCCNTATTTCTGGCTCCTTGCTGTACACAGGGGCTCTGTTCTCCCTTGGACTTTTTTAAAAGTTTTTTTCCCAAGGCAGAGTTTCTCTGCAACGCCTAGCTTCCTTTGGACTTCTTAGGCCAGCCCTCCTCCTGCGTGTGTGTGTGTGTGTGTGTGTGTGTGTGTGTGTGTGTGTGTGTTGCTAACCCCTAACCCTTGCTGAGACCGATAGTGTTCAGGGACAATCATGACAACAATTGCAGAGAAGCAGTGTTTGGATCTCAGAGTTAAATGATTACTATGGATCATGAGTGGACCCGTGGCATCTGAGTAACTCTTGCCATACAATTGTCCCTCTTGGGCATCGAGGGGCTGCTTTCCTCCCCCTTCCCTTCCTCCTCCTCCTCTTCTCGTTTTGTTAGACTTTTGAAAAGAGATTTATTTATTTAATGTGNATGTGTTTGTGCCTTGAGTGTGTGCACATGTGTACAGGGGCGGCCTGAAGAGGGCAACCAGTCTTTTCCGATTGCAGTTATAGATGGTTACAAGCTACCTGATGTGGATGCCGGGAACCGAACCTGGGTTTTCTGCAAGAGCAGTAAGTGCCCTTAACCACTGAGCCACCCCTCCAGTCTCTCTTCTGGTGATTGAAGCAAGGGCTTCCTGTAGTGCTCTCAGCCTGGCAATCATCCTTTCAGGTTTTATTAAACAGAGCGCCTCCTGGGGAGCAGGGCGGGACTGTCTCACTGTTGCCCAGGCAAGCTCTACCCACTGGGCCATCTTGATAGCCCCATATCATCTTTTTCATGAGAAACTGGATATTTGGGTTCTGATGTGGAACACCTAAGTCTTAAGTGTTAGCTTTCTTTTCTAAGCCCTATTAAGTAGAACCATTGCATGTTGGGTGGGGCCTGAAGCCCGCCCATTTGCAACTCCTGCTTTCTAGAAACCTGCTGAGACCATACATATTCCGTCACACCTGGAATTTTGGTCTTCCTCCCATCCCATTATGTGGACCCCAATGTCCCCTTCCTTTCATTGCTCCAAACCCTGGCTCCTCCTTCTCTAATTCAAAGCCTGCTTCNAAGTGCGCTTGGCTCTTCACTAGCAATAAAGGCACCAAATGGGGAAAGCCAAACTCAGAAATGGGTTGACAGGTGGTCTGGATACCCAGAGAACAGGGAGTCAGACAGCACAGGAGGTTCTGTAATTTAGGTCAAGGAGCCCGAGTGAGTGTTAGGTACAAGCTGCAGGAGACAGAGTGAAACTCCATCACAAAATCCCCGCATTGAAAAATAAAGTGATCCAGCCGAACACAGTGCTGTTACCTCGGTAACTAGAGTCTCAGCACTCAGGAGATTGAAGACAGAGGGTCCGGAGTTCAAGGCCATCCTCAATGCTCAGTGAATTCAAGGCCAGCTGGGAGTCCATAAGACTCTTTCTCCTATTCTCCTCTCCCCCAAAGTATTTGGGTTTTAAAAGGAAAGAAAAAAGGGAAAGTGGGCCGGGCGGTGGTGGCGCACGCCTTTAATACCAGCATTTGGGAGGCAGAGGCAGGCAGATCTCTGTGAGTTCGAGGCCAGCCCGGGCTACAAAGCGAGTTCCAGGAAGGGCACCAAAGCTACACAGAGAAACCCCCCCAAAAAAAACAAAACAAAAGGGGAAAGTGGGAGGGTTTTGTTTTTGTTTTTATTGTATTTATTTATTTTTAAAGGCAGGTCTCACACTGTAGCCCAGGATGCCCTGGAGCACTGGGTAGCCCAGGCTGNCTCACGTTCTCAGCAATCCCCAGCCTGTCCCTTTCCCATCTGTTGGCTGAGCCATCTCCCTGGTGATTTTAGGGTTCTAGCGGTATTTATAACTCAGATACTGTCGGTGCGCGTCCACAGCTCTCATCTTCAGGGAATAAAAGATACTTTATTCTGGTACCATTTTAAGTGACCATGGCCTGGGAACATGGATTTAGGTTATCCCAAATTCCGTGTTCCAACACAGAAGCAGCTTCATAAAGTTTTGTAGTTTTACAGAACAAAGCAATTCATAAATCAAGGAAAGTTAGAGTAGACTAGTGGCTGCATTAGAGGCAGTTACAGCAAAGTGGGGAGAGGCTTTTCTATAGGACTAAGATGCTAGCCAATGGCATTTTCAGTTTTGGGCTTGGAAGCCAGGGAGTCTGCTCCAACAATAGATTCCAAAGGTTTTTCTCTATTAGTCATAGGATGTTAGTTCTGGTACAAAGGTGGGCAAGGAATGGCTGTTCCTGGGGGCTAAGGCTAGTCTAAGATAAGGTGGCCTCTGGATTGTAACATTCCAACCTCTCCATAGCACTGAACTTCTAAGCAGCCAGTCAGTCTCTGGAGACAGAGCTTCTTTTCCAGGTTTTCCTTCACAATCCATACAAACGGATTAAAATAGGTAGGGTACAACCCAGGTATCAGTAGGTTTGCGGGGTGATTTTAGGGTGCTCCCCAGGTCTGGAACCACCTCTGGTCCCACCCACACTGCTGACTCCTGCTGAGCAGTATTCATAGAGACCAGTGAGTAGCAGCTGGAAGTCAGGGAGGCCACTGGGACTAGGGTCATCTTATTTTAACCAGTTCTTCCCAGGTGACAGTGAACATCTGTGCTCATTCCACAAGCATATCCAGTCTGCAAGGACAGAGCAGGTCAGATGATACTGAGGCCAGACTTCCAATATTGGTTTTGACTTTTGTTTAGCTTTCCTTAAAGTATAAAGTTCAGGGACTTTTATCACATTTACGGGGGTGATGCTGCTGTCCCCACAGTCCATTTGAGAACTCTTTTCTTTCTTTTCTTTTCTTTTCTTTTCTTTTCTTTTCTTTTCTTTTCTTTTCT
>LZPO01087241.1:165702-177006 GCA_001675575.1 Neotoma lepida | reverse complement strand
AAAAGAAAAGAAAAAGAAAGAAAGAAAACATTCTGAAGAACATTCACCAAGGTTCTGTTCTCACCTTCTCATTGTTATCTCTGTTACCCAGACTAAAACTTCTGGAGCATTCTTCCTCTTCCTTAGACTTCTCTCCAATATGCACTTAATTGGCATGTTTTAGCTATCCATGTAAGTTTTTGTTTGGGGAAGTTATTTTTTTCAAAGCTTTTTTATTTTATTTGTATTAGTGTTTTGCCTGCATATGTGTTAATGCACCACATATATGCACTGCCTTCTGAGTCACCATTTGTATGCTGTGAATCAAATCCAGGTCCTCTGGAAGAGAAGCAGGTGTTCTTAACCACTGAGCTAGCCCTTGTGGTTTGATTTTTTTTTTTTTTTTTGAAGACATGGTCTCTATGTAGCCTAGTTTGGTCTCCAACTCATGGTCTTTCTCCCTCATTCTTCTGAGTGCTGGGATTAGTCATGTGCCAGCATACTAGCTATAGCTACATAGTTCTCAACTTCCTCTTTTCCTTATCAGTCTTTGCTCAGACCCTTGCACTCTTTTCCCCCTTTCAAAAGATAAATTAGGTGCCCCAAAGAAGGCACAGTGGTAGGTGCAGGTGTAAAGAGTCTGTGCATATATCTGTATTCGTTACTTTTCTGTTGCTCTGCTAAAACACCATGACCACATGCAAGCTATAGAAGGAGTTTATCTGGCTTGCGGTTCCNGGGGGATCAGAGTCCATCATGATAGGAAGGCATGGCAACAAGCACGGAGGCAGGGTTGGGAGCTGAGAGATCACATCTTCAGAAGCACAGTTAGCAAACTAGAACTCTGTAAGCCCTCCCCAGTGCCTATTTCCTCCAGCAAGACTGCATGCACATCCCCATAACCTCTTCAAACTGCCCCATCAGCTGGGGACTAAGTGTCCAAATGCATGACCCTTTGAGGGAGGAACATTTCTTATTCAAACCACCACAGTCTCAGAGTATAACCCTAAAGCCGGTGATCATTAATTACAAAGGAAAAAGGATACTGTTGGGAATCACCAGATACAGTTTACTGATTTTTTTTTTTTTTCAGACTTGACAAAGGTTCACATCAGAGACCTTGTAATGGGAAGTTAGGCACATCAAGTAGAGCTGAGATGGCATGAGAGAAATGGAAGGAAGTAGAATTAACAGGTTTAGGATAGTATTAGGGAAGCCTAGTAGGCCTTGGTAAGGAATTACAATTTAGTATTGCCTTTAGGAGGTTTGGGGAATGCCATCTGATTTGTAGCTGTGAAAGATCTGGCTTTTTGCCTGGTGGTGGNGCACACCATTAATCTCACCACTGGAGAGGTAGAGGTAGGCAGATCTCTGAGTTGGAGACCAGCCTGGTCTACAGAGCAAGTTCCAGGACAGGGCTACACAGGGAAACCCTGTCTCGAAAAACAAACAGAACAAAATGAAAAAAAGATCTGGCTTTTGTGAGAGGGATGAACTAGAACAGAATTAAGTGGAGGTATCACAACCAACTGGAAGAAAAGGTTTGCAGTAGGCTTGAACTATGATAGTAGCAGAAACAGTGATGCGTTTAATCTAGGATAAATGGAGGTAGAGGGAGCAGAAATTTACTAACAGTGGGTATGTGGTATGATAAAAGAGTGAAATCAAGGGTGGCAGGTCTTTGGCCTGAGCCTCTTCACTGAGTGTCATTCACACTGACCTCCCTGCTTGGTCCATGGGGGACAGTGGTTGCCTCATGGTGATTTTGAAGGCAGAGAGATTAACTAGGCTCTCACTGCATCGTGGAAAGATGAACCTGGCCCGACCCTGGGNAGAGATTACCAGAATGCAGAAGTATTCAGAGAACAGACTAGAGAGACATTTAGGAAATAAAAAATGCTAGCTACTTGTGGGAATTGGTTAGAGTAATTTACTAAAATTGGAGATAGCTGGATCTTTTTTCTTTTTTTAAAGCAGTAACCATTTATTGGCAGGGGTTAATGGCAGGGGTTGCCTGAGGCCTGCTTTTGTACAGGCCTTGAGCTAAGCTGAGAATTTGTTTTTATGCTTTGAAGGATTATAAAAGGAGGGGAGATGAAGACAGCAGCTGATTCTTTGGTGAAGTTTGCCAGCCTCTTCCACAGTAGTGGTAAAGTGAGTTCCTAGAGCAGCAGTAATAGAGTCCCCTGGGCACTTGTGAGAAATGCAAATTCTATGGCTTCCCCACACACCTGCAGAGTCAAAGGCTGGGAGGCGGTTTAACAAGCCCAGATCCGATTCAGATGAACAGTAAGGCCTGAGACCCACTCTCAGGAAACTTCCATCTTCATTCCAGTTTACAGGATAAAGAATACTTATAAAAACACTGCATGGACCTAGAACGGTATCACACACCTTAAATCCCAGTACCTGGGGGGCAGAGGCAGGCCCATCTCTGAGTTTGTGGCCAGCCTGATCTAGAGAGTGAGTTCCAGGACAGCCAGGGCTACACAGAGAAACCTTGCCTTTAAACATCAAAAACNAAACATACGAAAAGCACTGGATGTGCTGGAAACAATTAAAATATTAGCAGTTAATAATAGCAGCATTCTATAGTTTACAATTAAGAGTGTGGGCTGTGAATGCAGACTGCTCATGTTGAAATGAGGGATCGTTTGCTCATTTATGATTGAGACAGTCTCCTTGTGTAGCCCTGGCTGGCCTGGAACTTGCTTTGCAGACGAGGTAGTCTAGAACTTGTGGTGATTCTCTTGCCTGTGCTTCCCAGGTGCTGGAACGATAGGTGTGCCCCTCCATGACTGGCTGAGATGAGTAATAGGTGTGTGTCCTTGGGTAAAAGGACCTCATAAGCCTTAATTTCCTCATCTGTAAAGTGTGTATTCTAATAGGTAACTACTTTGGGTTTGGGGGAGACATAAGTGATTTCATAAAATAATCAGAGGAGTGCCTGGTCTATAAATAGTGTACTTAAAAGGTAATCTGCATTAAGGAAAACCATCTCAGATTCATTTAATAAGTCTGCCCATATATTTTGCATATATATTTTGCATATATTTGCCCATATATTAAGCAATCCAAAGTAAAGCCATTGTAGATTTTGGAGGCTCAAATACCGGCATTGCCTTTTGTGAACCTGTAAATCTCCATTATAGGACTGTGAGGGAAAACTGATGATGTATTTATGCCTGCATCATGCTTGGTTCAGATGTTTCTCTTCTCCTCAAATTGCCCTTCTGTGCCTTATCACCATTTCATATCTTCAGTCCCAGTTTCTTCTATCTTAATATTGAAAACATTGCCAGATCTATACGTGGCAAAGTAACATCTTGTCTACAAAGGTTCTTTTTCCCATGAATCAGATGTGTATAAGAGACAGATTTAAGGATGAAACCATCAAGGCCATACAAAAGACACAAGTCTATACAGCCCGTGTCGTATTTTTTTCCATACTCCCTGGCTCAGCACTCTTTTAAACTAGCTGGATGGCACTGACTTGAAAGGCTTAAAACCTCCATTTCCTAGAACAGATTAATAAGCAATATAGGTGCGCTTACTGTTGAATGAAATGCAGAGTTGAAAACTGCATTTTAATTCTCTTAGGCAGCAACCTGCAGACACCTAGTTTAGGGACATTACTAAATTTTCTCCCTCTTAGCACGAATAAAAGGCACTAGGAATATCCTTTTGTAAAAGACACTGCTCANCGGGGAGCCAGCTTTCTCGTTCGCGCCACCTGAAAGGACAGGGAGGCTTCAGCATCATTGCAAGAGAAAGGCAGCTTCCTTGTGACGTCAAACCAGCGGGCTCTCGCCCCGGCTCTAGGCCGGTTCCGGTTCCCTGGCTTTCCGGACGCCCGAGTGCGCGAGCGCGGCGCCGTTCTGCGCGTGCTCCGCAGAGGGACGCGAGAAGGTTGGGGCCAGCTCTCCCAAGTGATGCCTGATTGGCTGGCGCTGTTCTGGGGGGTTCCCTAGCCCTTTCGGCAGGGGTAAAACAATAAGAGGGGGCGGCGGCAAAGGGGGCGGGACGTCCGTGTTCTTGTAGCCCGTTGCAGCTCCAGGCTCTGGGGAAGAGGTGGCGTTGTGGGGCCCGAGCTCGCCGCTCTCCGGATTCCCAAGCCTCGGGCTGCTTCGAGGGAGGAGAATCTGCTGCGGCCGATCCCGCGACACTCCTGACCTCCGCGCGACGTGCCCGCCGCCGCTGTTGGTTGGAGGTGTGTACGGGGGCCGAGAGGGGCGGTCTGTGTGGTGGTCGGCAGGGGACATTTCGCTCCGCTCCGCGGCTCGTGGCAACCGTCCGGTGTGTGCGCTCGGTGTCTGGGGTGCTGCGGCAGAAACATTGTTCTCGCCGGCTGCCTAGGCCAGCGAGAGTGCGTGCGTGCGTGTGTGCGGAGCCGAGCCTTTTCTGCAAGGTGAGCGGGAGGCTGCGTGGGGAGGAAGATGACCCGCGCGCGTGGTGCAGAGGAGGGCACAGGTGGGGCTGAGGTTTTCTAGGATGGGGCTGCTTGGCGGGACCCTATCGGCCGCAGCTCCAGGAGCGCGCCGACGGGCGCCAAACCGCGGAGCGGGGCAGGGGGCTTCTGCAGAGGTGGTTTCAGGGTGGGAAGCCCACCCGCCTGGTCCCCCCGCTTGTTTGCGGCCCTGGTTCCCGGTCGTCGCCCCGCCCGTGGGGGAGGGGAAGGAGGCCGTGTCGGCGGAGGCAGGAGCGACGCAGATGCGAAAGTAGCGGCCTCCGGGCACCATTTCTGTGCCCGGAAACTGAATCCGGGGTTGAAGGTGGCCGCCGCTCCCCTTGCCCGGTGCTCGGAGCTCCCCCCCACCACCACCATTATCCCGAATATGTTCTGATACTAGGGCCGTAACGAGCGAGAGTCTCCTTCATCCTTTTTCTGCAGGCGATCTCCAGTTGTCCAGGAAGAAGAAAGACGTTTGAGTGCTTTGGGAATGGGTTTTTTTCTACCCATTTTTTTTTGAAGAGGGTGAGGGGAGAAGAATGTAAGTTTCCCTAGATGGTGTGGATTTTGTTAGTGGAATTTGAACGAGGTTTTCTTGCGTCTCTTAAGAGCACATTTCTTCAGGTGTCCCTATGTTGCTTTGGGGTTATAGGGTCGTGTTCACAATTTTTGTGCTCTCAAGCAATAACTGGTTTTGAGTCGACTGTATGAGGAGCTGTCTTTTGCCTCCTTAAAAACAAAACACGTGCACCAAAGCTGAATCAAGGAAAATTGCCGCCGTCCCTCCGGGTATGATTGTTGTGCTATTAACTTGAGCTAAGGTTTCTGGTTTTTAGATTGAAGACACCATACCGTGTTTCTTGCAAGTACTCAGATCGGGGAACCATTACCTACAGTTAAAAGGACGCACTGGAATAGATGAGGATAGTAATTTCTTGTCCATATTTGGCAGTTAATGTAGCCCGAGGCATGTGAACCAAAGTTTTTAGGTAAACCCTTGCCTTTGCCAAATTCAGTGGTCCCTTTGTGGTCTTTAGGTTTAAGGCNGGTGTCCCACCACTGGAATCAAAGGCAGGTAGATCTTTGAGTTCGAGGGAGCCTGGTCCACCCAGGCTACATAATGAGATTCTGTCTCCCCCCAAAAAGTTGGCTCAGTTTGAACCTTAGGACTGAATTATGTTGTCCCTTCGTTANCGTTTTAGGCCATGTGTTCCCATCTAATCTCAGTGTATACAAATTATGAAAAATCAATTGTCAAAAGGGCTTCAAATGTGTTTCCTGGTGGCTTAGGTTATTGAACACTTCAGAATTGAAATATTGCTGGGCGTGGGCGTACAATTTTAATCGAGCTTAGGAGGCAGAGGCAGGAAGATCTCTTTGAGTTCAAGGCCAAGCCTGGTCTACAGAGTTCCAGAACAATCAGGGCTACATAGAGAAAACCCAGTCTCAGAAAACAAAACACAAAAAACTAGACCTCCTAGTGGTGGTGAAAGCAAGCCTCCCAAATGGAGTGCACTAGAGCGCCTGTGGAATGGGTGGCTAGCAGATGATGACGTCATTGGGTAGTTTAGTAAATGAACTTGGGTAAGATCCTGCTCTTCAGGTTCAAGGTACCTGGTGCACTGTAAGTACCCAGATCCTGCCACTATTCACTGCAGTTAAGTGGACATGCTACAACTGAGTAGATAAAGAAGGCAGTTTCTTGTTCAGCTTCTGGCCTGGGAACCTCTGTAATTTTAATAGCTAGACTGAATGCTAACTTAGTGACCAAGTAGTTGGATTGTTAGGCAATTCTAGTTTTGAAAAAATGCTTGGCATTGTTTGCAACAGGGAATATTTGTTAGCTATATTTGTCTTAGGGATTAAAATAACAAAAATTCAGTATCAACAACTGGAAATTTGCAGATACTAATAATGTCGATGATGAANGACATCTTTTCAACATTTACACTGAAGCACAGATTGGATTGCTTCTGAATGGGAAGTGGGTGGAATTTAGTTGACCTGTGCAGGGCTGTGGTTGTACACACCTTTAATCCCAGCACTTGGGAGGCAGAGGCAGGTGGATCTTTATAAGTTTGAAGCCAGCCTGGTCTACAGAGCTGGTTCCAGGACAGTCAGGGACACAGAAACCTCGTTTCAAAGACTCAAAAAACCAAACAAAAAGATAGTAAGTCTTTGCCTGGTTACCCTTCACTGTGTATTTAGATGTGTGCTGAATAATGAATAATCAGTAAAGCAAACCAATGTTTCTTTCTAAACTCTTAGCAAAAGAATTTTTTTTGTGCNTTGGTTTATTTTAATCATCTAATTTCTGGTATTTTGTCATATCCTATCTTGTTACAGTACTAACAGGAATCTCTCTTACTATATTGTGTTGCTGTAGTTCCTCCCCCCCCCCACCGCTCAATTTAAAATACACTGGAAGTTGGATTTACATTTTATTTTTTATTTATTTGGTTTCTTGGGACAGGATCCTTGTATAACCCAAACTAGCCTGGCATTTACTGTGTGTCCTAGGCTGGCCTGGAGTTTATGGTGCCTCCTTGGTACTGGGAACTAGAGGTACATGCCACCATGCTTGGCATGAAATTGAACTGTAAAGTTTTTTAATGGCTTATTTTATTACTTTTACTTATGTACACGCACGTGTATATGTGTGTATAAACGGTGTCAGACCCCCTGGAGCTGCAGTTACAGGTGGGTTATGAGCTGCCAATGTGGGTGGTGGGAAGAAAGAACAACAGTGCTCTTAACCACAGAGCCGTCTCTCCAGCCCCAAAGTTGAGTGGGTTTTTTATTTTGTTTTGTTTGAGACAGGGTCTCATTGTAGACCAGGCTGATCTTGAATTAAGAGAGAGCATTTGTTGTGGAGACCTTGGATCCAAGAACCACAGCGATAGAAATAGGAGGATATGGCTAAAACAACTTCTGTTCTCAACCCTAAAGATAAAGGGGTAAGTTTTGAAGGACAGAAGCTAAAAATGATCAACCATTAAGAAATGGTTATGCTGTCCCACAAAAATAGTGTATTCATATCATGCTTCCTTGCCCCCTATTTTGAGGCAATGTCTTTGTAGCCCTGGCTATTTGGAACTCTATACACCAGACTGGCCTTGAAACTCAAGAGATCTGTCTTCTGCCTCCTGTGTTCTGGGAGAAAGGAGTGGGCTACCACCCAGCCTGTGAAGTTGGTCCCAGTCTCCGCTGCTCATCCCCATCCTACCCCTCCACCCCACAGACAGGGTTTCTCTGTATGACATCCCAGGCTGTCCTGGAATTTGCTCTGTAGACCCAGCTGGCCTTGAACTCACAGAGCTCTGCTGCCTCTCCCTCCTGAGCGCTGGAGTTAAAGGCGTGNGNCATCACCACACTTGGTGGTTACTCTTTAAAGTTGTTTTATTCTTCATCCTGTGCGTGATTCTTCCAGAGCAATTTAACTTTTTTCTTTCTTTTCATTTTTTTTCTGTTTTGACTCCTGAGACTGGCTGTGTAGCAGTCCTAGGTCTCACTGTAGACCAGGCTGGCCATGTACACCGAGCTTCCTGTCCACAGATATATTCACATTATGCTGTGTTGTGTCTCTCCCACNGCCCCCTTTGAGACAGGATCTTTCTATATAGCTCTGGCTGTCCTGGAACTCTATAGATCAGGCTGGCCTTGAACTCAGAACCACCTGCCTCTGCCTCCCAAGTGCTGGGTGTGCATGGCCACACCTGGCCCAAAGCAAATTTTTGTAAGTGTAAATAATGAAAACATCACACTACTGACACAAAATTCTTGTTCTTGGAACGAAGACTGAGAGATCTTTATCTCTTTGCCTTCTAAGTGTCAGTTTCATTTTTCTGTAAATGAAGTTAATGCCCTCCCTATTCAAGGAGGTAAAGGAAGCGTAGGGTACTCCTGAAATTTAAGCATAATGTGATGCTGGGCATGGTTGCCATGCCTTTAATCCCAGCACTCAGGAGGGGCAAGGCCAGGCAGATCAGAGTTCCAGGCCAGCCTGGTCTACAGAGTGAGTTCCAGAACAGCCAGGGCTACACAGAGAAACCTGGTCTCAGAAGGGGTGGTGGTGGTGGGAGCATAATTTTTTTTTTTTTTTTTTTTTTTTTGGTTTTTTGAGACAGGGTTTCTCTGTGTAGCTTTGTGCCTTTCCTGGATCTCACTCGGTAGCCCAGGCTGGCCTTGAACTCAGAGAGATCTGCCTGCCTCTGCCTCCCGAGTGCTGGGATTAAAGGCGTGCGCCACCACCGCCCGGNCGCATAACCATTTCTTAATGGTTGGTCATTTTTAGTAGGGTTGAGAACAGAAGTTGCATAAACCACACCTTCCTATTTCTATCAACTGTGGTTCTTAGATCCAAGGTCTGCCACAACAAATCTGAGTTCCTTGTCCTAAAAGTGTGTGGCTAGTATTGTTGTAGTCATTTTAAAATGGGATCTAGTCTTTGGGTCAGTGAGAATGGGCCTTGGCCTAAGTGTGAGCCCTGCAGAGGGAGTGGGAGTGAGCATCCTGCCATGGAGATAAGCTGAGGCTAAGCATGGGCAATCTTTGATAGCAATTTCTGGTAAACAGGCTACAGCCAGTTGGAGACATTCTTTCCATGAATAAAATATATGTCTAACCTTCCAAGGTTGGCAGTGTGTCTGCATTTCCTCTTCCTTATCTAGGAGTTTTCTTGACCTTTCTCTTTTTTAATAAGAAAGTATGATTTCTTCTCCACAAATAATTTATTTTGCCTATTCTCTCCAAGCATTGAAATAACCACCAAAGAATGACATGAAATTTCACACAACTAATTGCAGTGAGTGGATTTTTTTTTTAATTGTGTTTTAATGCTTTGAAAGATTGAAGGCTACTGAGGATACCGAGTCTATACTTACCACATGCAAACCCTGGATTTGATCCCCAGCTCGCCATAAACTGCATGTAGTGATGTTGCACTAGAATCTGCTTCTCAGTTAGTGAAGGCAGGAGGTCAGAAATGTAAGGNCATTCTGGGCTCCATGACACCCTGTGTCAATATCAAAGGTCCCTTTGTTTGAAAATGCTTGGGATCATAGGTGTTGAAATTGTAGGATTTTTAGAATTTGAACTATGCATAGGCTTAAACATCTCTAATCTGAAAGCTGGAAGGTTCTGAAATTTGAAACTTCCAAACAGTCGCATTAGTAGTTGTGGCCAAGTATTTGTAATTAAAATTTGATTTTCTGAAGAGCTATAAAATGGCTATTTTATCACTAGTGATGGAGCAATGTGTCCTTAGTAAGTACATGGAGAGAGGCCATTTAAGATATCTCTGAAATTAATGAGAATTAACTATTTTGCTTTGGACAACCTTANCTTTTCTATTGTAATCTGCTCTAACAATAATTTTTACTGTTTGTAGTGGATTTTTAAAATTTTATTCTTTTGCTCATTTTATACACTGCCATTTTTATTAATGAAGCCATAATTTAATTTTAAATTTTATTCTGGTCTTTTCAGTGTCTCATTTTTTGGTGCTATAGTTCTTAGCCCCCAAAGCCTTTCTTTTTCAGTGTGTATGGATGGTTTTGCCTCTCCTGTGCCTGCATAGGTAGAAGAGAGCATGGAATCTGCTGGAACTAGAGTTATCCATGGTTGTGAGTTGCCGTGTNGTTGCTGGGAATAAAAGCCAGGTCCTCTAGAAGAATAGCAGGTGAAAGAAAGTCCTTAACACCAAGCCATTTCTCCAGACTTCTGTTCTTGTCTCCCCAAGATGGGTTTCTCTACCTAACAGCCCTGGCTGTCCTGAAACTAGCTTTGTAGACCAGGCTGGCCTTGAATTTATAGAGATCTGCCTGCCTCTGACTCCTGAGTTTCAAGTTTACCTCCCTGGGATTAAAGGTGTGCCCCATTACACCCTCCTACCCTCTCTTGTTCTTTATTACTTTTTCTCTACATAACTGACCATTTGTTCCAAGTAATATTTTTAGTATAATAAGACTTTAACCATTAAATATTACTGTGTCAGACAAATACATTATTACTACTTTGGGTACACTGAAAGTGGGTAGTTTTTAGTTTAGTGATGTTAATGCCAGGCACAGTGCTTTTACCTAATTCCAGAATTCAGGCAGCCTGGGCAGGAAGATTGCTGTGAGTCTCCCTGTTGCAAAAACCAGTAATGTTGAATACATGTTCATCTCCCTCAATGATGTGGGCAAGATAGCTAAAATCCCCGACTTACTTTTCATACTTTTCTCTGTTCTAAAACCATATTTTCTCTTTAGCTCCCTCCCCCCCCTTTTAAAACCCATCTCACTATGTAGATCTGGCTGGCCTCAAATTCAGAGTGCTGGTATGTCTAGCTTTATTTGTTTTATTTTTTTTTTTTAAATTGTGTCTGTGGATGTTTTGCCTGTATCACATGTGTATCCCTAGTGCTCAAGGAGATCTTGAATCCCCTGAGTTTTAAGAATTTCAAAGTTACTATATACTTTGTGACATTTAGACAGCATAGGCTATAGATTTTCTACCCATCTTTTGAAAGAGTATATATAGTACAGAAAAAAAATTTGATGGGCTATCGTGGTAGTGATGGAGGTGGAAGCAGCTTTCCATTTGTGACTGTGACTTGTGGTTTCTGCTGCCTTCATTCATGCTTNAATCATTTTCTAGTCTCCAAGTTAAAGTTAATAACATAATTTTTATAACAAAAAATACAGGGCTTCAGAAAGATGGCTCAGAACTTAAGAGCACTCTCCAGGTTCAATTGCCAGCATCCACACGGTGGCTCACAGTTGTCCATAAAATCCCATTTCCAGGGGATCTCCATGGGTACCAGGCATGCATGTGGTATAGTATACAGACATATGGTGAGCAAAGCACTCATATAAAATAAATAAACCTTT
>LZPO01087241.1:131614-151294 GCA_001675575.1 Neotoma lepida | reverse complement strand
AGGCTGGCCTTGAATTCATAGGATTCCACCTGCCTCTCTGTCTCCTGGATGTTGGCATTAAAGGCTTGTACCATCATTCCCAGCATACATTTGCTATATATATATACACACACATACACACACACATATATATGCATGTACATATGTATATATACATACACATATAATCCAGTAAATAAAATGTATATATTTTATATATTACATCCAGTAATACACTAAAGTTTGAGTAGAGCACATCTGTTCTTCAATTCTGACTGATCTACAAACTGTACTGAGTTCTGTACTGAGACTCCCTTAGTGGAGATAAGCATATATTTCTAAAGATAGGCCTTTTCTAGGCATTACATTTTAGGTTGTTGATGGACTGTTAAACTCTTACGTACAGACAGNAGTTATCTCATTGTCAGGTATAGGATATTCTGAACCAATAGTTGCTGAACATGGTTCCAGCACTGTACTTGATTCCTCAGTGGTGCACGTCTACAGCAGCCAGGGAAGTAATGGTAGCAGCATCACAAGTTTAAGATCAAACTGGGCTGGGGCTGAAGAGGACTCAGTGGCCCCAGAGGACAGGGGTTCAAGTCCCAGCACACACAGCAGCTCACAACTGTTTGTACCTCTAGTTCCAGGGGTTCTGGCACCCTCACACAGGTATATAAGACATGCAGGTAAAATACCAATGCACATAAAAATAAATCTTAGAAAACGAAATAAAAACCCAGTCCTGAAGGATTGCCCCATCACATATACACAAAGCAAGATAGCTAGATGAGCTTTATAACAACAATAAAAACTAAATCCTCTCCCTGTGTAGCTCTGGCTGGCCTTGAACTCAAAAGAAATTCACTTGGCTCTGCCTCCTGAGTGCTGAAATGTGCCACCACACCCAGCAAAATTAATTTTGTAACTAGGCAAATTCCAGGACATGTGATTTTATCTTGTGGGAGAATATAGTTTACACAGAAAAAAACCAGGCTATAAGAAGTAGGTAAATCTTTTAAATGACTGCTAATGTTATATAGTTATATATATCTTAGAGTTTACAGTGTCTGCAAATCTAAATGATCAGTTTTGAAACAATCATAGTTTTTTTTTATAGTTTTTTATATTTAATGTGTCCTTGCAANTTATAANATCCCAGTTATACATCTAATGAAAAATTGAGTACTGCTTAGACCAAGGTCCTCAGTGATTAAAGTACTAACGTTTAGTTGGGGTCCATATTCCGTTGACTGTTTTCAACCTCCTTTGTCTTTTCCTTGGGCAGCAGAAAGCCTGCAGGGGTTGAGAATGCTGAAATGCTATTGTGTTAGGGAAATGAAGTGAGGAGAGGTGTGCACGGGATTTGTTGTTTACAAGGTACCTCAGTGTATTTAAGTCAGCAGTTGACAAAATGGTCCTGTCACTTTCCCACCCAGTTAAGGAAAATAGTTTGGTCAGTCCTTTCTAAAGGGCTTCTGTGACAATTTGAGATGTTATATGGAAACTCTTGTCACTTTTATTTTTGAGATTGTGGTCTTACTGCTTCAATCTTGAGATCCTCCTGCCTCAGCCTTCTGAGTGCTGGGATTAGAGGCACTTGCCACCATGCTGAAGGGTTATGTGTTCAAACTATTAAAATACTGGTTTCAAGATTATGGGATGGGCTTAGGAGATGTGACTGAAGCACCGTTGATGTCTGAAGGCAGCAAACTAGATATTTATTGAGGAATTATGTGTCTTTATTCTTGTCTTTATAAGAAAACTTTTTAACTTTGTCTTATGTATGTATATGGAGTTGCTCATCTTGCATTTTGTGATTTTTGTAGCAATAACTTAANCTGTTTCATTGTGAGTATAATTTTAATTTTAAAGAGTGTTTTGTGCAAAAGTAGCTTAGTGTGAGTTATAAGTCTTGAGTGAGAATTAAGATCTACCCTACAGTCCTAGCTTGGTACAGAATATCTTTTAAAAAGTATTTTTCACACATATAGGAAATTATGTAAAAATATCATGAACTTAGTATCATTATCCTTGCTAGTGACTTGCTAATAGTTGCTTTGGTTGGTTTTTCTCCGGTAGAAGTTATTTCTTTATAAAAATTTTAATAATTTTTCCATTATATTTTAGCCAAGGGTTGATGCTAAACCGGAAGTTCANTCTCAGCCACCAAGGGTGCGTGAACAGCGACCTCGAGAAAGACCTGGCTTCCCTCCTCGGGGACCAAGACCAGGTAACACTGAGCTTGTTTACAGCCTTTCAGATTTTATTGGACAGTTGGAGAACACTAAACTTCACCAGCTGTATTGGGTTTCATACCCAGGTCCAGGTAAGGCTATCTCAGCAGCATGTCTCTATCTATGCAGTCTGCTGAGATAGCCTGGGATAACAACTTTCAGGAGTGGGTTTGCTGACACCTGTGGAGACATGTAGGTGTAAAAGAGGACATGTTTAATCATTTGCTTGTTGTTACTGGTTTTAAGAATTCTAAATTGAGCTGTTCATAACCAGCTCACCCTACACTTTCTTATCTCTTCAGGAAAAACACTTTACACTGATTCCTNTTAAATCCTAATTTTCCTTAACTCTGCATTGTTAGCCAAGATATGGTAGCTAGTATGGTTATTTGAATTCCATGAGAATTTTAAAAATGCTTTTGGAGGTTGGAGAAATGGTGATGGTTCAGCATTTAAGAGTAGTGGTTGCTCTTCCAGATGACTCAGGTTCAGTTAACCAGCACACACATGGCAGCTCAGAATTGTCTGTAGCTCCAGATCTATGGTATATGATGCCCTCTTCTGACCTCTCTGGGCGCTAGGTATGCACGTGGTTCACAGACATATATGCAGGCAAAACACCAGTACATGAATAAATAGAAAAGATAAGGCTGGGTGGTGGTAGCTTTTGCCTTTAATCCAGGCATTTGGGAGGTAGAGGCAGGTGGATCTCTGAGTTCCAGGACAGCCAGGGCTGTTACATAGAGAAACCCTGTTTTGAAAAACAAAAGAAGTAAAAAGAGAGAATGCTTTGGATATGCATATGAATATAGTACTATATCTGAAATTTAGAAAGGTAATTTATAATTAAAAGTAAGTGAATTACGAAGTTTGGGCTGNGAGCTTATTTTAGCTTTGGCATTGAATACCATGATCTTGGATGGCATCCTTAAATCTGAGCTGTTCCTTCTTAAGCCATTTAGGTATTGTGAAATTTTTCTTGTGTGATTCCTGTCTTGTATGACTGTTGCTATGTTATTGAGGGAATCAGATAAGATTATTTATATGTGACAGTACCTTAGACGGTAAGAGGCCCAAAAAAGGAAATGTTGTACCATTTGATTGTACCATACAAAATGAAGTGTTTTCTATTTCAAAAGACTAAGGAGATATTTAGTAGGAATACTCCTTATTGACTGAAAATCTGCTTTGTTCTGGATTAGAGAGAAATAACTGTCCTGTTAGTATTAGTCATTTATAATCAGATAGTCTAGAGGGCTGACAGTCTAGTCANTATCCACACTTTGCTTCACCTACTAATAATACACTTCAGGGAGACAGGATCTCATTGTGTAGCCCTGGCTGTCCTGGAACTCAGGGATCTACCTGCCTCTGCCTCTTGAATGTTGGAATTTAAGGTCTGCCCCACTGTGCATGGCATTAATATTGAGTCATTGCTTTCTAACTTTTTATGTGTTGTAGGCTTCAGTGTCTTCTTTCTTCTGTCTTTCAGGCAGAGGAGACATGGAACAGAATGATTCTGACAACCGGAGAATAATTCGTTACCCAGATAGTCATCAGCTTTTCGTTGGTAACTTGCCTCATGATATTGATGAAAATGAGCTGAAAGAATTCTTTATGAGTAAGTGGTTTATTTTGCTTTTATATTAGACGTTAAAGTTNCAGCATAACAGTTAGCCTATGTCAGACAAACATAGCTGCTCACCAGGGCTCAGTCCTCTCCTTGTGGTCCTGACCTGCCCTCTGTGAGCAAGAGAATCTGGACTGGTTGGGGGTGTCCTGTCCAAGTGGACAACAGGACTCCACGGTTTTCAGTACAACAACTCACCACCTAGCATAACTTACAACATGAAGGTTCCCTTTAATGATGGTAGTTTTGAACTTAATACAGCCCTTTAAAAGGAAGAAATGGGTATTTCTTTTCATAGGAAGCACAGTTTTTCAATTGCTTGTCTCTATATTGCATCTCACTGGCTTTCATTCTCACTTTAATTGGTCAGAAAGGAGGAAATGATGCTACTCCAATTCCCATGGATTGTTAAGTGTTGCTTAGTCTGATTCAGGAGATGAGAACAGGCTGGACGAAGTAGTCTCACATTTAGAACTAGAAGACTCACTGGGAAAAATGGGGAAAATTGTTTTGTCTTTCCAAGACTTGATGGGTAGTTTTTTTCTCATGAAAACTAATAAAGAGGAGGTGACCGGCGTCTAACGCAGTTGTTAGGGGTCTGAGCAAATGTACTGTAACGATCACATTTTTATTTTCATACTGATCAGGAACATGACAGTTGCTCATTCTGAACATTTAAAGTCACTAGAGTGTTCTGTTAAAATATTTAACCCTTGGTGTAATGTATATTTTCACAGGTTTTGGAAACGTTGTGGAACTTCGCATCAATACCAAGGGTGTTGGGGGAAAACTTCCAAATTTTGGTTTTGTGGTTTTTGATGACTCTGAACCAGTTCAGAGAATCTTAATTGCAAAAGTAAGTGATTTAAGGGGCATAATTCAAGATTTTCCCTTTTTTGTTGTATATAGTATGAATTGAAACATTTTAAAACCATAGAAAATCTTTTATGGTAGCTAAAAATAGTTGTGAAATGGTATTTATGCAAAGGATGAATGAAGAGAATATTAGTCTATTGTGTGTATCATCTTAAATTTCATTTGCTTGACTGAAAAAGGCCAAAATTTGTATATTAAGACTTTCATTAAAGTTTTTTATTTCTTAGACGATGTTTCTTATGTATGCAAATTAACATTTGCCTGCTCCTGTGTCCCCCACCCCTGTCGTTCTTCTCTTTAAAGCCAATCATGTTCCGAGGAGAAGTCCGCTTGAACGTGGAAGAGAAGAAGACAAGAGCTGCCAGAGAGCGGGAGACCAGAGGCGGCGGCGACGACCGCAGGGATACCAGGCGCAGTGACCGAGGTCCCGGCGGTCCGCGTGGAATTGTGGGTGGTGGAATGATTCGTGACCGTGACGGAAGAGGACCGCCTCCACGAGGTGGCATGGCACAGAAACTTGGTTCTGGAAGAGGAACCGGGCAAATGGAAGGCCGCTTCACAGGACAGCGTCGTTGAAGTCCCACTGTGCGCAACATTTTGGCAGTGGTACCTAACTCATCGTGTTTGCATTCTCGTTAAGTTTTTTTGGCTTTGGAATGTGACACAGCCTTTTTGATCATTTCTTTGATGTGAAAAGCATCTTTTGGTTATCAGTTAAATTGAAGTGGACATTATTCCCCCAATTTCACAACAGGATTCATATTGTTAATTTATAAATCTAGACTTGGAGAATTAAGGACTAAGAAATGACCATATCTAAAACTGTCTACAACAAAATGAACTTGACATGCCCACTGAATTCAGGTCATTTGAGTTTAAAAAAAAAAAAAAATCCTCTGCTGCACATTTTGTTTAAGTGTTAACTGTTTCTGCTATTAATGTTGGAAACACAAATAGTGCAATTTGTGCAATTGGAGAATCTTGCCTTTTTTTTCTTGGCTTCCCCCCAATACCAACCAACAGAAACTTGTTATGTATTCATCAAAGTGCACTATCGGGTACTCTGAAGTCACTAACATTGACATCTGCACCAGGAGGCAACAGGGAAAACAATCTCTTTCCTAGTTTGTGAAATGGTGAGGGCGTTTTATCTGCTTGCTGTGACCAGCGTGTGCACACACAAACCTTAACAAGACTTCAAATATTCCTGAAGGAAATCATTTAGTTATGAACGAAATAACCAAGATGAGAACCTCAAATGCTGTGGTCTTAAATACTAGGCCAGATGTAGTGGCTCCGTATTGTAAGCGTTCTCGACCTGCCCTCTTGAGTACAGGGATGGCTGGCTGCTCAACACACTCCTCCCCTTTCCTTTCTTTAAGCTGTGGACAGTGAAAACTGTTTCCTGTATTTTTGTTCTCTGGTAATTAATAAGCATGATGGTGCCTTCTACAACACATCATTCCAGTCTTGCTGGTGATTCTGTGCAGTGTAGTTATGAATTGCTGTGCTGCGAAGCCAAACAGCTGCAAAATGTTGAAGAAAATCATTGATGTATAAAATTGCAGTATCTTTAAAATCAGTAAAAGGATGCTTATTTATCTTGTTCTTTAGTTAACATCTATGTTCTATGTGGGAGGGAGTCGTGTGTTTGAAGGGAGAGGAAGTCAGTTATTTGAGTAAGTCTAGTTGACTTTTAGCTCCAATGTGAACTATCAAACATTATTACCTAATGCTTGGAAAAGTCAAACAACTTGATGTACATTTTAGTCACATTTTAAAAGCAGTCAGATTCCCAAAAATGGCAAGTAAACTTAGGGTGAGGATACTGCAGTTTTCTGAGGGAAGAATGGCAGCTCTTAAGATGGGGGGCAGGGAACTGTCATTCATTTTGCACAATTCTTGAACTGATGTCAGCACCCGAATGGCTCCTGAATTTAAGTCTGGGACGACATCTTTTTATTTTTACATGAATCTTTAAACAATTCTGTGAGCAAAGTTTCTAGCTGCTGGATTATTGTCTGTCTTTATAGCAGGTTCCAGTAAACCACAAGAATGGTAAAGGTTATCCGGTTTTATGGTTGGAACAATCAGTGTATATCAGATTTCTGATGTTTCAAGCAAGAAGCGGAGTAAACAAGTGTGACCACTTAAAGCTGCTTGTTAGTTAACATGGAAGACTTCTCCATTCTACCTTAATGAAAACAAAATACACACTTGACATGGTAGCAAATTGGTTCTGAACTATGTGACTGTTTGCTAGTTAGTAAACTATTTTGTTTTTTTGTCAGCTGGGCAATATGGTTAAAATTTATTGTCTCTTTCCCCTTTGAATGAGGTCTTCCATGTTTGAGGAAATGTCTTGCACTATTGCATATATTTTGTGGACACAGATTTTTGTAGTTTCCATTTTGGAAGGCTAAGGTTTTTTGTTTGTTCGAAACAGTTTTACACTTTCTAATGTATAGTACTTGAAGTTCATACTAGAGAATTACTTTGGAGTTTTGAAGCTTTTATCCAAACTACTTTGAAATAAGTGGCTTTATTGTCAGTGGTTTTCCCCAAGTGTGTTCTTTTGTTATTCCCCCTTCCTGTTGTGTGTTTNTGTGTGTGTATTACACACACACATAGTAACACATGGACACAAGCATATATATTTCCAATCCAAGATATTGCCCTGTAACCCATAAAACTGTTATGGCAACAAAAGATGGGAGATGTTAAGTGTAATTGAAAATTGGAGCTAAGAGCCATTCAGCTTCAGCCTTTACATACCACAATTGAAACACCATATGGAGAAGTTTACATGGTGACTGTTCACCTGCAGTACTGTGGACTTTGAACATTTTGTCCCCTCTTCAGTGAAAAACTAAAAAATTACTCATCTACCATTACTGTTATTTGCTGATTTTATTTTATTTTGATGGTAATATTCTATCCTTATGACACTATTGCAACCAAATTGGCTTTACCATCTTGGCTTTAGTAGGTATAGAAGACAATGGATTACCATCTTTATTTTGTGATGTGTTAAGCATTATATGCTGGTAGAATCTAGTTTAATTGTTTCAGGTGGAAAGTATTCTTTTTGAGTTTCCATTTTGAATGTGTTTGGACTAAAACAATAAACTACTGATGTCTGCAGCATTTTTCTATGTCCCTAATTTAATCTGATGTTACATTACCCCAAATATTTTCTCCCAGTTACATTTCATATGGCCTGAATGAGAAAACAGTTTGAACCAACTGCTTTTTGTTTACCACATCTGGTATATAAAAAAAGCAAAACATTTAAATAAAATTTGTACATGTCAGTGCTAGCCCAGTTCTATTTGATACCTTATTTAAAGAATGTTAACAGCAGTCTGAGAGGAATGAGAAAACTAAAAGTACGCTTTTATATAGATGCTGGGAGGGGAGATCCTATTATCTGTTTGCAGGGTACAGGTGGATGGTATTCAGGCTCATACGTAGCCAATTTGAAGCCAGCCTGGGATGCATTAAAACCTCAGAACAGGAATACCAAGTTTGTGAATGTGTGTTAAACTCAATCGAAATGTGATATTCTAATGTGGCAATAGCTTATGACAAGATTCTAGTATGTTTTCCTGGAAAATAATTATTCAAAAATACTTAGCCAGGTAGGGTGGCACACAACCTGTAATTCTAGCATTTGGGAGGTGGAGGCAGGAGAATCAGAAGTTNAAAGCCAGACTATGTAAGTTTGAGGCAGATCTGAGTTCAAGGCCAGCCTGGTCTACAGAGTGAGTTCCATGAGAGCTAGGGCTACACAGAGAATAAAACAACAAAACCAAATGAAATCCTGACGCTTTGGGGAAATTCAATTGGTAGACATTGATAGGACTCCCTTTTTCATACATACTTTACCACAATCATGTTAGAAAATACAAATGATCCAAAGCAGGAAATTCCATAATGCACACATAGTCCCTAGTACCATGATATATGTGTTTTTTCTTTAAGATTGTTGTATTTTTACAACAGTAAATGAAGTCAAGTCAATGAAAAATGTTTATCAAATGTTTGCTAAATGCCTTCGAGATCTGAGTCCTGTTCTTTGAGTGGATCACGCTAGCCCTGGCTGTCCTGGAACTGAAGCTTGCACAGCCCTAGGTATATTTAGGAAGCACCTCAGTAAGGAGCTCCAGTAGACACTTGGAACAGAAATTAAGCTGTTAACTAACATTCTGGGGGCTTAGGGACTTCCTGGGGGCCTTTTGTGTCATGCCTTTTTTAATCTGGAAAGGCTCAAAATTGATCCCTTGTCTAGTGTGGTAACAAAGATTGTGGGTTTTGGAGTAGAAAATCTCAGATATGACAGCCTGTTTTAAAGCAGGCACAAACAATACTGTAGTTTGGTGTATGCAGAAGTGAACTTGATAGCAGCCGGTGGCCGTTTGGTCCTAACAGTAATCCTGTGAGGAGTAGTTTGTACTGCGGAAGGGGTACTTGACAGCACAGCTACCTAGTTTTCCCGAGAATACATGGTTTATATGGGATTGAAATGGGAGAGAACAGAACAGTGACTGGAAATGGGTCACGACAAAGTGAGGCACGTTTGAGATGAAGCAATTTCTTTGAGGAAATCTGGAGGAGAAGCATTTCAAGTGGAAAAACAGTGTAGCTGTCCAAGTTTCATAGGCCAGTTTGAATATTTGTGATGAAGCATTAGTCAAATGTGCAATTCTGGCTTTATTTTTTTATTTTTGGTAAGGCAGGGTCTCACCATGTTGCCCTGACTGGCCTGGAACTTGCTATTTAGACCTGGTTGGCCTGGAATTCACAGATGATCTGCCCCAGAGTCCTGGAATTAAAGCTGTGGGCCATTACACCTGGCTAATTCTAGAATTCTAAATGGCTCTGTGCTGAGTGTTTTCGGCATCACCTAGGAAGAGTATAGAAGAGGCTGAATACTAAGCTCTTACAAATTAAAGATCATAGTGCAGGTGTTGCATGCAGAGAATCCTGGGTCACCAAATAGGGCAAGGACTGGTGTCATGGAAAGCTTATTTTAAGGGTATCAGGAGGAAAGAACAGGCAGTTGTGCTAAATGCTGTGTAGAAGTCAGAATGACAAATGAGTTAGTGCAGGCCAACCTGTGTAGTCAGACCCCAAGGTGTCTAGTGGTTCCAGTATCCCTGTCATGAAGAGTGTTAGGAGAGGGGAGGTGCAGCTGCTGCCTCTGGTCTCCTTGGTCTTTTAGGAGCACAGTTGAATGGAGGTTCTACCTACTTAAATGTAGGGAAGCTTTAAGATTGCTTTTGAGCATAGCGCATGAAAAACCTTGAAAAGGTTTTATGGACCAGGACTGGGTTCATAAAAGTTGGTCATGTTTCATTGGCAGCAAGAACTAAGCCATCTGTGGGGTAGGAGACGGACGGCAGTTGATGGTGAGGAGGAGCAGGTAGAATATAGTGACTTGGTAAGAACTGCCTCAGTGAAGCGATGCATGAAGCCTAAAAGGACTGAAGGTAAGAAAGGGAACTGAGTAACTCAGACTTCTGAAGTTTAAAAGTAATTTTAAAAAATGTATGGGTGTTTGGCTTGTGTGTATGTCAGTGTACCACTAGTGGGCCTGGTTGTTCTCAGGCCCAAAGAGGGCATTGGATGCCCCAGAACTGGTTTTACAAATAGCTGTGAGCTGCTGTGTGGGTTCACAGCACACAGTGTACATCACTGCTATCTGTCCAGCCCCTTTTTCTGAAATTTTGCTTTAGAATGGGGGGTTAGAGGCTACAGGGAAATTGAAGGATTATATGTGAGACACATTACCAGTGGNAAAAAACCAACTCTACATATTAGTATTTGAGGACTGGATTCACAAATTGGCACCAATGTCAATACCTTAGAGACTGACAGAGCAAAATATAAGCTCTGTGGAACTTGGAACAAGTGGTATACAGTATTTTCCCTTTGCAAATCTAACAACCTTTGAGGTGGGGGTGCGTTGAAACCTCAGATCTCAATATGTAGACTTGATCGGCAAGGCACTCAAAGAAATCCTGCCTCTGCCTCTGCGTTACATGTCTGGCTATATATCCCTGGCTCTCCTAGAACTGGCTATGTAGACCAGGCTGGCCTAGAACTTAAAAGTCTTCTTGCCTCTGCAGGTGCTGGGTTTAAAGGTGTGTACCATTACACCTAGCCCTAAATTTTTAATAAGCAAAATCATTCTAGGTTGAGAACAGAATTAACTCTTCTATAGCAGTTGTCTTTAGGTCAAAGAACTTAAAAATTAGTTCATTTTCATTTTCCCTCCCCTCTCTTTTTCTTAGGGGATTCAAATCCACCCCCATTTTCTTTTCTTTTCTTTTGGTTTTTAGTAACAGGGTTTCTCCCCGAAGGCCTGGCTGTCCTGGAACTCGCTCTGTAGATCAGGCTGACCTCAAACTCAAGAGATTCATCTGCCTCTGCCTCCTGAATGCTGGGATTAAAGCCGTACGCCACCACTGCCCAGCAGCCCCTGGTTTCTTAATAGAGTGTGTGTTGTGTTCATAGTTATCTGCTGTACAGTATACTGTAACAGAGAACCTTCTTCGTGTCAAGACTTTAGGACCCATTTGTTCACTTGATGACTTGTGATACCAAAACCTCTCGATCATCACTGGAAAGGCTTTGGGGTAAGGGTAGGGAAGCAAGAAATAACCGGTTCATACTGGTCTTTGGATGATAAGATGTATNGTGATGATAGTTANGAAATAGTTCAATAGTGATGATTGTCAGTCTGAGGAAAAGAGTAAGTCCACTGTAATCTTAAGATTTATAAATTCACTAAAAAAGGTATTTCTGCGGAGATGGGTGATTCTTAGTTTTCCAGTTTTTTTTTTAAATTGAGAGTTAATTTACATGTCTAACAATCACTTTAGGAATTTTTTATTGCATGTGTGTGTGTTCACGTCAGAGGATAGCTTTCAGGAATTAGTTCTCTCCTNCCACCTCCCAGGGATTAATCTCACGTCTTTAGGCTTGGTGACAAGTAAGTACCTTTACCCATTGAGCCATCTCATTGGCTTCTAGTCACCTTGTTAAAAGTGTACAACTGAGTTGTTCTTGTTGATTTCACAAGGTTATGTAACCGTTACTACTATCTAAGTCCAGAGTATTTTCATCACCTCCCAAAAGAAACCCATCAGTGGTCATGCCCTTTTCCCATGGACCTCTTAACCCAGGGCTTCTCAGCCTTCCTAATGCTACAACTATTTAATACAGTCCCTCACATCGCAGTGACTCCAACCATAAAATTATTTTGTTGTAGCTTCATAACTTTTGCTGCTGTTATGAGTTGTAAATATCTGATATATGACCCCTAGAGGGGTTGGAACTCAGGTTGAGAGCAACTGCAGTCTAATTCATGGCTACTATCTTTTGTTTCTGTGGGTCTGGAATCCTGAGTGGCATTTTGTGTAGCATCTTTCCTTTATAGTATTTTCAAGATTCATCTACATTGTGATATGAATCCTTCCATTTAATGGTTGAAGGATATTCTATTGCAGTGGCTCTCCACCTTCCTAATGCTGTGATCCTTTAATACAGCTCCTCATGTTGCGGTGACCCCCAACCATAAAATTATTTTCATTGCTACTTCATAACTGTAATTTTGCTACTGTTTTGTAAGTATCTGTTTTCTGATGGTCCTACGTGACTCCTATGAAAGGGTTGTGCGACCCAAAAGGGGCTGAGACCTACAGGTTGAGAACCACTGTTTTTTGTTTTTTGTTTTTTTTGTTTTTTTTTGGTGAACCAATGGGTTTTATTTTCTTAACTTTTTTAAAATTAAAACATTTGATGTACAACTGCAGGAGAAAGAATATACAGATATCTTGAACATAAATACAGGTTACAAATTCTTATTGTAATAGTGAAATGTTTCACTAAAGCATGCCCAGTGACTGGGCAAAANCAAAACTTATTTTACGCCACAGTCATCCTAGGGTCCTTCATGCTAGGTAGCCTCCCTGGATCTGTGGGTTGCAGTCTGATTGTCCTTTGGAGAACCACTGTTCTAATGAATGAAAATGCTAGAGCTGAGCTACATCCTCAGTCTTAACACATTTACTTCTCTGCTGGTGGACATTTGGGTTTCCTCTTGGCTGCTGTCAACAGTACAACTACAAGCATTTAAATAGAAGCTTTTATGTCAATGCATGCTGTTACTTCTTTGGTGTGTATTGAGAAGTGGAATTGCTATGTTATTCCTCGTGTTTACAGCTTTGCTTTGTTGCTTTTTCTGGAGGACTGGGTTCTACCTCAGGGCATCTCCACAGTGTTTTCCTTAGAACACTGTCACTTATTCTGGTGACTTTTAATTTTAAGAGCCATTTTATGGCTTTCCTGCTGTGAGTGGTTCATGTTAATGGCATTTTTTTCTTACTCTGTTCTCCTTTCTTTGAACTAAAAAACACTCTCTGCTCAACTTAGCTACCCAAAGGAAGCACTATATATTTCACCTTTTTAAAAAAATTATCATTTGGAGTGCCAGAAATTTGTAATTGCTGGCCTTACTACTGAGCTGTGTCCTCACCCCTGACTTTCACAAACAGCTCTTTTTCTGGTTTTTCTTCTCTTATTTTGCTCCTGTTAAATTACTCTTGTCATGTCCACAGTTACTCCATTCCCTCTAGTTCTCTATTTTCAAATTATCGGCTAGCCATTATAATTTATCTATTTGTCTAGTTGGGTACCAGGCTTTTCCCACTATTCTCTATTCGTTACCTCCTTTGTTTAATCATCTTGTATTACATACCTCATTTTCTCTATTCTTGCCCTTGAGCTTGTCAAACTGTATGAAACAGGGTCAGTTTTCACTGTAAATTCATAGTATACAGGTTCAAGTGGGCACATTAAATTTTTTATTCTGTTCCTATTTTAAGTGACTGCTTGTTATGACTACCTACCTAAGGGAGTTTAAGCTTACAAATTCTTGAGCCTCAGTCTACAAATTCTTGAGCCTCAGTCTGACTAGTACTTTGTTGTTTTGTTTTGTTTGAGGCAGGGTCTCAGTATGTAGCTCTGGCTGGCCTGGAACCTGCTATATAGTTTAGGCTGGCCTTGAACTCAAGAGATACGCCTATCTGGGATTAAAGTTTTCATTAACATGCCAGGCTGACCAATACTAGGTTTAATAGAAAAAATGAAATTTACTAAAGATCTAGGTTAGCTAATGTGCAAGTTTCTCTCTTCATTCTCNGCCCTAATAAACCCTTACACTTGGTATCTCACTAATTCTTCATGTCAACTCCTTAGCTCGCTATTGCTTTTCTCTACTAGTTATTTTACTATTTAAGAAGAAAACAAGAAGAATCCCACTCTTCTCTTTTCTCTTGAGCAATCGGGTTGACCCAGGGTGTGTATCATCATCTTTATCCCCTTTCCTTCCTGATAGTATCTCATGTAGCCCAGGATGGCCTTGAATTTGATTTGTACCCAAGAAGGAGCTTGAATCTGTGATATTCCACTCCCCACCTCTGAGGACTGAGCTTACAGGGCTGTGCATTCTAGGCAAGCACACTACCACTGAACAAGTTCCCAAAGGGACTTGTACTTCTTTAATACCCTCTATCTCCTTCACAATTATTTCCAACTCTTTTTATATGTTTTCTCAAGTATCACTTGTTCATTTTCAGTTCCTATGGATACCAAAGGGCTATTTCCGTTTCAGAGCCTCTTTGAAGGCCCTTAAAAATGTTTATTTTGGTAAAGTTGGGAAAAAAATACGTATGAGCTTTCTACCCACAACAAACCTCAGTTTATCCCATAGAAACGCATGTGAGGGGCTAGAGAGATGGCTCAGTGGCTAAGAGCACTTGCCACTCTGAGGACCCAGGTTTGACTCCCAGCATGCATTCAGCAGCTCAGCTCACAAACTGGCTATAACTCCAGTTCCAGGGGGTCTGACGCCCTCTTCTAGCCTCTGTGGGCACCAGGCACGCTCATGGTGCTCAGACAGACACACATGCAGGCAGAGCACACATAAAAATATTTTATATTTTAAAAAGCTCATGTGGTTTGTTAAAGTCTAGAGGAAAGAGATGGGTCGTATCTTCAGCTTGGTTACAGCTCATTGCTACATTATGAGTCATCTTGGGTTGTCCAAAAAAAGCTATTTCCATACCCAGAGCCCAGATGTGGTCCTCAGAATTGTAGGTTTGGGAACTAGATTTTAAGCACTTTGGTGAAGGTAACAGCACTGGGAGATTAATACAGAACCAAACTAAGAAGAGGTTCTAAAACAACTGTTCTTACACCTTAGTATGCAAGAATGATCCCAGGGTGCTGGCTAGGACATNCCTGTTTATGATACTAACTTCCTGGATCGAGCTATTTGAGAAACCAAATATGATTACAAACTGTGTGGTTATTGTGAATAAAAGCAAAAATATTTGGCCTTACAGTCTCAGTCCCTTAAAAATGAGGGAGACCCTGTCTCCCTGCTCCCTGTACGACGTCAGCATATGCATGATAATGGTCCAGATCTTGCCCAGTCATGGCTCCTCTGTTCTTCAGACATAAGGCAAGTTTTCAGCTCCGGCTTACCTCGCTTGCGGTATGCACCTATCCCAGCACCTTTCCTCCTCTCGTGTCTTCTCTAGGCTCTACCCCAAATCTTTCCCTAGCAGGCTGGCGTCCCCAGGGTTCTTTTTCATGGCCAGGCTGTCACCAAATACCTTATTTACCTGCCTCTGCTAAACAACCTATTAGGCTCTTCGGTCCACCGCCCGGAACGGAAAGGAAGTGAGGAATCGCGGCTGGGCGGAACCTCCCCGGGTGGGGCCCGCGCTCCGCCGCGCCCCGGGCGGGCAAGCTGGGCCATCTCACNGTCTCCTNGTTCTTACAAAACTGCCACCTTCGCTCTGCTCGTGGTCACTCGAGTACTCTGCGATCCCTTGAGAGTTGAGGTGATCGGGCACTGGCGGAAAAGTCCCTACAAACTTAAGATTGTAGGTGTGGTGGAGACGCGGGCGTCAGCTGACCGAACCTGCCGGCTCCAGGTGAAGGGGCGGGGCGGGATGGCACGGAGCCAATCATAGCGCCTGACGACAGGGCTCGACCAATCAGAATCAGGGAGGCTCCGGCGCACGCGGGGCGGGCCGGGCGGGTGAGAGCCGCCCCCTTGCAGCTGGGTGGCCAACGCCTTCGCCCGGGGTTACTTGGAGTGGTGCTGCTTCCCAGGGCTCAGCGACCGCACGGCTTTGGGCAGGCGGTGCCCTCTTTGCCTAGCTCTTTTCTCTGCACCTCTTGGCCTTGACAGGTGCTAGCGTCCGTGCCTGTCGTGGACGCATTCTGACTCGGGCCCTTCCTCTCTCTGGAGACTGCCTATGGCTGGGGACCGAGTGAGGTCGTTGCCTTGACGACGGCAGCATGCGGCCCGCGGTCCTCGGAAGTGTGAGGTTGTGGAGGGAAGAAGCTTCCCTACCTGCTTCACCTAGGACCANTAACTGCGTCCACAGAGAAAATCCCAATACTGGGATTGCTAGTTTGCTAGTCAGCATCTTTTAGATCTGCTAGCGAGATGCATATCACCTCCAGTTTGTTTCCAAGTTGAAAACCTTTGGCTCTTTCCATGTGAAGGGTTTGGAAGAAATAGTAAGTATAATACTTTTTAAAGCCCTGTTTTCTCGTTCTTTTATCTATAAAAGATTTCAATCTGATATTAACCAAAGAAAATTGGTGGTATTTGAACAGTATGTTTGTATGGCACAGATCCTAAATCATTGTAGTGCCATCGTATCAGGCTCCCTTTTGTATGCCACGTGATATCCACAGATTTAAGAGTGGAAGGCAAGAAAAAAACATAGATTATAAATAACCGAGGAAACAAGGCATATTTTAGGCCGTGATACTTTTAAGGTGTTTGTAGACTAGCTCACTTGAACAAGCAGGTGTGCTCAATGTAATGTGTCCACATGTGCAGTTGGTTGGGAAAATAAACTTGGAGTAGTCCGCTTGTATGATATGTTTCAGAACTCTGTATACATGCTTAAAGTATTTTCTATTTTGTTCGCTTGCATCTTCAAATATCTAGGATGCCAGTTACAATATATTTTAAAACGATCCAGGCTATAGATTCTAGCTATTTGTGTTATTGGCATTATTAGCCTAAAGTTTACTTAATCCTTTATAATATATACAGAATAGAAGGCTAATAACTAAGCGTTAGAATTACGTTCGAAGGGTTTTCCAAATATAAACTTTTTATTAAAAAGTAATTAAAGTTAAAAAGAGTTTAAAATGTCAAATATATGGCAAGTCAGTGTCTGTGACACTCCAAATAGTTTTTAGTAGACTCTAATACCCAAACTGGTAATAGAATAGTGAAGGATTTTGAAGTTTATGTTCCTCGGGATTATTTTCATTCCCCTATCATTCATTCTTCTGGTCTTTTATGTCTATCTACATGTACAGTATGCAAATCATGGGTGCTAGATGGTGTAGTTCCGGGGCAGAAAGAACACCTTTTAGTCTGTTGGAGNCCCTGACTTAATTCATACTCTCTCTCTCATAAAACCTCAAACTGTTAAATGTCAAAGGTTGAAAATGTAATATATACTTTGGATTATCATAATTTTCTAGAATAAAAAGTCAGTGGTGGGTTATTTTTTTTGTATGTTTGGTTGTTTCCCCCTTTGCTATTCATATACGGATAGAGAAGCTTCCAAAACATCAGCAGTCTTTACAGTTGGGGTAAGGTAGCTTTATCGCCGTAGCTTTATCGCCGTAGTGCCCAAGAGGAAAGAATTGTTTTTCATTCCACAAGTTAGGGACAAGTGTTTTGCATGGTCAGGCATTAAAAATTCAACTATGAATCACTTGAATATAAAATTACCTAATATTTAAGCCCTCCCAAACCTCTGTTGAAACCGAAGTAGGAGCTAGAGCAATGTTTTTTTATTCATGGCTACTGGAATTTAAATTTCAAAAACCAGACTTAAAAAATAAAATTTATGCTGGGCATGGTGGCATACTCTTTTAATACCAACACTTAAGAGGCAGAGTCAAGTGGGTTATATATATGTAATATTACTATATTTTATATAAAAATATATATTCACACTCATGCTAAGCACACATTCTACCACTAAGCTGCATTTTCAGCCCTAAAATAATGATTTTTTTCTGTATTAAAATATGCAATATGATAAAAAAGATTACTGAATTTTTATCAATATTGATAAAATAAGAAGATTCTGCATATGATTGACTTTATTCAGAAAATGCCTTATAGTGAGACATAAAATTAATTCTGACAAAATTTAAGTGATTTAAAGTTTAATATAATAATTTAATCAGTACTATAAGATAAGCAGAGAAGGGTCTGGAGAGATGGCTCAGTGGTTAAGGGCACTGGCAGGAGCCAGGCGGTGGTGGCACATGCCTTTAATCCCAGCACTCGGGANGCAGAGGCAGGGAGAGCTCTGTGGGTTCAAGGCCAACCTGGTCTACAAAACAAAACAAAGCACAGGCTGCTCTTCCAAAGGCCCCGGATTCAATTCCCACCATCTACATGCCAGCTCATGGCTGTCTAGGGAATCTGACACCCTCACACAGACATATTTGCAAGAAAACACCAATGCACTAAAAGTAAAAAAAAAGGAAAGAAAAGCAGAAAAAAATTATCAAAGATTCAGCCTTAATTCATAAGTGTTGTGATTTTTTTCTCCCCGGAGACAGGGTTTCTCTTTGTAGCCCTGGCTGTACTGAAACTTGCTCTGTAGCCCAGGNTGGCNTCAAACTCACAGAGATCCACCTGCCTCCANCTCCTGAGTGCTGGGATTAAAGATGTGCCACCACCATTGCCCGGTATGATAAATTTTTATAGTTAAGTGGAAAGTGCATAAAGATTTCCGACTTGGATTTTTTGAATCTGGTATAAAATTTTTCTGAGATTTATTTTGTTTTGTTTTCATTTTTGGTTTTGAGACAAGGTCTCTCTATGTAACCCTGGCTGTTCCAGAACTCACTCTGTAGACCAGAATGGCCTAAAACTCACAGAGATTTGCCTGCTTCTGCCTCCCAAATGCTGGGATTAAAGGCATGTGCCGCCATGCCCAGTAGATTTATCTATTTTTATTTGATTTACATGAGTGTTTTCTCTGCACACATGTATGTTCACGAATATGCATACCTGTGCCTAGTGTTTATAAAGGCCAGAAGTGAGTGTTGTGTCCCCTGAAGCTGGAGTTATGGCTGATTGTGATCCATTGTGGGGGTTTTGGGAACCAAACCCAGGTCCTCTGGAAGAGCAGTACATGTTCTTAGTTGTTAGCCATGTCTCCAATCCCAGCATAACACTTTATGATTTTCATGAAAACCAGATTCAGTTGTACCCTTTTCATCTTTAAGTGAAAAAGATTGTGCTTTGTGAGCTGCAATTGTTTTGAATGGTAGCTTGTTACTTCATATAGTTAAAAATAAATTTAATTTATTAATATGAATCTATACAACTTAAATGTAAAGTTAGTGGCTTCAATTCTTTTGCATTGTTTATTTTAAATTGTATAAACATTTTGAAAGCTTAGCTTAGTGTGGGAATGGTAAGAAACTGTGATAGCACAGATAGCTATGAACGCAGTGACTTGCTATAACAGGGCAAACAATTTCACAAGAGTGACTTTGCTGGGAGACTGGAGGAAATGATGCACTCAGCATTGTTAACGCTGTGCTTTGGTTTCCACAGCAAGAAAAATTCCTACTGGTTTTAAATTAAAATGGAAAAATATGAGAACCTAGGATTGGTTGGAGAAGGGAGTTATGGAATGGTAATGAAGTGTAGGAACAAAGACAATGGAAGAATTGTGGCTATTAAGAAGTTCTTAGAAAGCGATGATGACAAAATGGTTAAGAAAATCGCTATGCGAGAAATCAAGTTACTAAAGGTAAGTGCATGCATTGAACTGAAAACGTTAGTTGCTTCTTGTTCAGGATTGTATTACATGTGAA
>LZPO01087241.1:104618-128640 GCA_001675575.1 Neotoma lepida | reverse complement strand
TACCACTGCCTAACCTCTATGTTTAATCTAGTGGCTGTTCTGTTCTCTGACCCCAAATAAGTTTTATTAGGGTACACAATATTTTGGGGGACATAATATAATCACCACACTTTCTTCCTTTTTTTTTNAAAAAAAGGATTTATTTATTTTGTTTATGCGTACTTTATCTGCATGTACGCCTTTATTCCAGAAGAGGGAATCAGATCCCACTATAGATGGTTATGAGCCACCATGTGATTGCTGGGAATTGAAATCAGGACCTCTGAAGTGCAGCCAGTGCTCTTAACTGCTGAGCCATCTCTCTAGCCCCTACTATGACATTTCTGGTGTGGATATCTTTTAATTTAACCTGCTTAGAAAATACTGACTCTCCCAGTTTGCACCCTCATCATGCATTTGCCTATCTGTGCACTCTTTGCCAATGATCAGTATCATTCCTCATTAATTCACAGATTCTCTCCTCAATAGGTCATTAATCTCAGTTACTGAGTTGCCACTTTGTAGTATTTTTAAAATGCTTTTTAAACTGTGAAATATAACCCATATATAGACACAAAACAATGTTCTCAGTTGAGAACTTCAGCTGGCTGCCTTAGCTGGGTTCCCCGGTTTCTGTTGATGTTTTAAGTGCCTGACTTGAAGATGTTTTGCTATCTGTTGTTTCTGTCCATCTGCTGTCTGATGATTTGTTCTTTTATTTTTGTTGCTATATGCTTAATAGGCTCACTCATTCCAAACCAAATGCATGGCTACACAAATCATTCTCCACAGAACACACACCTAACACGGTTACTCATATATTTAGATTTCCGTTTGTTAGCTTCCTGTTGCCTTTTGTACTGTTTCTTCAATTCTTTTATCATCTATTCTTTTGCCAGTCTTTTAGCAATTATGTGAAATACTATACAACCTTAATTCGCTAATACCCCAAATGGCTGCTTTTGCAATGAAGATTCTTAGATTAGATTCTTGTGGGTGGTCACCAGAGAAGACTGTTTGGACATGGGTTAAAGCCTATAGAAAGACTTTATTAGCCTGCTGGCGACCCTTTTGTGTGTTCGGGATCCACTGTAACCCCAAGCCTTCCTCAGGGTGAGCTTTTAAGCACAAAACCCATGTCCTGGGTTGACATACTTCAACTAACAAGAACAGTTAGCCAGAAGGAGAAGTACAGAAGCCAACAAACAAGGTTAGTACATTTAGAGACTTTCCCAGGACTATGGACTTGGATGGATTAGGACTTTTAGTTTTGGCAGGTGGTGCTGTCTACATGCTGAGTTTTATAGCCCGAATGGTACTTCCATCATGGAGTCAGTTGTGCTAAGGCCTTGGGGCCTACTATGGCCTGGGGCCTCTTACACTACCTGCTTCCTCCTTTTCATCCCTTTCCCCTTACAAGAGATATATGTGTTATTATCTTTATGTATTTTAATTGTCTGTATTGTTAGATATTCATAGTTGGCACTTATTGGGATATATTTAAGATTTATCTTTTGCATTACTCTCCCATGTTCCCTCTGTTTCTCAGCCTCTTACCTGGGATCATTTTCCTTGCTCTAAACTAAATTCTTTAGCCAATCATGGTGGCTCACATTTATAATCCTAGTACATGGGGGGCTGATCCAAGAAAATAAAGTCTACTTAAATCTCTGCCTAAAAAGAAAAATGAAAGCAAAGCACTAAATCTTTTTTAAAAGCAGATATGTTAGCAAGAAATGCTGTTCATTTTTGTCAGTCTGAAAAAACATTTTTGTTCTACTTTGTTTTTAAAAGACTATATCCACAGAAAACAGAATTCTTTGAGTTAATTACATTATGTTCAAAATTTAATTCCACTATTCTGCTGTCTCAATGTTCCCATGAAGAGTTAGCTGTCTGTCTTATTGCACTTTTTAAAATAAAGATTTATAACCAGGTGTGGTAGTGCACGCCTTTAATCCCATCACTCCGGAGGCAGAGGCAGATGGATCTCTCCGAGTTTGAGGCCAGCCTGGTTTGTGTATTGAGTCCCAGGATAGCCAGACCTATGTAATAGAGACACTGTTTCAAAAAATAAAAATAAAATAAAATGTATACTTTCTGTTTCATAGCTATGATGCCCATATTTGTATAAGGTTTGTTCCTATGTGAAATTGATAAATTGCCCATTTTTAAATTGTCCTCTTTTTTTTTACTTAAATACATTTTGTATGGCTGTCATACTACTGAGTCATATATTCTAGTGATTTCTTCCTTTTAAAGTGGCAACACTTTTGTATTTATATCTGACGAGTGTCAGTCTGACATTTGTCTTACTCTTTTCATATAGCATTGTTGAACAGATCTTGGAATAATTCCTGCCCCTTCCATCCATCCCTGCCTCCCTCCCTTTCTTCCTTCCTCCTTCCTCTTAGAGATGAACCCAGGACCTCTTCATGTTAGGCAAATTACCTGTTACTGAGCTGTGCCCTCAGCCCCTTAAATGGTTTTAATTTTTGATAATATGGTACTTTTGGAGCATCTGATAATAAGAGGCTCATTTAGGTGAGAGGACAGGATTTTGTGAGGGTAACAGGAATCCACCATGGTTCATAATCATTTTTTTGTGTCATAGGGCTGAGTATAGAATTGAATTCTGTTAGCCTTAATTTCTCTAAATTTGTAATTTCTGATTTTTTTCTACTGAAATTTTTTATTTTGTTTGAGAGATTCTTTCCAGCAAGTGTCTCTGTGTGGTTGTTACTCTGTCTCCCTTCTGTTGCTGGTCTTTGGTGCCATTCAGTTCTAGGGATGCTTTTTAATGTTTCTTTTTCTCATTGGCTTTATTGTGTTCTCTGAGAGGAGAAGGAACAATATGCTCTTTGACTGTTATTTTAGAACTTTGAATATACTTTTACAATATATACTGTTTATGCATATTATAAAATATATGCATTTATATATATTTCTTACACTGGNNTCTTTCAAATAGTAGCTAATTGCTCATAACTTGACCTTCTAAAATTATTTTGCATTTTTTATACAGCAACTGAGGCATGAAAATTTGGTGAATCTATTGGAAGTATGTAAGAAAAAAAAACGTTGGTACCTCGTCTTTGAATTTGTTGACCACACAGTTCTTGATGACTTGAAACTATTCCCAGATGGACTAGACTATCAATTAGTTCAAAAGTATTTGTTTCAGATTATTAATGGAACTGGATTTTGCCACAGTCACAATGTAAGTATTAGGTATGATGCCTATTTTGCCAATCTTTCACTATCTAGATACTAATGACTAAGTTTAATGAGATATTTGTTTTGAATTTGAACCAGTAACATAATTGAAATGAACTGTATTACTCTGATATTCTAAACAATTGTATTTCTAAAGAAATCGTAGGCCCCACTTTTGAAAAGTTGAAAAAGTACACAATAGACACCCTATTCTTCTAGCTCTATTATGCATTTAATAGTTTGCTATAGTTACTTAATATTTATAGTCTGTGTACTAATTTTATAATCTTTGTTCATCTGTTAATTTGTTAATCTCNAATACTTATGTACTTTAAAGAAAGCTGCAGACATCAGTATACTTTTGTACACCAATTGATTGTGTGTGCACATATCTGTATCTATGCAAAACATTTTTTTCTCATTAAATTTGTTTTCATGGGTCTCAAAATTCTGTGACAGATTTTTGGTCAAGTTGTTTCCCTTAAAAAGTATTGATTTTAAAAACTAATAACTAAAAACTGCACAATCAGCACCCCCCCCACACACACACGCATGCACGCACGCACACATGCACGCACACAAAATGGTCCATAAAACATGCTCCTTTCCTTAGACATTTGAAGAATTTGAACGGTGATCACTCTTTTCTTTAAGCTCTGCAAGCACATAAGCTATGTGAGCTGTATGACAATGCAATACAGGGGCAGAGCCTAGCACTCATTGGGCCCGGGAAGTCCAGGATAATTGCCTGAGCAGTGAAGCCAGCTGCTTCCATTGCTGGGTCATTTTTGCTGTCACCAGCAACATTGCTGTGTCTAACATATTTGACAAACACCACATTCTTTTTTTTTTTAAGTAGTTTTTTTTGGAAAGATTTATTTATTTATTATGTATACAGTGTTCTGCCTGCATGCATGCCTGCATGCCAAGAGGGCGCCAGATCTCATTACAGATGGCTGTGAGCCANCATGTGGTTGCTGGGAATTGAACTCAGGACCTCTGGAAGAGCAGCCAATGCTCTTAACCTCTGAGCCATATCTCCAGCCCAACAAACACATTCTTAACATTNAAGCCCACATCGTTCCCAGGAAGAGCTTCACTCAAAGCTTCGTGGTGCATTTCAGCAGACAGTGCTTCTGTTGTGACATTGCCTGAAGCAAAGGTAGCCACTCTGCCAAGTTTGAGAACACCAGTCTTCACTCGGCCCANAGGGACAGTAACAGTACCACCAATTTGATAGACATCCTGGAGGGGCAAAGACTTGTCAGTTGAACGAGTTGGTGGCAGGATACAACCAAAGCTTCCATCAGTGTTGCTCTGAGTCTTTTCCTTTCCCATTTTGTCTTTGAATTAGTGGTGTTCTGATGGCAAACCAGTTGTGAAAGAGAAATGTTCATTTTTGATGAGAGAGCTGATCTCACTCTAATTTATGATGAGTTACATCAAAGTATTAGCATTTCCTGACAGTCACACTATTTTTTCCTAGTCCACACTCAAATTCTCCTAGGTTATGCTTCCATATCCTGCTTTTTCCTCAGATGTCCATACCTCAACTACCCATTCCCAGCCGTCTGTAAGTGGAAACTATCATAGCACTTGTTTCAGGGTTATTGTGTGGTAAAATAAAGTATGTAAAACTTCATTGTAATGCCTGACACATGCCTGGTCAAGCATTTGCTAACATAGTACTGCATTAAAAACCTATCATAAAGCTTATCTCTTCCATAACATAACAAATTTCCTTGACTACCCCTAGTCTTCAACAACAGGTTCATTTCTTGGTCTTGACAGTAATTGACTGAAAGTTGATTTGTTGGTTAATGATATATATTTTACTTAATGTCTTTGCTAGTTTAACTAACACTTGAAACATAGATGTTCTCTTTTGTCCCACTAGGTCTCAGGGCTTTAAGCCCTGGAATAACTTTCTATGTGTTGTACTCTTATAGGAATAGGCAGTGGTGCCCTGTTGATCGCAGGCATCCCCGAAAATTAATTTGTTTAACATATTTTTTGCTCTGTGGGTTTTTTTCTTAGATCATACACAGAGATATAAAGCCCGAGAATATATTAGTCTCTCAGTCTGGTGTTGTAAAATTATGTGACTTTGGATTTGCACGGACGTTGGCAGCTCCTGGGGAAGTTTACACTGACTACGTGGCCACTCGATGGTACCGAGCTCCAGAACTGTTGGTTGGTGATGTCAAGTACGGCAAGTAAGAGTCAGGAATGAGGGCGCAGAACCTGCCTCTGGAAAGCGGGATGTGTTTGTAATAAGTGATCCACTTAACACTGAAAGGGAGGCCTGGGTTCAGCATTTAGTGAGTGGTTTGTGACAATCCCTAGTGCTTTCTCTTTGGAAATTCTTTTTAAAAATTCCTGTGAGGGCTGGGTGGCTCAGTGGTGGAGTCCTTGCCTGCTGCAGTGAGATCCTGGTTTTATTCTACAGGATGTCAGAACAAACCAACCAAAAGCTTGCAATACAACTTGGGGTAGATAGACTTATTTTAAAGGGAAAATTGAGTAATTTTAATAGTCAAAAAGAAGTAGATTTGTTAGTGTCTGCAGAGATGGCCCAGAGGTGAAGGGAGCACAGAGGGCACCTGAGTTCCCAGCACCCACACTGGGCGGCTCACAACTGTCTGCAACTCCCAACTACAAGGCGTCTGACGCCTCTAGCCTCCTTGGGCACCTGANCTTATGTGTACACCCCCCCATACACAGAATTTAATTAAAAGTTGAAAAATGTTTATCATCTGTAAGGAGGTTAGTATTTATTAGAGAAGTCTTTTGTTTGTTTGTTTGTTTGTTTATTTCTTAGCATACTAAAGACTACACTGATAACCTTGTTAGAGTGGGTTGATGTAGACATGGAGGGTGAGTAGGTTCTCAGTGGTCCTATTTTCTCCTTTAATATCACATGATTGAAGTTTCTGGATATCTCACTTATTAAAATAGAGGTTAGAATTCTTATAGAGAAATAACTAAGTGACAAGATTTACTGCTGTGCCTCTCAGTGCCAAGAATACCAACCTGGTGAAGCGTCAAGAAGATGCAGGCACAGGAGAGGCGTCAGAACGCCACATCTTANATCACCTCACCTTTTTTCCAGGGCTGTTGATGTCTGGGCCATTGGTTGTCTGGTCATTGAAATGCTCATGGGGCAACCCCTGTTTCCCGGAGAATCCGATATTGATCAACTACATCATATCATGACATGTTTAGGTATGAGTATACATCTGTGACTTAAATTTTACAGTTTTTTCCCTGTGTGTGCTTTTAATTGTTATTTAAAGTGTTCATATATTAAAGATGATATTTGTGTTAGGTGAAGGTAGGGAGCAAATAGGAAACAAACACATGCACACACACACACACACACATATACACTGCACACATACACGTGCACACACAGACATACATGCACACATGTAAACACACAAATGCATGTATGTGCACGCGTGTGTGCGTGCAAGTGCACAGACACTCTGAGTCTCTAGCAAGGCTGATCAGTGTAAGAGAAAAGGAAGTGGCTGCTGAAGACAAGTAGAATCATAAATCTAATAGGCAGGAAAATTTAAAAATTATCTTAACAGAGAATATATTAGCATACAACCAACTACCTTAAAGTTGCTCAAAGTCACTGTTGATTTTAAAATGCTGCAAAAATCACAACAAGACAGTGTAGTGAGAATTCAGAATAACTCAGAAATGTTATGGTTCTGAATCGTGCTTGCCTCCAGCCCCCTCGACAGAGAAGATGTAACCATCACTTTTTATTGATTGAGTCAGTGGGCATTTGGTGAAATCCAGCTATCCTCTTCATTCTCATCTTCATCTCTAGGATAAGATGAGAGACACAAAGACTTACGAGATAGCTTAATGTTGCCTTGCATTTGAATTTTATTTTTGACTTCTGTTTTCTGAGACAAGGGTCTCACTGTGTAGCCCAGGGTGGCCCCAAACTCTCCATCCTTCTGCCTAAGCCTCTCAGTCTTTACTGCCTCAGTTTCTCAAGGCTGTGGTTACAGATGTGCATCACTATGCCTATGGCTACAGATGTGTGTCACCATGCCTGTGACTACAGATGTGCATCACCATACCTGTGACTACAGATGTGCATCACTGTGCCTTTGGCTACAGATGTGCATCACCATACCTGTGGCTACAGATGTGCATCACCGTGCCTGTGGCTACAGATGTGCATCACCGTGCCTGTGGCTACAGATGTGCNTCACCGTGCNTGTGGCTACAGATGTACATCACCGTGCCTGTGGCTACAGATGTGTGTCACNGTGCCTGTGGCTACAGATGTGCATCACCATGCCTGTGGCTACAGATGTGTGTCACCGTACCTGTGACTACAGATGTGCATCACTATGCCTGTGGCTACAGATGTGTATCACTATGCCTAGCTTCCCCAGATTTTGTCTTTCATGCTTAGTGTTTTGAATGAAATTCCAATGCTAGACTCTGAGCCTTACATTTGTTCAAATATAAAATTCATATTCAAATTCTAAGTTTTGAAATGGAAATAATAGAAAGATACTTGGGATAATTTAATTATTTGGTTTTAAGTTCTGTGATTAAGAATTTATTGAGTATTACATGATTTCTTACAGTAGAATTTTCATATTACTGCTGTATCACAGGGAGGAGGGAGGGAGAATAGAGGGATTGTATCTGTACTGAACATTATTACATTATTATGTACATTATTCTTTTCACTATTTCCTCAATATTGTATTTACATAGTATTTACAGTGTATTAGTATAATAAAAAGTTTATAAAATTTAACTTTTTCAATTATATAGCTCATGATATAATAGGTATTAAAGTTGAGAAAAAGGTTAAAATGCTCGAATTCGAATTTAGATATAGGTACACAATCTGTTGAATAAACATTCAATTCTCTTAGGGAGGAACTGATTTACCTAAGTTGGATAGTGTGACTATCTTCACTGGGCACATGATACATTGTTCTGTTATACAGAAGCAGTAGTGCTTCATCTAGAGCAGTACAGAATCTCTACCTGTCCTTCCTGTGCCTTCACAAGTATTCTGCTTATAGATGAGGGGCTGGAGAGATGGCTCAGCTTAAGAGCATTGGCTGCTCTTTCAGAGGACCTGAGTTCAATTCCCAGCACCCACATGGCAGCTCACAACTGTCTTGAACTCCAGTTCCAGGGGATCTGGCATCCTCACACAGACACATATGCAGGCAAAACACCAATGCACATAAAATAAAAATAAATAATTTTCTAGATGAATATGTTATAAAAGCAGTGTTCATTTTCTTGAGCTGTCTTGTGTCAAGACCACTGTAAAGACTCCCTAAAGTGNCTTTTCAGGAACAGGTCTATCTTAGGGTGATCTCACATGCTGAGAGAGCCCCACTGTCCACTAGCTGTTTTAACTGTTTCCCTACACCACCAGTCTCTCCACCATTTCTGTCAACTATACTGATGAAGATGGATGCTGGGTTTTTCCCCAGGTAATTTAATTCCAAGACACCAGGAGCTGTTTTATAAAAACCCTGCGTTTGCTGGAGTAAGATTACCTGAGATCAAAGACACAGAAACAGAACCCCTCGAGAGCCGCTTTCCCAAGCTCCCTGAAGTTGTGATAAATTTAGCAAAGGTAATTGTACTTTTCCTTCTTTGTGATAGGAAATTTGTATAGTGTGGAGACTTGGTTCGTGTATGTGCCTCTCTCTCTGCCTTTCTCTCTTTCCCTCTCTCTCTTTCCACCTCCTAACTCCCTTCCCTGCCTGATCTTTTAGGGCAGCAGCTTCCTCAGATGACTTAAATTTGTTCCTTGGAAAGACTGCTCTTAGGGATTTGTGCATTTATTTACACCTACAGACACTAAATGCTGGGTCTCTTTGGGACCTACAAACCACTGATGGTCACTATTGTGATTTGTGCTTTACTCTGTTCATTGGCTAGAAAGAAGAAATCTAAATGTAGACAGCTGTTCTTGAAGACGACTTTTATATGTTCTTGGTTTTTCAGAAATGCTTGCATATTGACCCAGACAAAAGACCCTTCTGTGCTGACCTTCTCCACCATGATTTCTTTCAAATGGATGGATTTGCTGAGAGGTATAGTACCATAGTGCCGGCCTATGCTCTGCAGGCTATAATAACCAGGGTTATTTATTCATTTATTTATTTATTGTAGGATATCAACTACCTGTGTTGACATCCATTCACCCGTACTCCATTCACCCTTAGCAGTAACGTACTTCCTAGGGTGGTTTCCTGTATTTATTAAACTGGAGCTGCTGGTTTTCATCAAACAGTCTCTTTTGGAGTTTCTTTTTCTGTCTTCTGTGATGACATCTACCATTCCGGTCACTAATTCCTATGTTGCTGCATGTGTGCTGTTGCCATCTCCTGTTGCTGCCAGACTCATGCCACACCATGTCCAGTGATGCTGCCGATCCTTCCAGTGTGCTGATGTGCTGAGTCCTTAAGGTGCCAGGCTTGTAGATGCCAGTGCTGCTGGCATAGTTCCCAGTGCTGCTCCAGATGTTAGCATTAGCTTTGCGGACTGAACAAGAAACAGGAGATGAGTGGCTGTGACAGTGCTGTATATCTGTATGCAGCACAGATATGTATAGCATAATATATATTTAATTATGTGTTTGCATGTGCACCTGAATTTGTATATGTGCACATGAATGAGGGTACTCTTGGGGACCAGAAGAGAGCAGCAGATCCCTGGAACTGGAGTTATAGGCATGGTTTCTGACATGGGTTCTAGGAACCAAACTCAGGTCCTCAGCAAGAACACTATGCATTCTTTTTGTTGTTGTTTTTTTGAGACAGGGTTTCTCTGTGTAACAACCCTAACTGTCCTGGAACTATACTGTAGACCAGGCTGGCCTCAAACTCACGGAGATCCACCTGTCTCTGCCTCTGCCTCCCGAGTGCTGGGATTAAAGGCATGCGCCACCACTGCCCGTCTTAGTATGCATTCTTAACCTCTGAGTTGTCTCTCCAGTCCTAAAGCTTTATCATTCTGCAAATCTCTTAAAAAGTCTAGCTTAGTACAAGATATCTGGATTCTTACATTTGCTTCTATATTCATTTGTGAACAGCATGATATGTTATTTTAGTTGGAAGAAACAAATATATATCTAGAAAAGTGGAAGAGTATTTTAATAGTCTTTTGAGGTAATTTAGTATTCTTTGATTCTATGTCAAACTTTAATATTATACCAAAACCTGGCATTGGTAGTTTCTTCATTCTTTCTTTCTTTTCTTCCTCCTTCCCTCCCTCGTTTCCTTTCCTTTTCTCTTCTTTTTAATTATTTGAGGCAGTATCTTGCACCTTGCTTCTGGCTGATCTGAAATTCTCTATGTAGCCCAGGCTAGCCCCAAAGTCAGTATTCTCCTGCCCTGGCCTCCTGGGTAAATTCCTGCTGGAATTATAGGTGTGTGACACCATGCCCAGCTCAGTTGTAGTGATTCCTTTGTTTGAACTTTACTTTCTGTTTATTTGTATGTATGTGTGTGCCCATAAGGGCTGGAAGATTGTCTTGTTAGCTACCTGATGTGGTGCTGGGAATTGCNTGTGGGTTTCCGGAAAAGCAGCGAGCACTTTTAACCGGTTTAACTGTTGAGCCGTCTCTCCAGTCCTCTGCAGTAGTTTCTAAAAGACTGGTTGCATTGTGAAATTTAAACCATGTCAATGAACTTTTGTTTCTNTGTTGCATTAAAATCCATTTTTGTCTGATCTTCTGAATTGATATTTTATTTGTGATTGCTTTTATGACATAATTTAATCATTTGAAGTACATTGGTAATGTTGAATTCTGTGAACCTTAAAAATGTTGGTATGTCATTATATAATATCAAACATTTTACTCCATTTTACCAGAAAACTTTTGAACTATGGGAACACCTCTAAGATCCCAAGTTAGTAGGATTGTAATTTTTGCATGAAAGTTTGAATTTTATTGTTTACAGAAATATTATCAGTTGCTTTCCTTGCAATGATTAGCTCACCTTGTTCAGTTTCAAAGCAGAATGTCTGCTACAGACCATCTGAATAAGCACGGCTTTTCAGTTAGTCTTTCAAGTGTAAATACTTCATGAAAAACTTGTGTGGCTTGACTTGTACTCAGGCAGCCATTTAAGTTCTTCTTCTCCTAAGACCATGGGAACTTCTCTTCTTATCACACAGAATCTGAAGAGAGATGCTCAAGAGCTGATTTAGTGTTGATAAAATTAACCCCTTTCACTGCTTCATTGTGCGCACACCCCCCCACACACACACGCACACATACACCTCTGACTCTCTGGCTGTGAGGAGCACAGTGACTGCTGGCACGGTTTGGTGAGGGTGTTTCAATTCTTGGTAGGACGCCACCAGCCTCATCCACCATTGTTTTAGGCCATGAGGACCAGTGTTTTCCCGGTGGTTCAGACACTCTCATGCGAAGTCTCCTGAAAGTCTCTCCTACACTCCAAAGGCTTTTAGGAACTGTTCATATGAAATGTGATTTTTCTCATTTTAAATAAAATACAGTAACACTGAGTCTTAAATGATTATCTTGATTTTTTTCTAGGTTTGTCTTTCTCGTATAATTTTATTTTAATTGAGACATGTACTTTTATATAGGTTTTCTCAAGAATTGCAGTTAAAAATAGAGAAAGATGCCAGGAATAATTCTTTACCAAAAAAATCTCAAACCAGAAAGAAAGAAAAAGATGACGCCTTAGGTGAAGAAAGGAAGACACTGGTGGTGCAGGTAAATGTTCATGCTTCAGGGTTCAGTTTATGGAGGAAAACGATGAAGACTTAACTTCTTAAAAATTAGATTTCTTCATTTTAGTTTATGTGTGAATATTTAGCCTATGTGTATGTGAACCACATTCAGGCTTGGTACCTGTGAAGGTCAGGGAGGACATTGGATCCTCTAGAATTGGAATTTTAGATGGTTTGTGAGCCACCATGGGGGTGCTGAAAATCAAACCCTTGTCTTCTGCACAGCAAATGCTCTTAACTGCTGAGCCATCTCTCCAGCCCAGTAATGAAGATTTTAAAGTTTTAAAATGCTGGGTAAATTATTAACTTTCAACCTAGTTACAAGAAGCCAAACAAACAAAAAGATAATTTCTTTCCTATAGACACTGCCTTAAAAGAAGACAAACACCTTAATATATTAATTTTAAATGCTCAACAGGTGCTAGAATAGTGTTGCATAGAAAGTCAACTTACAAAAAATGACTTGTAGGACATAAGGAAATGGCATATTCTGGGCCAAGGATGAGTAACCATGCCCCAGGAACGTAGATTTTAGTTACCCTGAATGACATGTTTTGCTGTGAGAACTTTACAGCCACAGAACAGAGTTTGTTCTGTGAGTTTGAGGCCAGCCTGGTCTACAAGGAGAGTTCCAGGACAGAGAAACCTTGTCTTGAAAAAAAAAAAAAAAGTTTACTTTTTCTGTTAAGTCACTCAGGGTCTGTTCCTGATGGCATTTCTACTCTGAATAAGTAAGAGCAAAAGCAGCAATCTCTATTCCTCTTCCATGTTTTTCTCCCTACTGAATGTATACCCACAGACACAGGCATATCTATCTATCTATCTATCTATCTATCTATCTATCTATCTATCTATCTATCTATCTATCATGTATCTATCCATTCTGTATAAACCATCTATCCATCATCTATCTCTATCTATATATCTACTTACCTATCTATCATCTATCAAGTTGGTATGCATCACATACATTCTTCTTATATTTTCACAATAACTATTTGAATAAGAATCTTGGTTTGATTTTAATTCCATAGGTAGAATAAGGATGTGAAGTTTCTTGTCAGATCATTAACTTTTTAACATCTTNATTAATGGTCAGGATACCAATGCTGATCCCAAAATTAAGGATTCTAAAGTGCTTAAAATAAAAGGGTCAAAAATTGATGGCGAGAAAACTGAAAAAGGAAGTAGAGCTTCAAATGCCAGCTGTGTCCATGACAACGGTACAAGCCACATTAAAGGCTTGCCTTCCACAAGCCTCAGAGATTGCAGCAATGTCAACATTGACCACCCAAGAAATCCAGGCATGGCGATTCCTCCGCTCACACACAACCTTTCTGCAGTCACTCCTGGTATTAATGCTGGAATGGGGACGATTCCTGGAGTTCAGAGTTACAGGTATGAATGGGAAATGAGACAAAAAAATGCTTGTTAATTTGTTCACCTTGTTTTACTGTCAGAATTCTCAATGTAGTTTCTACTTCTAAAACAGCTGCTGAAATATGATGACCTTGTGACAGAAATTGTTAGAATTTGCTAAAAAGGGAAAGAATTCACCTGAGCCTAAGAAAGTCAGATTTTACTGTTGGTTATGATAAAGGGAATCTATAGCTGTTTAATAACATGAGAGGCTGTCATTAATGAGAGAACTAATGAGTTTTGAGTGCCTCCTGCTGCATGGAATGGTGGTGAGCATTTAGTGGCACACAGATGCTCCTTTGGGCATTTTCCTGAAAGGGGCAGCTGTGGGAAGCCCGAGTGATGTCTAAGAGGTAGTGTGTCTCACCAGATTTCTGTGTGTTGTGTGCTTGCGTTTGGGTATTAAGTTCTGCATGTCTTTTAGCATGTCATTGATTTTGTGTTTGAAAAAATAATTATTGATGATTCTAACTTAAAACATTTGTTACAGAGTGGATGAGAAAACTAAGAAATACTGTAATCCATTTGTTAAACCAAATCAACCTTCTCCATCAGGGATTTATAATATGAATGTGACCACATCCGTAAGTAACTGTTCTCAGCAGCAAAAGAGCAAGCACTCATCACCTCTAGACCTGCATTGATCTTAAGCATGAGAGTGAAGAACTAAGAGTTGTATTTGGAGACATAGAGTAAAATCTGAATATACAATACCGTCCTAACTTGTCATAGCCGTAATTTGAAATTCTGAAAATTAAATAAATTTTCTAAGTCTGACTGAAAGATTCTCTTAAGATGCCATCTCATTTATTTTCGGCAACATAAATAAATTTTCTTAACCTAATGCTTGCAGTTGAGTTCTTTTTAAAGAGCAAAAAAGAGACTTTGTCTTGTTATCTTACTAGATTTTTAGTGAAAGTATTTTCACTAAATTTATTTTGTGTAATCACTTAAGAAACATTTTTGATCATTCTGTTGTATATAAGACACTGGAACTGAATTGATTCAATCTTTGTGGAGCTCAGGGTCTAGTAGATCATCAAGGTAAAAACATGGTGGCAGGTCGGATGGTGGTGGCACACACTTTTAATTCCTGCACTCAGGAGGCAGAGGCAGGCGGATCTCTGTGAGTTCGAGGACACACTGGTCTACAGAGCTAGTTCCAGGACAGCCAGGGCTACACAAAGAAAGCCTGTCTTGAAAAACCAAACCAACCAACCAACCAACCAACCAACCCACCAACCAACCAACCAAACATGATGGCAGATTTTAATGTGAGAAACATGTGGTTCAGAGATATCATGTGAAGGAGCATTGTTGCTCTCAGCAAAGGCTCCAAAATGCAGGTCCAAGACCATACCAAGTAGTTCAGCTTTTGTTCTGATTAAAACTCTCAGTTGGTCTGTGTTCTCTGTGTAAAGGCCAGAGTCCTTCTAGGTATAATAAGTTCTTGCATCAGTCAAGTCCCTGATCCTGTATCCCATCTCTGTCTGTTATGTTCCTTGATCTGTTCCGCTATAGATTTCCCTTTTACTTTTATGTGATGGCCAGATATACCCCTGCCTTTGGGCTTTTTCACTTACTACTTCTCCTTCTTTAGAACATTCTTCCCCTAGATAATCCAACAGGTGCTTTTTGTTCTCTAGTCCACAAGAAACCTTATTTAGAGGTCTTGTTATTATTGAACTCATTTTAATATGGCCTCTAGTCCTCCATCACTATCTCAACCCTCTCCTTACCAAATTTCCTTCCACTGTATGTACCTGATGCCCCCTATGTTGTATAAATAAATAGTCCATCTCTTTGCAATGGAAAGTAAACTTCCAGCTCAGAGATTTGTGCTTTTGTCCTCCTCAGTGATCCATTCCATCAATTACAGAATGTTTAGCCTGTTAGAGCCGCTTGAGAGGTCTGGGGTACAGGTATCAAAAGCTGAGTAACAAGATTATACTGAGACAGTAAACTTGGGGGTTGGATAATATATATGAAGACTAGCTGGTCACAATTAAGGTAAAGAACAGCATTTGTTTGCTGAAAAGCCCAGGCAGTGGTNTAAGACTGACCCTGCTGGCTTAAAGAACCAGGACGTCATGCCCATCTTCACCTGCCTGTTGCTTGCTGGGACTTCCACTGAAGACTNGCAAAGGGGAGAGAGAAACTAGAGGACAATCAGATTTTGTGTTGTTAGCAAGTTTGATTACAAGAACTGGGGAAACTTTTCTGTGTTGGTAATGTCCTTAAAGTTTTATTATCCCAGCCCTTGAAATGACACATTTGAGTATATGAATATAGTAGTTAGAAGAGAATGCAAGCCTAGCTCACCTTATAGCTAATTTATGTGTGTTAATCATTCTGATAATTAGGTCTCTAGTGAAAAGTACCTCCTTCAGGCCAATAAGAGAAGGAAGGAATATTCCAAAGCAGATGTGCGGTTGCCTGAACTAAACTATAATCATCTTCCTGAACTGAGAGCTTTAGAAGGCATAGGTATGTCTATACACCTCTACTCTCTTCAGCCTTGTTTGTCTTGCTGAGTTGTAAGTTAAAGAAACTAACAATGTTAAAAATGTACAGTAATCTACATAAGTAGGCTAATGTGTTCACTTGGAGATAATAAGTACTTATAAATGTGGAAAACTAATAGCTTCTAATTGTTTTCATTATGTTTTTGATTNTTTTTTTATCTAGCTCGAAATTCTAGGCTAACTAAGAAAGAGAACAAAGCTCTTTCAGAATCACGAATTCCCTCTCTGGCTGCTATTGACCTGCATGCTTCCAGTATTGCGTTACACCAGGTACAGAACTGCTCTTCGTAGATGCGGCTTGGGTCTCTCTCAGACTTGATGTGGTAGGGGGAATTTGCCCTTAGGGATTTGGCAGGTTTCCTATGGGGTCTTTTTTGTTTTATAAGTTCATTACACATGGAACTTTATGATACACGCATTTATTGCAGCACTTCTGAATTGAAGTGACCCATTCTTCAGTTTTTGAGATGGGGCCTTTATCTTTAAAAAAACATCACATACCAAAGTTAACCAGACCAAAAATCTCTACAACTNAATGAACTTCTGTACATTCTGACTAAGCATCAGAATGGAAGCTGTGGCACTTCACATTAACTTTTACACTTTAAGTGCTGAATATATCCTATGCACTTATCTACCACCCAACCCAAAAGATCCATGGTAGAATTAGAACTAGAAAAATAATTAGCCTTTTTTATTATCTTTCATAACTCATGTTCATCACCTGCATTCAGTCCTTCTTTGTCCCCTTATACTCAGCCTTTTACCCTTCTTGTTCTCTTTTCTTTCTTTCTTTCTTTTCTTTTTTTTGGTTTTTTGAGACAGGGTTTCTCTGTGTAGCTTTGGGCCTTTCCTGGAACTCACTCGGTAGCCCAGGCTGGCCTCGAACTCACAGAGATCCGCCTGCCTCTGCCTCCCNAGTGCTGGGATTAAAGGCGTGCGCCACCACCGCCCGGCTCCTGTTCTCTTTCCTTCGTGTTATGTTATACTCACAAGAATGTATGTTTACCTGTGCACATATATTGCTGTCTAGATTCTACATATGAGAGAGAATGTGGTGGCTTTTTTTCCTGGGATTTTTGTGGTTTTGTTTAATATTACACATTCTAAGTCCATCCATTTTCTTGCAAATTTTACAACTTCATTTTTCTGTAGAGCTAGATAGCATTCTGTTTTTTATATATACCAAGTTTTCATTATCCATTCATCTAGTGTTGCTTTTAGGATTATCTCTTTACCTTGTATTTTGACACCCTCACTATAATATGTCATGGAGTNTTTCCTTTCTGCTGTGTCTTTGGAGTTGTGTATGCCTCTTGTGTCTGGAAGCCTACTTCTTTCTGTAAATTTGGGAAGTTTTCTGTGATAATTTCTTCCCTTCCTTCCTTCCTTCCTTTTTTTTCCTCTCTTTTTTGCTTTTTTGTGTAGTAGCCACCCCCTCCCACCAGCACCATAATAATGTGACTAAACAGTCTTGTCATCCTATTCAATTTTACCTCTGCTCCTTCTATCCTGTAATTTCTCAGGTTTAGCCCTTTGAATATATCCCAGACTTCTNGAATGTATTGATTATTCTCCTTAATCCACCCTCCTTATATTTAAGTGTTTGTATTATCATTTCAGGGTCTGTCCATTTTGTTTTCTGAAATATGATCTCTCACTCACCTGCAACTACTTAGGCTACTGTGGTTGGCCAGCAAGTCTCGGGTAGCCACGTCTCAACTTTCCAATGCTGAGATTATAAGTACATGCTACAAAGCCCGGTTTTTTTACATCGATTCTGGGACCAAACTCAGTTCTTCATGCTTGCAAGAGCTTCACCACCTGCTATACCACCCCAGTGCTTCATTCTGTTAGCACATGCAATTAGATCTCAACACTTCAGATACTGTCTTATTCAGTCCTAACATGTTCACTGGTTATTTTCTTGCCGCCTCTGTGCCTGTGTTGAGGATTTCTGCCATTTGTTTTAAGTATGTGTTCCTTTACTTCATGTAGTTGTAATGGCTGCTTTGGTTCCAACAGATTTTTGTTTTTTGTTTTGGGATGAGTGGGAGAGATTGGTTGTACCGGGGCATGGNAGATCAGAAGTATCTCCTCTTTGTTCATGGGTTTTTTGGGGACTAGGTAGCCCAGTCTGGCCTTGAACTCAAAATCCTCTCACCTCCTCCTCTCTAGTGCTGGGATGACAGCTGGCTCCAAATGTCTTTTAAAGATATTTCATTTTATATGTATGAATGTTCTGTCTGCACATACATATGTATACCTTGTATGTGCCAAGTCAGAAGAGGGGACAGAGCCTCTCAAACTGGACTGGAGTTACAGATGTTGTGAGCTACTATGTGAGAGCTNGGCANTGAATCCAACAAGTACTCTAAACTACTAAGCCATCTCTCCAACCTCTCTAATATTTCACATATATAAACCGGGTGTAGTGGTACATACCTATCATCCCAGCACTTGGGAACTGGAAGCAGGTGGATCAAGAGGTCGAGGTCATTCTTGGCTAGATAGCAAGCTGGAGGCCAGCCCTGGCTACAAGTGTCTCAAAACAAACAAACAAATAAAATGGTATAAATAGAGGAATTGGGTCCTCTTACTTCATCCTTTTCCACAAGAGAAACTTTAGTCCCGAGCCTCTGAGTCTGAAAAGACGCAATCAGAATTCTTGGGTAGAGGGAGTTTTGCAATTACTGGATACCTGTAACACTTACTTATTAATTTATAGGGATCAGGATCGCCCCTGTCAGAGGATTCTGAGGGTGATTTGCCTCGGATGGAGCATCAGCACTGAGACTCACTTAACCTCAACAGGGTAGGTCCGAGTCCTCNCCCTTAAAGCTGTGGAACTCTTCATGAGAAATTTGAGTGAAAACATTCTCTGGCGATTCTGTGAGAACTGCTGGCAAAGAAGGGGTGGGTGTGCCACTTAGAAAAGCCGGGGTAGCCTCGTCTATGAGATGAAATCACTTTCCATGGAGCTTCCATTTGTTCTTACTAACCTGCATCTCACTGGATGAGGCAATATGAATGTAGGGTGACAAGTCCTCCAGAAGAATGCATGTCTGTCTCCAGAGTCAGTCTTTTCCTGTGGACTTGTAAAGCAAGATCCATTCAGTGATTACCTGGCAATTTTGGTCCCAGTAAAGCAGAATACACAGTATATTAAACAGTAGCCTTGTTTGTGAGGACTGACACTTCAGTGCCCCAGTCCCACTCAGACATCTGCTATGTGACCTTACGNACAACATTTCTTATTGATATCTCATTAACTCTGTAAAATGTGATAGTGATAAAATATCATGTGCTTATAACTGTCATTGGAATTAATTTATTAACCTGAACAAAGTATTTTGAACACCTATGATGTCAAAGCTAAATTTACTTTCAAGTGAACAAAGCTTAAATTGCAAGCCTTCCTTTGCACAAGCCCTTCCAAGGCCCCATGAAAGGTCTGTATGATGCAGTGCATTGAGTTAGTTCATGTGAACTGTGGACAGTCATTTCACATGAACTCTACAAGTTGCAGGCCCCATAAAACTTAAGTCTGTTACATCAAAATCAGTCAGTGTTTGTGTAATATGAGACAGTATGCTACACATGATTGTTTAGATTGGTAAGTATCCTAAAGACTGTCTTTAAAATCTTTAAGTTTCTTAGACTACACAGTAACCACAAGTATTACCAACATATTCGACATGAGAAAGTAAGCAACATGAAAGTCAGTTTCCAGGAAGAGTCTGTGTAAAGTGTTTGGTGGTGTACCCTGCTTCTAGACGCTACTAGCACTGAGACGACATCCTCTTGCAGCCAGAGCACCGATGCCCTAGAAGACATCTGCGGTTTGACTGTTTCCTTCTCAACTACCTACGTTTTCTAAGGAAGGCTTTGCAGAAGGCGGCAAGACAGACTTCCAGAGACTTCAAAGGAAGATTGAACAAGTGCGCCCCCCTGCTGTTACCCCTTCACCTTTCCAGTCTATTGATGTATTTCAAGATATATCCATGGAAGAATAGTGATATGGTTCTTGTTACATGAATGCGTATTTGATATTAGCTAGATTGTGTATTTAAAGTTATCTGAGATTAAAAGTGAGTAAAAAGGGGAAAGAATCATTATAAAAGGTCATGTTTTGTGCATTGAACTTTGTATATTATCTATATAAATGTTTACAGTTGAAGAAAATGAAAAAAAAAAAAAGCTAGGATCGTTAAGTTTCCTTTACCTGAACTGTAGGAACACATTTAAGAAGCTTGCTTCTAGGCATTAAGGTGGTATGCGACTGTTGTCTGTGGTTAGATGTGTCTTTGTTTTCTGTCGCCGTTGATGGCCAGTCAGTGTGTTATGGGAATCTGGTCTCTTCTGATCTAAGAACTATGCTGATACAAATCAGGCAGATAATCCTTTTGTTTCTAATGACTTGGATTGATAGTCCTCTGGAGTGAGAGATTCTGGTGCTAGTGTTCTGTGAGAAAGGACATGATTGGAATGGTGTGGAGGAGAGTTTTGTAGGTACACCTTGGAGTTAAGAGCTGAGCTTCTCACTGAGGAAAAAGGTATACAAAATAAGAGATGATGCACAGCTGCCTACTAATCTAACTAGTTCTCCTGGCTAGGCTGGTCACTATTGAGCCACTCAGCTGGGAAGGCTTTGTGGAAGCTTATGGACTCCAGTCTTGTTCTTGTCTGTGATAGTGGTTATGAAAGAGGTTGATAGTGGCTTGGACCCACAGAAATTCCTATTGCCTTTTTATCACAAATACTCAGGCTTACCCAAAAGCCTTTTAACAAGGTGCATAGTCGTTTACCTGCACCTCCACTTANGCTTTCTGATGAACAGGTTTACAGCCTTTTAGGCANGAGGATAAGACCAGCTTGACTCCAGGGTCTTTCTTGGTTTCGGGGTTTCTGGCTGTTCCCCACATTTATCATAGCTCTTCAGGGGCCAGAATTTGTGTGGGGTTTTTACATCAACTGTCTAAGAGTGTGCTTTGTTTCCAAAGCTGTTGACTAGAACTTAGCCTAAGAGCTGAACAAGAATTCTTCATGACCTTGGGAGACTTAAAAATGAAATCCTAAACTTGGACACTTGGGACCTCGAAGGAGTGGACATTCAGGAAGAGGCCAAANGAAAGGTTCCAACATCAAAGCCTATTGGTGGTAGTTACATTAACATTCTATTTTTATTTAAAAGCTGTGTTTTAAACATCTGACCAAGCAAGGGTTTGCCTAGATTAGTGACATGCTGATAAAGTCACTGTATCAGTAGAAATAGGCTTTCTACTAAAATACCATTATTGTACTGTTACATTGAAAACCCTTCCCAGTAGACAGCAGCATGGAAAGCAGACGGTACTTATAGCTGAGAGGCACCCAGCTTACTTCAGTGTGGTTTTCATGGAAAGGCCACTGTGGAAATATTAGCTTGACAACTGAGGGTCTGTCAGCTGCCTTGTAATTTGTACACTTGAGTTTGGTATCTTTGGCCTATTAAGACATGTTATGACCTTTAGAATTAAGGAATTAAAAATCATTTCTTAAGTCCTTATTGATATTTGAAGATCATATTTTGTTAGAACTTTGGTGTGGAACTAAAGAACTAGAGATTGTTCAAATCAAGTCGGTAGGTACTGACCAAAATAATATCTTTTTTCAATTTGTGGATGTTTAGTCTCTTCTTACAAGAATGCACTTTATGTGAACATGCTAATGTGAAATTATTTTAAATACTATGTTTTAAAATTATTAAAGATTGTCTAAGCACGATAGATGGTTTCAATTTATATTAATTAAGAGATTATAAATAATATACATACCACTATATGGTATTAATAAATAAAATTGAAATAATCAGTTAATTTTCTTCTCTTTTTTTGGTGGAAATTCTAGACATAGGGTGTCAAGTTAATTTTTATTGTATAGCTGTTGATATAGGTAGGCAGTATTATGACAAAATGACATTTTGTAACACCATCTGGCAAAAGTATGAGAGACCCAGGCCCAAACTTAGAACCTGGTTCTGCTGGTAGAGACCCCCTTGTGTGTGTGTTTGGAATGGCAGCCTTCCCTCTCATTTTTGCCCTTTTCCTCTTAGTAGCGTACTGTAGTTGGCTGGGTCTGTATGAAGCTCTTGGTCAGACTAGACTNGAAAACGTGGTTGAATTGTTTTTAAGGCCTCCTCATTGCAACCAAACGATAGGCCGGAAGCAGAGCCCAGCAGAGCTNGCTCTAGAGGCTTAGGCTTGTTGAGTGAGTTGGACTAACTGATTTTCTCTATTGTTTGGTGTTGAGTGTGCTTATGACAGTAGGAGCTTTAACNCTTCCATTTGTANGAAAAGTTATGTTCTCATATTTCTTTCTAATTGGTATTACCTTTTTTCTTCGTCTTAGTTTCAAACACGAAATAAGTTGAAGATGTAACTAACTAATCCGCAACACAACTGCTGCTTAACACACTTGGAGAAATGCCTTACCTCCAATCCTGACGTGTCTCTCAGCAGTAACATGAGCTTGGGACACCTGATACGTTACTCACACAAACCTTCTTTAAAACGAAAATATAATTTTACGTTTTCATGAAAATTTGTCTCACCCCATTTTGGAGCCTTGTCTAATTAAATAAAGATTTATTTATTATGTATACAGAAGAGGGCACCAGATCTCATTACAGATGGTTGTGAGCCACCATGTGGTTGCTGGGAATTGAACTCAGGACCTCTGGAAGAACAGTCAGTGCTCTTAACCTCTGAGCCATCTCTCCAGTCCCTTGTCTAATTATTTTATTCTTTGCTTTGGCACGCAGAACATTTCCTGTAGACGTGAGAAAGCTTCAAATAAAATTCTGGGAAATGCTGTGTCAGTTAACATAAAGATAGAGTCAGGGGAATGAAAACATTGTATCTCACCACACTTTTCCTGTCCCTAGACTAGGATGAGACCTCCTGTCACGGACAGGAATAGTGTAGTATCACCACTTTGCTGATTCTTCTTTGTCTCTCAAAATTAGGANCCAGACCATATTAATGTGGTAATAAGAATTGTAACTGAAAGCAGAGATATTGTTCATATTTTGTGTGAACCTAGGCTTAAATAGTTTTAAGAATTTACTTTGTAAGAAAGCCAATGGGTGTTTGTTGACATAAATTATGGTTATAATTATTTACAGCAAAAATTAATTTATTAAACATTTGTTTAGATAATAAGAGCTGGGGGCTAGAGAGATGGTTCAGTGGTTCTGAGCTCTGTCTGTTCATCCAGAGGACCTGGGTTCAAAGTNCAGCACCCACATGTCAGCGCACAACTGCCTGTAACTCCAGTTCCAGGGGATCTCATGCCCTCTTCTGGCCCCCACAGGTTCTAGGCACACAAGTGGCATACAGACATATATGTAGGAAAAATACCCATACACATAAAATAAAAAATTTTAATAGGTAATATGAGCTTAGACTCCTGGTATTACTTGCATCCTTGTCCACTTTTAAAGGAAGAAATGTGATGTTTTCTTANTCATTAAGCAAAGCTTCTCTCACAGAATACTGAGTATTGATTTTCTGCTAAATTCTTTCCTTAATTAACGAAAATGAAATGAAATGGAATTCTGCTGGCCCACCTAGTAACAATGTATCTGTGGAATCACATGGCCGCTACAAAATGATGAAGGTAAGAGTGGATGTCAGAGAAACAGTCTCAGTGGTCCCCAGAGGACACTACAAAAGGTATGTGGGAGAGTTCTGAGTTCAAGGCCAGCCTGGTCTACATAGTGAAACCATCCATGTCTCAAAAACAAAACAAAATGAAAAGGTATGCTTCATTTTAGTTTTGATTGATTCTGCCAAATTGTCTTCCAAAAAGGCTGTACCAAATTATATTCTTACCCTCACTAGGTAAACAGATACTTTTTCTTACATTAGATGTGTTGTTGTTGTTTTAAAATTATTTTAATCTTATGTGTATGGATATTTTACCTGAATGGATGTCTGTGCACCATGTGTGCCTGGTGCCTATGGAGGTCAGAAGGGGTTTTGGATACCCTGGGATTGGCCTTACAGATGGTTATAAGCTGACATGTGGGTGCTGGGACCCAAACCCAGGTCTTCTGGAACAGT
>LZPO01087241.1:84085-94267 GCA_001675575.1 Neotoma lepida | reverse complement strand
CATACCGGTGTAAAATGTGGTAAAGCTGTACTTTTAAGATTTGAGGTATTTTTTTATATGATTCATAACAAAATAAGGAAAACTCACTGAAATAAAAAAAAAAGAACTTATGTACCATTAAGAAAATAAGCTGGGGGGTGGTGGCGAATGCCTTTAATTCTAGCACTCTGAAGGCAGAGACAGGTGGATCTCAGTGAGTTAGAGGCCAGCCTGGTCTACAGAGTGAGTTTCAGGACAACCAGAGCTGTTAACACAGAGAAAGCCTGTCTNGAAAAACCAAAAAAGGGCAGACAACTCATTTTTGAGAAGAAATTTGGATGTAGCCAAGTGTCAGTTCTTCCCATGCTTGAATCATCCAGTTGAGTTGGTCTTTGCTGTGCAGGGTTCTTTGGCTCAGAACGTAACAACCCAGACAGAAGACGGGGCAGACGTGAGCGGTGGAAACATGAGCATCCCACAGGAAGCTGAGAGTTCTGATTTAAAGAGAACTGGGTCCTCNTCCCTCTTTAGGACAGATGATTTGAGCTTCTTGGCTGCACTGGATGTGCTTATCTAGCTACCAGAGTCCTTAGTTCCTTTTTTATTCACAATCCTTAGAAATGTCAATCTTGAACGCCTGGGTATGGCTGAGTGGGCTGTTGATAGATACTCAACACACTCACTAGCTAGTCATTGAGGAATTAGAACTACTGGAGTTACAGATGGCAGTGAGCTGCCATGTGAGTGCTGGGAATTGAACCTGGGTCCTCTGGAAGAGCTGTCAGTGCTCTTAACCATTGAGCCAATTCTCCAGCCCCATCATCTTATTTCTTGATACCTGTAGCTATTCTCTGAATTCCATGCTGATTGGGTGCTAGAGTACGATAGGCAGATTTTCTCCCAGGCTGAGATGTCCAGTAGTTTAGTGCTCTCTTCTGGGAATCCACAGGGGCCCAANAGAAGGTGCAGCTTGCCTCTATCACACACGCAAGGTAGTCGACAAGACCATATACATATTTTCCCAGCAAACNAATCACGTGGTGATTATATTAGGTCACTATGTAGAAACACAAGTGTTCTAAAACATAAGAACCATGACTAGAGCAATAGCTCAGTGGTTAAGAGCACTGGCCACTCATCCAGAGGACCCAGGTTTGATTCCTAGCACACACATGGTGGCTCATAGCCAGCGATAACTCTAGTTCCAGGAATCTGACACCCTCTTCTAGTCCTCTTGTGTACCGGGCATGCANGTGGTATGTAGACATACATGCAGGCAGAACACCCATACACATAAAATAAAAATAAAAATCTCACTAAAAATCAAATGTGAGAGCCCTGGGAGCTGGTTTGGGAATCCGTCTCATGTTACAAAGTCAAAGCTGCCCATGTGAATTGATGCCATCTGTGCTTTCTTCTCCTGGCTCCGCTGACCCTGCCCATCTGTCCTTTCATTTGACCTTGTTCTACCCACTTCCTTAATTATCTTTGTTTTCTCCTCACACTGACTTCAAAACTCCAATCATTATTTGAAGAATTCTACCTCTCCACGATTACTTAATGTTACATTTCAGAGAGAAAACTGGANGATCTGCCATGAACTTTTTAGGTTCTTCTTTTGTTGAAGAGGGCTGTAAATGATGTACACATTTGACCAATTACACAGTGACTGTCTCCTCCACTCTACAAATGCTACTTTAGCAGAGCCTTAATGTTCCTGGGCTTAAAATCTGATTCCAGATGTCTAGAGGTTCACTTTCAACCTCTTCCCCTAGATCTCTCATCTAGTCCCCAGGTGAGCTCTCCTAAGGGAGGTCTTCTCTGCCTGAAGGTTGGGTGATGGCCCCTGGCATCAGTGATGCTGTTATCATTCCTGAGATATCCACTGGCGCTACCTCAGTGCCTGTGGAAGAACTAAATCAATTGAGAGCAATCTCCATTTCTATAATACAAAAGTTCCCGTGTTCCTAGCTATTGGGGATGGTGTGATGGTTAACACATATTTCCCACACATTACCCACTGACATACCAGCAAAAGCACTGGACATCAAAACTAAGCATCTCAAAAACTTAATAAGAGCAAAGTAGGTCACGTCTTTGAATGTTGATTAAAAACAGCTGGAGAGGCAGTGTGATTTCCAGAGGCAGAATCCCTGAGTTCTGCTTCTAATATTGTGAGTATGGGCAGATCTCCTCACCTCTGAGGCTTTCTCCTTATATGTAAGATGGAAAGAATAATATGGCCTATCCAATGGGCTTGTGAGATTATCCAAAATAAGATATTCATGGTCCCGAAAGTTTTCCGTTGCACAGTACACATTTACTAAGTTAGCTATCATCATTGTTAATTGTTATGTTTGTGGATGCTATAGAAAGATTTTTAGCGGCACAAGCTCCAGGTCTTAGGTCCATCTGCTTATATTTTATATATGACCTGTGCATCAAGATGAGGATAGGACTAAAGTATATGGTTATATAAGTGTAGGACCTTGAAGACAANGGATTATTGACTCTCTTGGCCNTTGCTGATGTCCTTAGTACCTGGAACACTTCTGGATGACAGTGTTATTAGTGAATACTTGGTGCACTCACTAAATGGCTAGGCAGACATTGGCTGTTCTTCTCNGTGTTTTTGTGGTACTCAGTGAGCATTTAACTCCTGTTTTAGAATGTTTTAAATAACAATTTATATTTAAAATTGTAGTACTATAATAAAAGCAAAAATGTTGTTTGGAGTTTGGATATCAATTTTAAATGGGCTTATTATAGTCTAGACATGAAATTTATAACATACCCAAAAACTAGCACTTTTGAAAAAAAAAAAGAACGATGAGAAAATCTTTTTATAATTACCTGTACTCTGTGGTTAACTGGGCAGACAATAGCTGTTTTGTCATGAACTGTAGTGATTTTTAGAGATGGAAGCTAGGGACTTGATGTCTACGAATGCCATGCTTCCCTTACAGAGCACCTGGAGTCTTAGAATTCCCACGCCCTTTCAGACTTTAACCACAAAGAAGTGTCAGTGCNGTGGTAACTGACTCATAATAATTGTAACTTAATTCATTTTGTAGACTCAGAGAACGACTATTTTTGTCAAATCCCTCATTTGAACGATACAAAATTTAGAGCCCAGAAAATGTCCTATCGGCCCCTTTCAATATGTTGTCAGTGAAGTTGGTTCAACAGTGATCATGTTGCACGTCAGGTGCTGAGCTAAATGCAGAGATGACAAAGACAGTGCCTGCCTCTGAGGATTGGAAAGATACTACAAATATACAGATCCTCAATACAGAGTGGAATGGAGCATACACTGTAGGGGATGTACAGATTGCTGTGACAATCCAAAGGTGTCAGAGAAAAAAAAATCTGCTATTTTAAAATAATATGTCTTAAGAAAGATTTGCTACTTGAAGCACTGCCATGGATGGGCAAGGGCAGAGGGAATGTGGGACACATGACCCTGTTGGGCAGTCTGTCCCAGGACAAGTAGAAGTGAGTAAGGACCTAGAATCTAGGTTGCCAAGCTCAGAGATCAAATCTCACATTTCAAATGATACTTTTATTTGTTTAGGGACATGGTTTCACTACGTAGACCTGGCTGNCCATCCTGGAACTTGCCATGTATAGTAGGCTGGCCTTGAACTCACAGACAGTGCTGTTATTCCAGGTTGGCATTGTTAGCTTGGTAACTATAGTAACAACAATAGCATTTGTGTAATGCTTTTAATGTGAGTTTTTTTTGGTTTTGGTTTTGTTTTGTTTCTGCATATAGCTCAATGGTCCTCTTCACCCCACAATAATGCATACTGATGTTGTTGCTTTACATATGAGAAATTCGTGTGTAATGCTCAAAGAAGTTACAAGTGTCTCAAATCACAGAGCAAATGCTGAGACTNGGATTCAGGTCTTCAGATGAGAAAATCCAGTCTTTCATTTAACCACACGAGCTGATGATAGCAGATATAAACATTTCCAGTTTATGGAGCTATGTAATCATGGAAGCCACATATGTCTTTCCATATGGTATTATTTAGCCCACACATAGTAGGTAAAAACCCAAACTCTTACCTTCTGCCATCGTTACCACCAACCAGCAGACCAGGACCCAGAGGTGGAATCCAGGAGCCATGGCTTCTGCCCTGAGCACTCACACTGCTCTGACCCAAGGCCGNTTTAAAGGAGACTGAGTGAGTCACCAGCAGCTGAGTCAGGCAATTAGCGTGTGCAGAGTGGACCACAACCACCTGGACCTCTGGTGTGAGAGGGAGAAGTTCTCACCAGACAGCACTCATCACCTGAAGCTTCTTATAGTGCCAGGCAAGCACTGTTCGTTTCATCTTCATTTTGGACTGTCACCTTCACTGTCCTTTCAGTTCCAAACACTCCCCCACCTCACTGCCTTCTCCTGACTTGTATCTGTGGATCTTCAACTGCATGGGTTGAAGGTATCTTGGTTACTATTCTACTGCTGTGATAAAGAANTATGACCAAAGCAATTTATAGAGCAGTGGTTCTCAACCTTCCTAANGCTGTGGCCCTTTAATACAATACCTCATGTTGCAGTGACCCCCAACCACAAAATTGTTTTTGTTGCTACTTTATAACTGTAATTTTGCTACTGTTATGGATCGTAATGTAAATATCTGATATGCAGGATATCTGATATGGGACCCTTGTGAAAGTGTCTTTGGACCCCATAGGGGTTATGACCCATAGGATGAGAACCACTGTTATAGACAGCATTTATTCAGTCTATAGTTTATTCAATCTCACAGTTTCAGATGGTGAGTCTATGACCACCATGGTGGGGATCATGGCAGCAGACAGGCAGGCATGGTGCTTGAGCAGTAGCTGAAAGCTTATATCTGATCCACAGGCCCGAGACAGAGAGATAGAGCTAAGTGAAATGGTNTGGGCTTTTGAAACCTCAAAGCCCACCCCCAGTGACACAGCACCCCCAACAAGGCTACACCTCCTAATCCTTCCCAAACAGTCCCACCAACTTCAGACCCAGCATTCAAATATACGAGCCTATTAGGGTCATTTTCACTCAAACCCCCACAGAAAGGAATCATCTGGAGGCACNTAGCACAGCTTCTCACCACATAGCTTGACTTCCTGGAGCAAATGTAGAAGTTTCCTGACCCAGGTGTTTGAAGAGGCTGCTGTTAGATTCTGACCCAAGCGCATGCTTCTTCTCTACTCTGCGTCTGCNTGTGAGGGAAGGGCCAAGGTTAGAAAAGTGTCTTTCCTTGTGGCCACTATGGTCACTATTTAAATAAAAATGAGAAACTGGGAACATAACTTAGTGAGTCTTCTTTGTAGACTTTCTTCTAACTCAGCAACTTGCTTGGAAGATGGCCATGTGTCTGAGTCATTGTTCTATTGCTGTGAAGAGACACTATGACTAAGGCAACTCTTATAAAAAGAAGCATCTAATTGGGGGTGGCTTACAGTTTTAGAGGTTTAGTCTGTTATCATCATGGTGGGGAGCATGGCAGCATGCATGGAGACACTGGAGTCGTGNCTGAGAGCTACAAACTGATTTGTAGACCTAGATACCTGGGCTTCTGAAACCTCAAAGCTTATCCCCAGTGACAAATTTCCTCCNCCAAGGCCACACCTCCTAATCCTTTTAATCCTTTCAAATACTGCCAGTCTCTGGTGACTAAGCATTCAAATACATGCANGTATAGAGACCAATGTTATTCAAACCACCACAACATGACACATCTGTGCCTGGCTGGTCTCCTGAGAGGATTCTTTCAGTTGCAAGAGTGACAGGAGGTGGTAACAGGTGATTAAGAGCCTGGCTGTTGCTAGAAAAGACATCTCTAGTCTAATTTCCTTTTCTTACTTGCCATTTGATTATTGTGGCACTAGCCTATTGCAAGTGTTTGAGAGGCTGAGGTGGGAGGAAGGCTTGAGCCTATGAGTTCAAGACTAGCCTAGGTAACACAGTAAGTGTGTTGTTACCTTTGTCTCAAGAAGCAAACAAAACATTTGTATTCTTATTATCAGCCCAGAGGCATGATCTTTGAAGTGGTGTGTGTGTTAGTTGGTGTTCTGTCGCTGTGATGAAATACTTGAGGATCAATTGATAAGGAAGAAAGATTTCTCTCGACTCATAATTTCAGAGGTTCTAGTCCTCGCTCAGTTATTTCTGTTGCTTTTGGACCTGTGGAGAGAACATTATTGCAGGGGCCCAAGCTGCTTATCTCATGGTGACTAGGAAGCCAATGGGGAGGGGCTAAGGTCTCAGTATTCCCTTTAAGGGCACCACCCCCAATGACCTCACTTCCATTCACTAGTCTCCATCTGGTAAAGATCCCACCACCTGCCAGTGGTGCTCCAGGCTGGGGACCAAGGCTTTAATATATAGGCATTTGGGGACATTCAAAATTTGAACTATAGTAAGTACCTTCCTCGGAGAACTGTGAATAAGGCCATTGATACAAAGCTCACACTGTTGTGCTGCCTGTGGAAGGCTGTGTTGTGTTTGTTTTTTTAATTTATTAAATTATCATAACTTCAATTCAGAATTTGTTCTCTTAGCAGGTTGTATTTGCCAAAGCATCCAATCACTCAAACGATTGCATTGATCAGTGCTTTCTTCAGCATTTTAGAAAGAGCAGATTTAGTCATAGTCTTGGGATTTAAAGGGTGACAATCTAGAGAGATGCCACCAGAGGATCAAGATGGATTTTAGAAGGCAAACAGCCACAAATGAGAAAGTAGTAAATCCCTCATGCCTGATTTTAGTCCTTGACAAAGTTCTAGAACAGTTTTTGTTTTGGGGCGATAGGGTCTCACTACATTGCCCAGGCTGGTCTTGAACTTGTAGNCTCAAGCCATAATCCCAACTCTTGAGTAACTGTGACTAAAAGCTTGTGCTACCATGCTGCATGCCCAGGATATGCCAGACACTATTCTAAAGGATCGGAGCACAGACAAAAATACCTGCACAATTGTTTATATCCTCAGGCTGTGAAAGGACACAGGAATAAAGTATTTAGTATGCTATCATATGTTAGAATGTCCTGTAATATATGCTACAGGAAAATGAAAATGTTCAAGGAAAGGAATGTGGGGAGGTTGGCATTTTAATTCAAAGATGATATCTGAACAAAGACTTGAGGCAAGTGGGGAAGTCATGCCTGTGGACGTCTGGAGCAAGAGTAAATCAGACAGATGGTACAGCCAGTGCAAAGGCCCCGAAGCAGCAGTAGGGTTGAATATAATATCTGCCAGTATGGAGATGGCTGTAGTTGGGTTGAAGAATGTCATCAGGGAGAGGTAAAGGAGTTCCAAGAGGATGGCTCGATACTGTGGCCACAATGGGAAACAACTAGAGGATTTTACTGAGAGGCACAACATAGTCCTACTTCTGGGTTAAAAAGATAACTCTGGCCGTTGACTGGAGAGTAGATAAGGTTGGAAGCAAGATAGTCTGGTTATAACAGACAACTACAATAGCCTTGAGGAGAAACAATGGTGACTTCATTTGAGGTGGTAGCAGTGGAGGTTCACGGTTTGTGTTGNAGGCCAAGTTAATAGGATTTCCTCATAAATTGGAAGTTGGGTGTGAGAAACACTGCAGAGTAGTAATATCATGATATTTTGATCTGAGGGGTCAGGTATGTGTTCATGTGATGAGAATATGGCTGAATTAAAAATGATGTTATTATGATAATGTGTTCAGAAATAAAAATCTGAGGAATAAAAATGCCTTTTCCAGGCATGGCAGCTTAAACCTGTCAGTCTAGCACTCAAGAGGCTGAGGTAGGCAGATTGCTATGAGTTCAAAACCAGTTTAGGCCACTTGGTGAGTTCTAGGCCAGGGTGGGCCACAGAGTAAAATCTTGTTTTAAAACAATGATAACAAAGTCAATGGTATTTAAGAGCGTAAATGCTAAGAAACAATATTTTTGGAGCATTATTAAAGTCTCCAGAGGGGTAGCTAGAGCAAGTGCCCAGAAACTACAGCATCAGAGAAGTGAAGCTTAGGTCCTAAGAAGGAGCCACATTGTTGTCCAGTCGGATCCAGAACACCTTTGCTCCTGCTAGGGGCGAGAAGGGACCAGGGGACAGATGAGCACACTTGTGGGGCTGNTTCTGTTGACCCACAAGGGTACTGGGTTCTTTAGCCTTGTTTGCCCACCTGCAACTCTCACGTGGTAAGCACGTGTTCTGAGAGAGTTTGGAGCGGGGCGGCAGAGCTAGTTCTACGCCCTTGATGGAAGAGAGGTCCTTTACTGCGGAACATGACCATTTCTCAGTTTCTCTCACAGTTTGCCGAGGAGCGGAAGTGGAGGGGGGAGGGAGGGAGAGAACACATTGCCTAGCCCACCACATCAGCCCAACCAATGCTGGCGATCCACGTGGCGACAGATGTCACAGCCAAATTGGTCTCCCACCTTGAGATCGTGTTTTGTGTCTCGTCTTTGGCTCTGGACTTTGTGGTAAAGTCTGTATGGCATGGTATGAATTTGAGCTTTTTCAGTGGATGGAAGCACCTTAGCTTTAGCCAAGGCTGGGAGCCTCAGTAAGTAGATCCAGGATAGTGTCTAGCCTGTCTGTGGATGGAGTGGTGGGAATGCTCTGTGCCTGTTCGCGGGTAATTATGCACCTTGCCATTACAGGGAAGGACAGGAACAAGAAGGTAGATTTATCCAGGGGTCTTTAGTACTCTGTGTTTTGGATCTGGTCAAGGGGATTTTTTTTTTTTTTAAATCTCTTTTCTCCTCTTGCTCACACCTCTCATGGCTAATTTTATGTATTGTTTTGGCTGGGTCTTAATGTTTGGACATGTAATCAAATATTGTTTGCGGTGTCATGGTAAGGGTGTATTGGGATGAGGTTTACACCTAAATGTGCGGACTGAGTAATGCAGGTTTGCCTTCCCCCATGGGAGTGGGCCTCTACTAGTCAGTGGAAGGCNCTCATAGGATAAATCTGACCTTCCCCTGAATGGGAGGGTAGCCTCAGATTATAACTGTTTTGCAGGTTTTTCTCTGGCTCTCCGGTCCTCCCAGACTGTCTTGTGGACTTTAAACTTGTCAGATTTTACAGCTTTATGAGTTGACTCCTTAAAAGTGACCCCTCCTAACATACATGTTTTGTTGGTTCTTCTCTGGAGAACAGTAACACCTGTCTCTTATACACATCTAGATGTGTATAAGAGACAGCTACTGGAGTTTCCAGTAGAGACAGTCTGGGGCAGAGCAGAGCATTCCTTGGGTGAGACTTCCAAATAAAAGAACAAACAGGGGACTGAAGAGGTGGCTCAGAGGTTAAGAGCACTGACTGTTCTTCCAGAGGTCCTGAGTTCAATTCCCAACAACCATATGGTGGCTCACAACCATCTGTAATGAGATCTGGTGTCCTCTTCTATATACATAATAAATAACTCTTTAAAAAAATAAAAAAACAGCAGGAAGGTTAATATCGATTTGGGGGCTTATGAACATCCAGCAAAAATCCATTGGGGAAGTTAAAGCAGTCAGCTGGAGTTCTCAAGTGAGATTTTCCCCATGACTAATCTTCCCATGGCGGAGCTTCTGGTTTTTCTTTCTCACAGTAGGCACAATAGCATGGGATGCATATTATTAACATCTGTTGGAAATCGCTCACCTTCTACTGGTCCTCGAAGACACGGTGTTTTTACCTGCGGCTATTTTCTGTTCTCCTCCCACACTATGACAGGTGAGGCAGGGCAACCCATCCCCAGCCTTCACAGACTGCTTTGAGACGAACATGCTTGGGTGTGAAGCANGTGGGCAGCTCCCACTCTGGAGTCAGCTCATCAGTGAGCTCAAACAACACAGGACAGTTTGTTAATATAATATACATGTAGGCACTTAGGAAGGCATTCAATCAATCAGTTGCTTCTAAATAAGAGCTTGGTGTTTATAGATAACGAAGGCCACCACCAAGTGCTCCTTTGCCAGTGATGTCATGTCTGGGACGTCTCATACTTTCTTCAGAGGATTTGGGTAGGGGGTGTAACCTGTCCCCAACTCCTTGGATGCACACCCTTCACAGGAAGCCAAGCTTCTGCATTCTGTGGGAGAATCTCATAGTGGATTTCTTTTCTCCCTCTCAGTCTCTCCCTCTTTCCTGGTAGTTTAAAAATGTGATAAGAATTTCAGGAAACTCAAACACTTGGTTTGGCTACTAAGTGGTTTTTGTAAATAGTTT
>LZPO01087241.1:52779-66643 GCA_001675575.1 Neotoma lepida | reverse complement strand
ATCAAAAACACTGAGGACAGCTTATGTTGGAGAGGATGTGGAACAAGGGGAACACTCCTCCACTGCTGGTGGGAGTGCAATCTTGTACAGCCACTTTGGAAATCAGTATGGCGGTTTCTTAGAAAACTGGGAATCAATCTTCCTCAAGACCCAGCTATATCACTCTTGGGCATATACCCAAGGAATGCTCAATCATACCACAGGGACTCAACTATGTTCATAGCAGCATTATTCATAATACTCTCCAGTTTTCTTTATCCGGACTATGACAGACAGTTCTGAAGGAACACCTGGGTTGAAGTCTCCAAGGGTAACCCTAGGTTTGATGACTCGCTAGAAAGACTCACAGAACTCAGCATATAGTCGTCCTTGTGGCTCTTCCAGGAAAAGAAACAAAACCCCAAATTAAGAAGGGGGAAACATACAGGACATGAACATGAGAGGAANCAGAAGCTTGCAAGAGTCCTCCCTCAGTGTAGTCATGCATGACCCACAATTCCNGTGGACTCAAACTGTGACAATAGTGTAGGAAATACTGCATAGCAGGGAAATGGATTTAAGTGTCCAAGGTTTTATTGCAGACTAGTCATATAGGTGCACTTTGTCTAACACAATCCCACATTTCAGATTCCCAGAAAAAAAGGGAGGTATTCCATTATAAGTCCCTTTGGCTCTTATGTCTCCATTTAATACATCACTCTGGTTCCTGGAAAAATTTGATCTGTTCTGCAGGATAACAGCAGATCAAGGCAAATTGAATGAAGCAGTAGCCCTGGGAGGAGCTGGAATATTGAATACTTTATCTTTGCTCGAGGGAGTAACACAGCTATGTGCTATGCAACTATTTGGCTGGTGCATTCTTTCCCACTCCCATTAAGGATCAGAAATATTCATATGCAATAAACAGTAATATACAGTCTTGCCCCGAGGCTATTGATACTGTTGCTTCTGTTATAATGAAGAGATCTATACTACACAGACATCCTAAACAAAATTATATAATTGAAAATATGGATGAGGTTAACCCAGTGAGATAAACAAATATAAACTTAACATGCTAGTGCATGCCTGTGATCCTAGTACTCAGAAGGCTGAGGCAGGAGGGTCACAAGTTCTAGGCCAGAGTGGGTTACAGTGAGACATGCCCCTAAAAAGTCTTTAAAAGAAGGGTGGAGATATGACTCAGTGGATAAGAGCACAGACTGCTCTTGTAGAGGGCCTGGATTTGGTTCCCAGCACCAATATCAGGCAGCTCACAGCTGCCTCTAACTCCAGCCAACATCCTCTTCTAGATTCTACAGACACNTGCACTCATGTACACCCTTTCTCATAAACACACAATTAAAAATAAATCTTTTATAACTCAGTGCCTTGTAAACTCTCTTCAAGGCATCCATGAAATATATGTGCTGTAAAGGGTAGGGCAAAAATCTGTTAACACTCAGGAGACACAGTGATTTGGGGCAACCAGGACATGCCCCTGAAGTAAAAGACAAACCGCTTTATCTTGCATGCTTTGCTAGGAGTTAGGAAGCACAAGGCCTGCTTGTCTTCTGGGTTCACACCCAACAATACTGTTCTCCCCACATACTGGGGAACATGAAGAGCTGAAGAGCTGCCAGTTTTAAAAGACCAGAAAGCAGGTCAGTTCATACCATGCTAAGGCTGGGCTGATGGAAGACACAGATGATGGAAGACCCCGAGTATGTATGTATTTTTTATCTTTCCCTGACCATTTTATTTAATCAAGGTACTAAAAAAAACACATTACTAGACAAAATTTTTATTTTTCAAATAAATAGATTTCATTCCTCAATTATTTGTCAGAATTTTACTTTTAGAACTAAAACTAAGNATATATTGAATACATTTTCACCTTTTCTCAAAGACTTGTATAATTACAGGTACCTTCAGCAACAAAGTCGATTTTCAGAAACTTAAATTTGACATGGAGAAAATGCCATATCAAATNCTTCATACCTTCTTTGGAAATCAAGTGTCTTCCAGGGTCTAGAGGCCAGTCCATGTTTAGAAACTAGAGCTCTTAGATCAGCTCCGGCTGCCTGAGCACTTCTGGATAGGGCATGATTATCTTTTCTTTATACACAGCAGTTCTTCCCTGGAGGACCTAGGCTGCAATCTCTGGGTGGAGGACTGAGGTAGGGACTGTGTTTAGGCATTTGTTGTAAGTGGTAGGTGGTAGGGATCCTATATTTTAAGTCTGATTTCTCTTGGTAACTATTTCTCCAAAAGAGTAAAGAGCTCTTGGTCCTTACTGATATTTCACCCAGTTACCAATGTCTCAGTGATACTAGACCCAGTGAAAGAGGACGAAGACTGAGTTCACCATGACACAAGCAGCCGAGGTGACAGTGCAGCTGTAACAGGGCAGAGTCTGGAACCTTCCTTTGGAGAGTCTTCCAGGCTTGCTTTATTGCAGGCAGCCAGGGCAGGGAAGTCTGGAGACACTGCTGTGCTTCTCCTTTCCCCCACTGCCCAGTCACCAACTTACACATACATGCTCACCAACAGGCTGAGGGTTTAGAGTCTACCCATACTTCTCGTTAGAGAACCCTCTGTGACTTAAAAATTAAACAAGGAAAATAAATAACAGGCAATTAAAAACCATTTGAGAGTAATAAAAGAACCTCAGTAATTTCAATCTCTCAGTACAATAATTATCTTTCAAATGTAAGGAAAAGTCTCTTTTAGAGGGAAGATTTACAATCCTACATGAAAATACANTATCTTAAATACAAAAATCTTCATCTGACCATAGCCTTATGATACTAATATGAAACNAATAAAGTTACAGTGAACAAACAAACAAAAAATGGACGTGATCTATTAAAACTATGAAACAATTGGTGAACGCAGTCTGACGACTATGCACAGATCTCTGAATAAGGTTCATTTGCAGACTTGTGCTTGTCCCACTTGGGTGGGACTTTGGCTAATACTTATTCTAATGTACAGTATTTATGATTCTTAATTTCAGTCTTATTAGTAAGAGATCAGGGGAGAAGCAAAACTGCTAACATTGGGCTCCATCAGTAAATAGCTAAGACTCTTCTTTTGTATATTTGGTAAAAAGTTTCTAAACAGCTCTTTTGCATGTTCATAGCTGAGTAATTACCAACACTGGACAGTCATGAAGTTCCTGTTTCTATTTCCACTGCAAGATCCACACTTTTGAAATAGCTTTCCTTAGGTTTTACAGTTTTCAAAGTGTCAGCAATATTACCTTCTTAAAAACCACAAAACAGCATTGTGAATCTTCAGCTGGTAGCNGCCCCGTGTATGGAAGAGCTGAATGAAAACCACAGCNGGAAAGTCACTTTCTCGTGGAGTAACAGCCGCTCACTGGAGTCAAACTTCTGTGCTTTCAGNCTTTGGTGTTTGAAGCTATGCTGACTAGTCCCTGTGAGGAGGAATGATGTACCGTACCGAAAAACTGACATCCTGTCAGGAGTCGTCTCTAATTGGCTCTTAAAAGCCAATAAATCTTTTCCGTGGGCTATTCTCAGGGTCAGTGCTATGGAGTGCCTTATTAAAAAAGTATTCTTTAGTAGGATTAATNACTAAAGCACCTCGGGTTGGATGAAAGATGAATGTGTGTTGTAAACAAATTCTGCTTTATAGTAAAATACTTAAAATTACAATTTACTATAAAGCATATACATATAAATGCAGTCAAAGTTAAAATTCTGATGTTCTAATTGCTATAACTAATGTGGCCAACTTGNCATATTTCCTTACTTTTTTGAGATTTACCCATCTTACAATAGTGACCCAGCACTAGTTTAGGTCTGTAAAAACATAATTGTCACAAGTCACACAAGAGCATAACCACAATACATTTCTGTACATCTTCAATATGTTTTTGGCTAGCAGGTATGCTGCCAGGTATCCAAAGTGCTGTCAGCGACGACAGGAGTTAGTGATGTTGTGTGAGGATCTACTAAGAAGCATCATAATGGAACATAACAAATGACTTCAGAANGTCCCGTCTCAGTCTGTGTTTNCACGACAACGCTCCCCACAGAAAGCACCCAGTCTCCTGGCTGTGTCTTGGCTGATCAGACATTCGTCTTTTAGTTCCCTGATGGTCTTCCTCAGTGATATTTGAAAGTGTTTTTCCCGGTCCAAAACATTCCGTAGACTTTCCTTGGTATTCTCTAGCTCGATGATCACATGATCTAATTTATGCTTAAGTTTCTTTGGACTGTCCATAANACTGTAGCTATGTTCCTAAAATATAAACAGCAGGTTTTTAAATGAGAAAGACAAGTGGGTAGACAAAAGCCTACCACTAAGTGTCAGCTATTTCTTCATTTATGAAACTTAGAGGAGACAGTTAGAGGTTTAAAGAACACAGGAAGCAGGAGCTGTATTAGGGTATTATTATTATTAGGGTAGTATTAGGGTATTATTATTATTAGGGCAGTATTAGGGTATTATTATTAGGGTAGTATTAGGGTATTATTATTAGGGTAGTATTAGGGTGTTATTATTAGGGCAGTATTAGGGTGTTATTATTAGGGTAGTATTAGGGTGTTATTATTATTAGAGCAGTATTAGGGTATTATTATTATTAGGGTAGTATTAGGGTATTATTATTAGGGTAGAATTAGGGTGCCTAAGCCTCTCTTCTTTTTGCAACTCAGCATATCTGAGGAACATGGTGCATTGCCAATGAGAAACACTCTCATCTGGGGGTTCCTGTCTGCTATAATGAGTTGGGAGATGANATTGCAATGGCTGCCATGGCACCTATAAAACCTATACAGCTTTCATTCCTTATGTATGGTGCTGATAAACAGTTTAGAGTTATCAAATGAATCTGAGTTNTTTTTATTTATTTTTTCACACAGGGTTTCATGTATCTGAGGCTGGCCTCGAACTTGCCATATAGCTGAGGATTACTTTCTCCAACCTCCATCTAAGGAACACACGCATCCCCTGATACCCAGATTTTGCAGTGCTGGGGATCAAATCTTGGGCTCTGAGTATGTTAGGGAAGGACTCTATGAACTGAGCTACATCTTCAGCTCCAAGATTTAGTGATGGTGTGTGATAGAGAAAATTTTTCCTTCATTTTGATGAATATTTTACTTTATAAGAGGTTCAGGAAAGGAACACTAGAGTGGGTGCTTAGGTTGAGTGCTGGGGATTTGGAGAGGACTCCAGTCTTGGAATTTAAAAAAGATAATTTAATTCCTATCAATATTTATTTTGGTTATGCTTAAGTATGCTGGCAATATACTTTTTCACGTTCATTTGAAAACAAGGAAAATAACACTTCTCACCACAGCCTTGGAGGTTCAAGTAGTTCAGTAAAGCAAGGAAAAGCAACAGAAGACATTTATAGGAGAAAGGAGGAACTAAAACTGTCCTTAATCACAGAGAACATGATGATCTGTGTGGAAAATCTGATGGCCTTAAAAATAAAACCTGGTATAATTAATATTTGAGTTCAGTAAGTTTGTCAGATATAAGATCAACATAAATTATCTTTCCCAGATGTCCATCNTCTAGGAGCAAACAAAATGTAGCATTTAGATCAACAAGCAAACACAGAAAATACTAAGGGTCAAATCTGACANAACAAAACATCTGTGTGCTGAATGGTATAAAACAGTGCTGAGAAGTTGAAGGCCAAACAAACGGGAGCNTTCAAGCTCAAGTGCTGAAAGACTTCTCAGTGTCCTNAGCTCTTAGCTCTCCCCGNGGTTCTACAGAGGCAACAGCAGACTAGTGAAAATTCCAGCATGGTTCTTNGGTAGAATTTTACAAAGTGNTTTTAAATTCATATAAAAAAGCCAAGAATCTATAATAGCCAAAACAACTTNGAAAAATAACAAACTGGGTTGACTAATAGTACTGACTTTAAAAATTATTACAAAGCTGTAGTAAAACAGTTTCTATTCAATGCCTGGCATGTATATGAACAAGCAGTCTGTGAATAAGAAAATACAAGCTTGAATACTCTGCGTGTGACTATTTTTCAAGGAGACCTAAAGCTACAGCTATTTTTTATTTACATATTTCCATGTAGAAAATATAATACTTAAAGGGAAGAATTATTTTATTGGTAGAATCATCCTTGTAAAAGCATTCTTCAAACTAAGCATGTAACCAAAAGAGTAACTACTTCTATATTGCTTTAATATATATTCCAATTACAATGATCCTGGGAAGCAAGCTTGTTTGGAAACATTATATATTAAAGACTCTCCTCCCTAACAAGTCTGCATTCTGTTTTTGCTACTATAATTCTGACATATTTGATCCTAGTGGAGAGACCATATTCACCTTAAAACAATGAACTCAGCAAATAATTTTACTCACAAAAATGAACTGGGATTGGAATTCTTCAATGCATGAGGCATCAACAAGCTGGTGACCATGGTTGGTGACTGGAAGGGTTTTGAGAACGAAGTTTTTCCTACAATGAAGTTTTTCTCTTCTCTCCTGTTAGGAACAGTTAATAAAAACCANTGAGATACTGTATCCATTCTTACAATTTGATTCCTTCATAACTTTGTGTAGTGAAATACCATACTTCTTTTCGAGGAAACTGCTCTAGAAGTCGGTAAATTTCTTTCTGTATACTTTAAAAGAGCACCCCCCAAACAACTGTAGGGTTCATCCATATACACAAATTTTCCCTAAAAATGAAAAGAGGAGAGGAAAATGAAAGAGGGTATGTAGGCAGAAGTTTCTGTCATGTAGCCTCTCTCAAATAATCACTCAGAGGCTTAATATTAATTACAAATGCTCAGCCAATAGCTCAGGCTTATTACTAACTAGCTCTTACATTTTAAGTTAACCCATATTTCTTATTTATGCCCTGCCAAGTGGAGGTACCTTTATTAGCATGGCACTTTCATCTCCTGCTCCCTCTGCGTCCGGCTGGCGACTCCAGACTCCGCCCTTCCTTCTCCCAGTATTCTCCTAGTCTGGCTCTCCTGCCTAACCTTATTCTGTTCAGCTATTGGCCAGTCAGCTTCTTTATTAAACTAATCACAGGGACATATATTCACACAGTGTAAAGGAATATTCTACAGCAATGATACTCCTTACCAGCTGAGAAAAGATGACAGAAGACTTGAAGAAGTAAGTTACAAGAAATAATAATGGCCCACAGTTCTTGAAGAACATGCACTCTCAGATTTATTAAGAGAGACATCATGGGCAAAGTGGCCAACACACAGCACTATCATTGAGAAAGAATAGAATTCAACTTGGTTTACTACTCAACCCTTCTGTTTTCTTTTCATAACCTCATCTCTCTTTTTCCTTTTCTCTTCTTATTCCCTTTTCTTTGTTTTTTCCCCCACTTTTGTTCATATCTAAGATATAAATTTTATATCTGTAGCTTTACCTGGAACCATACTTTGGTATGGTTTGCAGTTTGCTCTTGAGTTTCTGGTTTTTTNGAGATTCTTTTTGGTTTTGGTTTTTTGAGAAAGAGTTTCTTTGTGTAGCCGTGGCTGTCCTGGAACTCGCTCTGTAGCCCAGGGTGGCCTCAAACTCAGAGATCTCCCTGCCTCTGCCTCTTGAGTGCTGGGATTAAAGCACATGCCCCCACTAGGCTCGTGAGTTCTTAAGGACAATCAATCTGAAACTTCAGTTCAACCTTCTCNGCTTTTAGGAAGCTAGCTCTGAGTTAAGATAATTCTTTCCATCAGTCCACTTAACTAAACCCTAGTCATGTACCAATNTGAACGAGTGGCTGCTGGCCACATCATCTGCTGAGCATCACGAAAACTAAAGCTACAGTCTATGAGAACTCACAGAATGCACTTCAGATGAAGAAAGTAACACAGATGAACGCACGAGTGCTGAAGAGTCTTCAGAACTGTCACAGGAAGTGAGTGCTCACAGTGAGCAGTAGCTCATCAACAAACCTGTGAGTGACGTGGGGACTCAAAGACAGAAGGGATGACTCCTGGTTTCAGTTTGGTATTTGGAGCACTTCTGTCAAAATCGGTCTTCTTAAAGTGCCTCGAACACAGCACATCTCCTTTTTTAGGCTCCCAAATGCCTGCAGCATTCACATCCAGTCTTTTCATTGCTAATACCCATTTTCGTTTGATGTTTTCATCTGTGGGGAATCTAGAACAAAAAAATGGTTTGAAACTAAATACTATTGATATATATTTGAACTGAAATATTTAGGAAATCATGATTCCTGCTTATGTAACAAATTAATTTTAAGTTACATTTTTATTTGCATAAGTGTGTGTGGGGGGGTGTGCACGCGCGTGCACGCCCATGCACACAAGCATCCTACAATACACACAGTATAGATTAGAGGGCAATTTATGGGAGTTTGTTCTCTCTTACCATCATGTGGGGCCTGGTTACTGAACTTAGGTCATTAGGCTTGGTGACAACTGCCTTTACCCACTAAGACATCCTGCTGGCCTCATAACTCAGTTTTAATATCCAGATTTTTCTGCCAACCATTCTTCAGACATATGACCTCTATTTAAAATTTTATCATATCATATAGACGTTTCAATGGACATTTAGCACCTTGTAGCAAGATCTGCAATGAAAGGTTTTTCCTTTCTCTACAGATGTTAAGACCACTAGCCTTTCCCTTTCTGAAGTGACACCCAGAATTGATCCTGAGAGACAGGGGGGGCCTCTTGTTCTTTCAGTTCTGGTTTACGTGAAAATTACTTGGTATAGCAGCTAATATGCAGCAGGTCTATAAATGCTTTATGAAAGCATGCAGAGAATTGCTACAGAGTCTAGAATTCTGAAGACCGNACTATTTTAAGAGATGTGGAGATCAATAATCATATTTCTCAAAATTTCCAAGCTAGTTCAAATTTTTTTTAATAAGGTAGGATATACANGCTAACTTTTTACTTTCATGCCTAGCAAAGTAACTAGATCTTTCCCTAAGATAAGTGCTTTACACAAAAGCTGCAAAATCCTTAGCACATTCATNAAATTCCATTAGTCCCTTCCTATGGACGTCACAGGAATGGCTAAAACACCAAATTAGAATCCTCACGCTTTATCTGCAACGCAGCTAAATAACCTTTGCTCTGAACTTGTAATTTATAGTGAACAACTTACGTCTCATCTATTTCTAAATAGAAGGGATGTGTATTTTAACAAAGATCCCTNATTTAGACNATAAACTACATGTAAATAATTGTGAACTTAATAGTTAAAATGCAAATAACATTGGCAAAGGTGAGTCTGACAATTTTTGTATGTGGGTATTTTATTTTTGGTGGTGTGGTTAATCTCGTCTTTGATTCCTCGACACTTAAAACTTGCACATTATAAAGGCGTACAGGAACCACTGCCAGTTCAAATTTAACAGGGCTACTGTAAAAGGACTTGGGAACTAACGCTTGAAACTGCAGACTTTGGTAGAATCGTTCATTTTCAGTAAAAGTTAAAAGTATCTGGCTTGAGCACAGCAAAGTCTTACACATGAAATGTCAGTCCTTTTAACTTGGAATTTGGCAAACAGCGAGAAGCACATCCAATGGCCGAGCAACATTTCACCATGATTTTAGCAACTCATAACATAACTGTAAGAGAATGAAAATGAGTTAGTAACTTTAGGTCTACAGCCAAAGCAATCCCGCCCCCCATCCGAAGTTCTGCTGNTGAAATTATTCTAAGGTTCTGGTGTTTTATAAGTGGACATTTAGTTATGCACCTTGAGGTCTGAGGTTGCAACTTTGTAGGCTTGGTTATTTCTCTTGTGTTCTTACGGACCAGATTTTCCCTGCCACAGGTCTGTGCACCCTAACTCCTGCCTGCACACTCTTTGCAATTCTACCTTCAGCTCGAGCGTCCCCTTCCCCAGGGCCACCGCACACAATGATCCTTCAAGTGTCCCTCCAAATCGTGATCTCATTTAATGTAGTGATTTCTTCCCCCACCCCTACCCATCTGTGGGTTCCCCTGGGGCACGTCACAGCGGTGCCTACTTTTTGCATTTTCTGTCCTCGGGTCTTACTTAGCTGGTGACNGGCATAGGGAAACGGGGAGGGAACGTGGGCAGTCGCCAGCTCGAGGAGCTGTCGGCACGGCCACCGAGCTCCGCCCCCTTTTGGAGGCGGCCGCGAGCCCGGACGAGGGCGGGGCCTCTCCTCGCAGGCGCCGGGGCGGCCGAGGGCGGCCTGCAGCCGGGGCCCCGCGGGCGTCGCAGCGGTCTCCTTCGCCCAGAGATCTGGGCTGGCAGCGATGCGCGGGGGTGAGGGTCGGGGAGAAGAAGAGCCAACCTAAGAGCTATTACCGTTAGCAGCGAAGACAGCGACTAACGTCGACGGCGGACTTAGCGTCTCCCTCCGCTTCCGCCCCTTCGGTCAGGAACCGGAAATCGGGCTGCCCCGGGTCACGTGAGCAGCCGCCACATTGACCGCGGTGGCCGCCGCCGCAGCGAGGAGGACGGGTGTGAGCCCGGCTCGGCTCCTCGGAGGCGTGGCTTCCAAGCTGGGGGAAGGTTCTGTGGATGGTGACGGGAGGTGGAGGAGATGGCGGCGACGGCGCGGGAAGATGGCGTCCGCAGCCCGGAGCGAGGGCGGCGGGGCTGCGAGCACTATGACCGAGGCTGTCTCCTCAAGGTGATGACTTTAAAGGGCACTTCCTCATCAGGTGCCACCGAGTTGGGCTGGGCAGGTTGGGCTAGGCGGTTAGTCTTGGGCATTAAGTTTCAGGCTGAGCTGCTGGTTAAGATACCTTCAGCATCTGGAATTGGGTTCCCCTTGCAGGGAACGTTTTTTTGGCAAGGCGAGCAGGAGCACTATACTTGCTCTCAGCTTTTGTACTTTGCAAGCAAAGTTCGTGTTGTTTGGAAAGAGCCGGGCTTGGCCCCAAAGTCCCTTACCCTGTGGGTTTATTCGTCATTTGCGGTTGACAGTAGAATGAGGCAGAGTTAGGCCTGTCCTAAGCATTTCTCCAGGACCACTGTCAGATGTGTATGACGGTAACGGAAGGGGGATAAGCAAGGGGAAAATCTGAATATAATTTCTGTTCTTGTAGTAAATACATGGTATAGCCTGTCAGCTTCATTTTGTCTAGGGGTATGCCCAGACCTGTCAAGGAGAAAATATAAAAGTGTGATANAAGAGACAGTTGTGTAATTGTCATTAAATTGGATTTCCGAAAAGTGCCTAGTACGTATATGCTGTTATTTTTTTGCTGCTTGAGAAATGTTCTAGTCATCTAGAGTTTTTAAAAATGGCCCTCGCACAGTTAAGAGTTTCCTGTTTTTTTTCTTTTTTTAAGAGGCAGTATGAATATTTTGTTGAGAAAGCCTGATAACCGAGCTGGGGCTAACTCAGCAGTAGAACTTGTGCTTAAAATGCTGGAGGCCCTGGTTCCAACCTTCAGAAGTCTTCTCCCACTGACAAGAAACTTGACTGTTGGAATCCTATAGCTTTTTCCCCTTACCTTAGTTCTGCCCCTAATTTGCTCTGTAATTTTGAGCAAGCTGCTTTTTAAATGGCTTGCATATAAAGTGGCAATTTTAGAAGTTCCTTTTTTCGTGGCTGGTCTTAGTGGCAAAGGCCTGTAGTTCTTCCAGCTATTTGTGAAGCTGAGGCAGAAGGAATGCCAGCTTGGAGGAGCTATTGCCAAGAAGGGAAAGAAAGGGGGCGGAGATATACACACACACATATATATACAGATACACACACACACACACACACACACACACATGTGTATGTATGTCATTGCTAGAGTACTGACCTCACCAGAGAGTCTGTAGGTTCAATCTCCACCGCCAACAGGTAAAGTCCCTCTTTTATTAACAGTACATTGATTGCATATTAGAGTGTACATGTAGTGTTTAGGAGGTGCATCCCCAGAAATGAGCAGTAAATATTAACTACCACCGTCAGTCATCATTATCATCTTTTTTTGTCTTTTTCCTTTACCAGTCAGCCCTGCTGGTCCCTGACCTTGAAAGCTAGGATCAAATGGTAGGCTTAGGTCTGGAAGACAACTTAAACTCTTTTCTATAGGCCACGGTTTGGTGAACATTGTTTCACTGCATTGGATGAAAGTCTTTCAAACTGGTCAGTTATCAAATGTGTAAGCGGTTGAATACTATTCTTGTGATTCCGTTTCTACTGAAATATTTTCACAGTTTCAAAGTGAGCTATGGAACTGCATTTAGCATCTTGCTCTTCCCCAGCCCCTGCAAAGAAAGTTGCACAGCCAAGGTTGTGTTTTCTAGCACGTAAGCTGCGTTTCCCTGAGTGTCAAACATCATTCTTTCCCCTGTCCCTCTTCCTTACATAGGAGAGGCCAACTGAGGTGTTTCAAAGAGCAAGTCATCTGCTAGATCAAGTGCAGCTGGTCAAGGAAGATAAGGAGTGACAATTGGCCTTTGATTTGCAAGGGAAAGGTCACTGTTGATCTTGACAAGTGTCAGTGGAAGGATCAGGATAAAGCTTTATTGGAGTGGATACTAGAAATAACATAGAGAGTTTTGGATTTTTATTCCAAAGGAGAGCAAAAACGTGGCTGTTTTGCTGAAAGGTGTTACAGTATGTTTCTGTCATTTTGTAAGGCAGCAGGAAAAGGGAGCATGCTAGGACTGCTGTTCATGAGAAGGTCAAGATGAAGCCTGTCTTAGCTGCAAGTCTGGCCTAACTGTAGATTCTTTGTAAAACAAGACAAATCAGAGTGCAGTAGTTTGCTTCTGTATTGCTGTGATAAACACCATAACCAAAACCACTTGGGGAGCAAAGGGTTTATTGCTTACACTTCTTGTGACAGTTCATCATTAGGGGAAGCCAAGGCAGGATCTCATGTACTGCGAGAACTTGGAGGTAGGAACTGAAACCAAGGCCATGGAGGAAAGGTGTTTACTACTAGCTTGCACTTCACGGCTCACTCAACCTAAAACATCACCTAGATCACTGGTTCTCGACATGTGGGTCACTACCCCTTTGGTACAACTTTCACAAGGGTTGTATATCATATATCCTGCTTATCAGGTGTTAGCATTATAATTCATAACAATAGCAAAATTACAGTTAGGAAGTGGCAATGAAATAATGTCATGGTTGGGGGTCGCCACAACATGATGAACTATATTAAAGGGTTGCAGCATTAGGAAGGCTGAGAACCATTGTGGTAGATCTCAAAGCTTAGACTCTAGAAGAATGAGAGGATTAACTTTGAAATAGTGGTAAGAAAATCTTTTTTCTGAGTGATTAATGAAGCAAGAGTAATTTGAGGTGCAGGAAATTCGAAGAAGTTTATCTTTATTGATCATTACACTAAGAAATTAAGAGCAAGAAGTCTCCTGACAGTGAAAATGTGGACATTTAAAAAAATATTTAAAAAAATAAATAAAAAAATAAAGCTAGTGTAGTGATAAATTCTAGTACAATTTTCACTACTAGTGTAAAAATGAATTCTGTTAATAATGGTTTATCTGTGTTTAAGGAAGAAAACCTAAGAGTTTTCCTGATTATAGTCTTCAGAAGTTCACCTGGAGATCATGAAGGAGATTCCCAGGAATCTCAGAGTAATAAAATTTAAAAGCTTGGGGGCAGGCATGCAAAAGTGTGTCCTTCTCTGTTGCACAATAAAGCCCTGAAATTAAAAACCAACAAACAAAAAAGGAGACCAGACAGTGTGGTGGTGTTTTACTTCAACTGTAGTTAGCTGCTTCTGATGCATGTCAGTAGGTAGGATGGGATTTTTTAGTTGTCTGGCAGCTAGGCTCTGTGCAAGAGAACACTTGGAGGTAGTTGAAAAGAGGAGAGAGTTAGTAGCTATACTTGGAATTGAGATACAGAGCTAGTATAGTCCTTTCTCTGGAACAGTGGTTCCGAAGTGTGATGATTGGATCCCCAGGAGTCTT
>LZPO01087241.1:37644-47743 GCA_001675575.1 Neotoma lepida | reverse complement strand
AAATAGAAGTAAAACCTGTTACATAGATTGATAGATGCTACCTCTATTCAGAAATACTGTGTGACATCAAAGATTCCTTTTCATTTATTTTGGGACAGAGTCCTGGTATTAGCTTAGGCTGACCTCAGACTCATTACTCTTCTATTGCAGGCATCCAAGGACTGTGATTACAGGTGTGTGCCACCATTCCAGCCACTGTTGTTTTGAAATAATAGAAATGCCAAAAGGGAATCTAAAATCTGTCCATGTATTTGGAGCACTGTTGAAATTATCCTTCCACTATGACTTTTTAAAAAGTCACGTTACTTCTGAATGTTTGTAGTCCTCTGTTGTCATGTAAAGATTAGATATTTATGAATGTGAGTCAGGGGCAAAGGTGATATTTTAAATTAAGAAAGGATATTAAGATAATTGATACCACGCATGCCTTTAATCCCAGTACTCAGGAGGCAGAGGCAGGCAGATCTCTGTGAGTTCAAGGCCAGCCTGGGCTACCGAGTGAGTTCCAGGACAACCAAGACTATACAAAGAAACTCTGTTTCAAAAAACAAAACAAAACAAAACCCAATGAAACAAACAAAGATAACTTATTTGGAAAACAAAAACTTGATTCTGAAGTGTGCATATTCATTATAATACGGTTTTAGCATTTTGTGACAGAAACTCAGTGGTTCATGAAAGGCTGAATTTTATTTCTCGTGGAAAAGCCTGACTCAGGTAGTTAAATAACTTAACCCCTCTGCACATTCTGACTCTAGGTGTTCTCTTGTTTGATTCTGTGGGCTCATATTCTGGGCAGGGGAAAAGACTGGATCTGTGAGGAGGAGGCATGCTGTTCCCCCTTTATTAAAAAATGATTTTCATTAATTCTTCATTCGTTCATTTAATTTGTGTGCCATGGTGTACATGTGGAGTCGGGGGATAGCTGGCAGGAGTCTGTTCCCTCCTTCCACTGTGTGAATTTTGGGGATTGAACTCGGGCTGTCGGCTCTGCCTTTGCTTGCTGAGTCATCTCATTGAACTCTTCTTCTCATACAAGAAGATTTTATTTTTCTTTTCACAACATCCAAAGAAGCCGGGAAATTGTCTTTTTTCAGGATAGGTTTGAGTAACTGCCTTTTAAATAAATGTTTTATTGTAAAAGAAGCAAAGAGCAGAAATATAGAGACCATAAGTAATCTTATCTTTACCATTTATATTATAGATTTCATAAAGAACTTCAACCTGAAGAAAATATAAAACTGAGTTAAGTGTTAGCATATACAAAGGAGAATGTGTTTATGGTTTACAGTTTACAGAAGTTTTTCCTAAATAATGGGCAAAAAGCATAAGCTATAAAGGAAAATATTGATGGCCTTNAAGTTTTACTTTTTGTTTTTATTTTAAGTTGTGTGTGCATTGCATGTGAGTGTAGGTGACCATGGATGCTAGAGGTCGGATTCCCTGGAGCTGGAGTCATGGGAGGTTGTAAACTGCCCACCATGGGTGTTGGGAGCTGAATGTGGGTCCTCTGCAAGAACAGTATGTGCTCTTAACCATTGACCCATTTCTCAAACCCCTGATGGCTTTTTAATACATAGAAGGTAATGGTGTGTAAGAAGAACTTCTTATTAATAAACACGCGGAACAAGAAATAAGGGTGAAAATCTGACAGAGATCAGAGGAATTAGGAGCAAGCCACCACTCACCAATGCTGCCTCTACTTCCCAGGAGCGAAGCGGAGCAAAGAGAGAGCCTTCCGGTCTAACCTGGCTTTTATACCTGTCTATCTTTAACTAATTTCCCATCCTCCCAAGCTACATCACTTCCTGTCTTGTCTGCATGGATCTTCAGAACTCTAAGGTTGATACTGGGATTAAAGGCATGTGCCACCACCTCCTACTGCTAGTTCCCCATGTGACCTTGGAGTCACAGAGAACCAAATGGATTAAGGGCGTGTGCTAACTTGCATGGCTATTGTTTTCTATAGTGGCTGGCAGCCCCGTTTTTCCTCTGACCCTCACATAAATTTTATTAGGGAAGACAAATAAAATATCACCACAATGGTGGGTCGTTATGAAGAGATAGACAGCAGAGCAGAGAAGTAATCATGACATACATAATGAAAAAGATGACTATCCAGGCCGTATAAAGCTTCTTTGAAGTCGGTAAAGGGCAGATACCCAGGTAGAGAAATGAGCAGAACACATCAACAGAAATTCACAAAAGTCTGAACAGTTTAGCATAAAAGAATAGTCCTTGATAATGTGAGAAATGAAAGTTACTATAGCATTTTATCTATCACACATGTGCCCATGTTGTCCAGCTTGTGAGGAACATGGGTCATGCATGTGGGAATATAAACTAGCAGTCTTTGGGGGGGTCAGGTTGTCAGTATCAGTTGATGATCCAGTACTCTCTGACTCAATAGTGTCACTGAAAAAAATAATCTAAACATGGGTTAAATGCTAACTAGACTTTTTTTATTATATCATTATAGCAAGTAAAGATTGTAAATTTTATCAATAAGGAAATATTTTTTTTCAATAAGGAAATATTTTTGAAAATTATGATCCAGCCATACCGTATGACTGCTGTGTGGCTATTAAGAAGAATGAAGTAGTTTTCTATGGACAGACACAATCCTTGGGATCTATTACTAAGTGTAAATAAGTTGCAGAATAGCATCAGTGGAATTGTGTAAGAAATAGGTCAAGTTGTGTGCGTCTGTCCTATGCATTTATATCCAACTNTACAGAAGAGTCACTCGGCTTGTGGTGGTTCCCTTCCGACACTGGAAAGATGGGGGTGTCTCCACATTCTTCAGTGTGGTTTGAATAGTTTGGGTATTATATAGTGAACAATTATTGGGTAATAAAAAATAATCTTTTGGTCTTCATGTTATGTTTTGTTAGGATTGGTCCAAAGGAAGATTTTTTTCACTGCTTGAAATGTAACTTATGCCTAGCCATGAATCTTCGAGGAAAACATAAGGTACTTGATTCAGTTTGCATAATTTAAAAAGTATTAGTGTTTTTGAAAACCAGCTTAAATTCTAGCATGTTTGGAAACATGCTAATTTTCATATATTACCAAATGCAACTACTTTTTTTTTGCTTTTCTAAAAAGTAGAATTAAATAGGAATATATGCCTCAGAACATTGGATCAGTAATTTGTTTTCTGTAATCTAAGAATGCTTATAGCAGTTATTAGCATAATGCTGGCAGCTTCTTAGTTGGTTCATGGATTCTTATCATTGGTACTGCTTCTAAGATTAAAATGAAAAATGCTGAGTGATATTACGTATTTACATAGTGTTCTAAGAATAATTAGTAAGTATTGTTTGTATTTCCTTTCATAATTAAGACTTACAAATATGGATATAGGAATTTTATTGTAATCTCAGACCCTCTCTAATGAACAATCTAATGAAGTACTGTATTTATAGTCCTTATTCTATCTCCTGTAAGAATTTAAAGAATGGAGGATCAGCAAAGCAAAGTATAGAAGTACAGGACATTCCAGTAAGAGACTAATAATAGCCTTCTGTCTGGAGGTGAGACAGACAGACAGACAGACACACACGTACATACACACACATACACACACGCACACAGAGAGAGACAGAGAGAGAGAGAGAGAGACAGAGAGAGAGAGAGACAGAGAGAGAGAGAGAGAGAGTACAGGCAGAAAGAGTAGTGAGGAAGATTGGGAGGAATAATGAGCATTAGAGGGAAGCTGAGTAAAGAGAACTCCCAAGATACTTAGCCTTAGCTTAGAGGAATTTGGTGAGCAGAATATGAACTTGTTAAAGATTGAGTCTGACTTTAAAAGTTTTGGGGCGATTGCAAGAGAAGCTGGCTAGGGTTGTGGAACATGCAAGTCCATGGCTCACCGAGTTACATAGAGGGACCTTGTGTCAAGATAAACAAAAGTCATTAAATTAAAAGAAAAACTAAAAGGACAGGCTAATGAAGATAGCCCGGAGTCAACAGCCTTGTGACTTGTATTTCTTTGGCTCTGTTCTGGTTTCCATGGCATATATAGATTATGTTTGTGTACGTACATGCACACGATTGNGCATAGACACAGCCAGCCATGGCAGATTCGCTCAGTAATGGCAGTAACTGTCAGAAACATCCTAACTACATAGATGGTAAGGTATGTGGGTTAGTGTATATATGGAATGTACTTGAGAACCAAGATGAAATATGTATTACCTTTATTTTATAAATAGAGAAAATCAGACTAAAGAAATGCTGGCTTGTTGAAAATTTTAAGGATTCATAATGGCAGATCTGGGATTATGATCCAGATTTTTCAATTGATTTTTTTTTAGGGATTTTTCTCTGCATTAAACTCTGTCTTTATAAAGGTGTGTGTGTGTGTGTGTGTGTGTGTGTGTGTGTGTGTGTGTGTGCGCGCGCGCGCGCACGCGCGCGCGCGCGCGCGCGCGTGCATGTTCTCTCTCTTTTTTTTAAGATTAGTTATTATCCTTTGTTTAAATGTTAGTAAGGGGTCCTGGCTTCTACTTAAGTACTTCCATTAAAAACAAGGGAATCATCTGTGGCTTGGTGCTCATTCTTATCTCCTTCTGTATAATTATATATAAATGTCTTGATATGCTAAAAACCTCCAGCTGCTGGGATTCTGACTGAACTCCACTGTGTAGTAGTGTACATGTGGAGGGCAGAAGACAGCTCGTAGGAGTGAGTTCTCCTTCCAACATCGGGTCCAGGGATTGAACTCAGGTCCTCAGGCTTGGTGACAAGTGGCTCTTTTAGTCAGCTTATTTAATTTAATTAATTTTTTTTATTAATGCTGATATAGTTGACATTTTTATCTTTTGATGCTTTTGTTAATGTGAGGTTCTCCTTTCCACAGTGTATTGAAAATGTCTCTCGGCAAAATTGTCCGATATGCTTGGAGGTGAGTGTGGACTATCTTTCACTTTGGAAATCTCTTGGATTTGACATCCTTGGATGTTGCTGGTGTTTGTGCAGCACTAGTCACTCTCTTTCCTTTCAGGACATTCACACCTCCCGCGTTGTTGCTCATGTCTTGCCGTGCGGGCATCTCTTACATAGGTAAGGTAACTTCCTTCCTGCTTGGAGGTGTTTGGAAATAATGGAGGTAGTCTGTCTTTTACTGAAATGATGTTCTCTTTTTCTTTCAGAACGTGTTATGAAGAAATGTTAAAAGAGTGAGTTTTTTGTGGATTTTAAAACGTACAGTTTTAACATGTTTGTTTTTGTGAGGAGGGTGGTAGGGAGGTGGGCAAACATGGTGGCTAGGTACACTGTTTTGGGTATGGCAGATACTATATGGAGGGGAGTAGAGGAGAGAACTGGTGTGTGTGTAGCTGACCATGGCATCTTGGGGAACAGGACTGTATCTCTGTCCCCATGTTCTTATCGTGCCTATTTCCTCCCGTAGCTTGAGGCAGGCAAAACCTCTTGTTTTCTAGCCATGTATACTGGGGAACGTAGTTGCCACTAGAATAAATCATGATGTTGTAAAAGCATCTAGGAATTGTGTCCACATTTTATTAGGTCAGTATATTGGTCTAGCAATGAACTGCAAAGGAAGCCAGGACACTTTCTTTAAAACTGGAATTAAAATAAGATGAGATATAGGAAAGAGTAGAAATGTGTTTTGGTTCTGCCAATTAATGAACAGAAAATTTAATACCTAGACAAGGAGCAACTTTTGAAAAGTTTTAGAAAGGAAGTAGTAATATGACTGGAATAATTTTTAAGGAATACAATTTCTTTGCATCAGTGTCCTACAAAATTAAAGGTGTTCAGCTAATGAATAGTTTAATTGGTATTTTTAAGTAAAGACATAGTTTTTCAAAGACTATTGACTACTTCCCATTTTAGAGAGTTGAGGATAAAGACTTAGGATTTAAAAGTATAAGATACAGNTCTTATAGTGCATTGATTTTCAGGTTCCTGAGAAATTAACTTGAAATGTAGAATACTACCCTGTTTGGTTTCTGTGCCCGTGAGCTTGTGTCTTCTTGTATCTAGATCCTATTTACTGTCTCTTGCAGAGGCTACAGATGTCCACTGTGTATGCATTCTGCCTTAGATATGACTCGGTACTGGAGGCAGTTGGATAATGAGGTTGCTCAAACCCCTATGCCATTGGAATACCAGAATGTGACTGTGGATGTGAGTAGAATCCATGCTTAGAGCTTATAGATTTCTTGCTTATATTTCTCCTTATTTTTGCCTCTTTTCTTAAATTTATCTCAAAATTACNGCATTGATATAATGCCATTGTAATTAATTAAAGCAAAGGACTAATTATTTAAAATTTTTTTTTTATATTTATATCAGACTAGAGGGAGAAAAAGTCCTAAGAATACCTTTGTGTAGTTTTTCCTCAACACTAGATGGCAGGCAAAAACTTTGTTATGAATTTTTGGCAAATTGCTTGCCAGAGTCAGAAGTGGATCGCTGATGTTTTATTTTACCAGTGTTTCACTTAAATTATTCAAAATTTTGTTTCAAGAGAATGTATTTGCTGGCTTTTGAAAACTAGCTTTTGGGTTTAATATTTACTGCCCATTGTATTTTGTTGTAGACTTTATTTGGTCTCAATTAGCTTATTCCCTTTGGCTCTACAGAGAATTGAGATGGGCTGCCATGTAGCTTATTCTCAGCATAGTATTGAGTTAAAATCAGAGTTGGAAAATTAAATAGCTTTCTGATGCTTTCATAACTTTTGGACATATAAATATTCTGATTGTCTACAAATGCTTTAAAACACAAGGATGAAACAAAGCCAAATAATTATTTTAATGTTGGATATGTAGCTTAGTAGTAGTTAGTATGTACAAGGCCATGGATTTGATCCTAGCATTGTAAACAAACAAACAAACAAACAACAAAACCCCTTCTGGATTATTCACACTGGAAAGTTCCAAAATTAATGTTGGTAACTGAATTGTTACTAAGGACAATGGAAGATCCTTGAGGTACTATCTGACTATTGGGATGTGTAGCAGAGGCTGAAGTTTACTGTGTTCATGGAGATGCTTTTTTTTGGAAATAATAGGTTTATGAGGAACATCTCACATATGTTGGGGCTCATTCCTTAAAAGTATACAGTCCAGTGACTTTAGTGCATTTATGGAATTGTACAAACAGTACCAAAGTATTAAAATAATTTTGTCACTTATAAAGAAACTCTATGCCCAGAGCTGAGGAGATGGCTCATTTGGTAATGTGTCTGCCACCTAAGCACAGTGACCTGAGTTTGGATATCTACAACACACAGAAAAAACTAGGCATGGTCACTGCGTGCCTATAACCTTGTCCTTAAGGAGGTGGAGGTAGACAGGTCCCTGAAAGTCACTGGCCAGGCAGCCAGCCTCACTGAGTCATTGAGTTTTATGTTCAGTGAGAAATTGTCTCAAAAAAATGAAGATGGAGAGCAGTGAAGGAAAGACATCCAGCATTGACCTCAGGTCCCCATGTGGACCCACACATGCACATACCACGTACACATACACACCACACACATACCACACACATACTACACACACGCACACACCAAGACCCAAAACCAAACCACAACAAAAAACTCAACAACACTGTACTTACTAGTAGTCACTTCTCCAACAACCTCTAGTCTCTGCCTTTATGTAGTATTTTTAGAAGAGTAGTTTTCCAGATTATGTTAAAGACAAATGGAATTTTTTTTGCTTATGATGTGTGTATGCTAAGACTGCTGTGTAGTTATATATTGATGTAGTTTCAGATGAACATTCTGAGTTTTCAGTGTCTTAACACCAGAAGACATTGAGTCCTTGTCATGTTAGGGACTAGCAAGAGGCTTCCTGGCTTTACTCACTTAGAAAGTGCTCTTGTTCTTGATTCATTCCTGAGGCATTGTAAACCTAAGAATTAAGCAAAAATATTCCAGTGTGTAGAAATTTCAATTTTATTAGTTAAGATAAACTCTGAGTACAAGTGAAAAAAATGAAGTTGTTATGTGTGTTATTTTATATTTTAAGTATTAAGTTTGCCTAATGACAAGTATTAGATCTGAATATGTCCATGTTAATTTTCTTGCTTGTATTATGTATACTTTTAGGAACTATTTTAAAATGAGTCTTCTGTGCTCATTCATATTTTCTGAATTCAAAGCTACCTTAGCAACTTTTAAAATACTCATTGGAGAAAAGACATTTTCACTGCAGAAATGCTTAGACGCATACATGTATTTCACACCTTTATGTGACTGGAGTGATTGTTAATACAGACTGTACNACTTGTAGTTACAAGGCTTAAAGTCCTCACTCTTCATTTTTCAGATTCTCTGCAATGACTGTAATGGACGATCCACAGTCCAATTCCATATTTTAGGCATGAAATGTAAGATTTGTGACTCGTACAATACCGCTCAAGCTGGGGGCCGTAGAGTTCCGGTGGATCAGCAGTGAGCAGCCTGTCCTTGGCTGGAAAACAGTTCTGTGATGTAGATAAAGCTCTGTGTAAAAGATCCTGTTGTCAGAATGTGTCCTAACTATGCATTAGAGATGTTTTATACCACTGTCACAATAGCAGGTCGTATCATATGTCCCTAAGGATTCAAGATCTCTGGATGGAATTATCATAGCTCTTACCTGATGAAGCTTCTGTACATGTGTTGATTGGAAATTCCTTTAGTGTCAAGTTTTGAGTCAATGATGTTTGCTCCAGATATAGTCACATTCATAGAAATATTTTATATTTTCATGGAACTTTAAGTGACACTATGCACGCAGAGTTCATTTCTAGTTCTTGATAGAACTGCATTTAATTTTAATTAGTCTTTGATTTTAAGGACTGTAATATAATTTTTAAGTTCTTATTGTTAAAATCTAATTACATATGCTTTTGAATTTTCTAAGACAGTCCTTTGGATCCTATAAGTGAAATTTTATGTAAAAAAAAAAAAACTAATAATAAAATTATACTGAGACATTGTTTTACAGAATTTTTTTCCCCAAGGCTGTCTATTTTTGTTTGTTTTGTGACAATGTAAGTTATTTTATAATGTAAAAGAAGTTCTCAGGGTTGGGGATTTAGCTCAGTGGTAGAGCGCTAGGCCCTGGGTTTGGTCCTCATCTCCAGGGGNAAAAAAAAAGTTCTCTTCTTTCTTTAGAGGTGTTTTTATGTATGTATGAGTGATTGGGGAAAGTGGTATGTAAAGTAATGACGCTCTTCCAAGGCTTTAAGGCAACTATTAACATTGCATGTAATTTCTTTCAATCTGTCAGAATTACTTCTCCACAGAGTAATTCATTCAACAGATACTTATTAAGCAGATGTAAACCAGTTGTGATTCTAGATGCTTTATAGATGACAATGAACAGTATATACAAAAGCTCCTGCCCTGGTAGTGGTGCACCCTGCCATCCTCATATTTGATCAACATATTCTTTTTTATTAATGCAAGCCATGTATACATTCAATGTAAACAAATGGATTATTTTCAAAATTCTCAGAGGTAAGAGATGAATGAATGGGATGAGCTGTTCCTGGCAAGTGCTCTCATTTCAAAATACTTTTGTGTTTATATAATAGAATTAAATAGACCTCTTAATGAATGTGCCAGCCATGGATGGGTCATCTGTGTCAACCCCCTTGGTCCCAAAGGCTCAAGGAACAACATAGTAGGGGTGGCTAGAAGAATGTAAGAGGAGGAAGAGGAGAGCTGGGAAATGCTGTGTTTTGGACATGACAAGGATGTTGCACACATGAACTTAGAGCAACTGTGGTTACTTGCTCAAGAACTGTATGAGATTAAGCCCATCAGAAATCCTGCTGAATGGAGGAGTGATTCCTGAAACCTTACCCCTTAGGGATGGCTGCTGATGGATGGGAGTTACCCTTATTAGGGAGTGTGGTCGCTGGTAGGTTATACATGCTCCAGTGGATGGCCCACCTATGTGTACATGGTCAGCACTAATTGGACCCAGTGGGTTATACTTTTAAAAAAAGGTAGAATCAGCTGGAGAGATGGATTAGTTGTTAAGAGCACTTGCTTCTCTTCCAAAGGACCTGAGTTTAGTTCCCAGCTCCCAGATAAGAATTTGAGAGTTTCCAACACAAATTCACACCC
>LZPO01087241.1:24347-37464 GCA_001675575.1 Neotoma lepida | reverse complement strand
AAAAAAAAAGGAAGTTGGGATGTGATGTGTTAGGGGGTCTTGGTAGGAACTGGTGGGAAGTAGTGGGAATGGATACGACCCAAGTACAGTATATACAAGTATGAGATTTTTGATGGAGTCTTAGGGCTTTTTTGTACTTGAGGTCATCTGAAGACAGATAATCTCTCTTTTGGTCTAACGCTTGGATACTGTGCCAGCTACTTTTGTGTCAGCTTGACACAAGAGAGTTGGGGAGCCTCAGTTGAGAAAATGCCTTCCTAAGACCAGGCTGCAGGCAAGCCTGGAGAGCATTTTCTTAGTGATTGATGGAGGAGAGCCCAGCTTATTGCTGGTGGGGCCACTCCTGGGCTGGTGGTCCTGGGTTCAATAAGAAAGCAGGCTGAGCAAGCCACAAGGAGCAAGTCAGTAAGCAGCGCTTTTCCAAGGTCTCTGTCAGCTCCTGCCTTCAGGTTCCTGTTGTGCTTGAGTTCCTGCCCCAACTTCCTTCGATGATGAACAGTGCTGTGGAAGGGTAAGCTGATAAACCCTGTCCTCCCCAAGTTGCTTTGGTTCTGGTGTTTCATCATAGCATAACTAGAAATTGGTACCAGGATAGTGAGGTATTGCTGTGACAGACCTAAGCATGTTTTTGGGAGGATTGTGGAAGGAGTGTTGAAAGCCTTGGTGAGCTGTTCTGTAGGGGCTTGGAAGATAAGAATGTTGAGAGCAGTGCAGACGATGGGAGCCTGACTTGTGATGTTTCACAGGGAAGTTTGTGAGTCCCTTAATGACTCTGTCAGGGCCACTTGCTGTTTTGAGTTAAGAATTTGTGGTTCTGGTTAGCTGGGACTGAAGAATTGGCTGTGATCAGCAGGATACCAGGACCTGCCNGAGCTTGGTTTGCTTTGTTCAGGTGGTTGACTATGTTCTGGTTCTTCCCTCTTGAAGTAAGAAAGTATTTAGTTCATTTTTTGATTTTATAGGAGGCCACAGCTGAGAGACTTGAAAATTATTTTTATTATTTTAATTATGTGTATGTGTGCGTCTCTGCACATGTCACATGAATGCAGGTGCCCACAGATGTCTGAGGTGTCAGATAGCCCTGGAGCTGGGTAACAGGCAGTTGTAAGCGGCCTGATGTAGAGGCTGGGAATTGAACTCAGATCCTCAGGAAGAGCAAGCAGTACGTGCTCTTAACCACTGAGCCATCTCTCCAGCCTGAGACTTTAAACTTTTAAAAAAGAGATTTTGGAGTTTTACAGAGACTTTGGATTTTTAAAAGAGACTTGATATTTTTAAAGAGACAACCTTTTCTTTTTTCTTTGAGACAGGGTTTCTTTGCATAGCCCTGGCTTAAGAAGACAGCTTTTAAGGTGTTTGAATTTGTAAGGCTGTGGGACTTCTTAAGTTTTAAAAATGATTCTATATTGTGATATCTTCATTAATCTGTGGTCTTGTTGATGAACAAGAAAAAAAAGGTTCTGGCTTAGTGGTGATGTGTTTGTGTGTCTAATTGACAAGGGGTCAGTGGGCTAGTTCCACTTCAGTGATGTGGAACTGTAACCCAATATTTACCCTTTTCTAACCCCAAGTTGCTTTAGTTGTGGTGTTTCAGCAAAGCAATAGTAATCCTAATTAGGACAGAAATCTTATTATTTCTTATTCTTCTGTTGCTGTGGCTAAACTCTCCAGTATTCTGTTGGGAAAATGTGGTGAGACCAAGGCATTCTTATCTTGTTCCTGACCTTAGAGGAAGCACTTTCAACTTTTTACTGTATGACGTTAGCTGGGAGCTTTTTTTTTTTTTTTAACTACTATTGATTCACATGCATCCTGATCCCATCCATCTCCCGACTTCCCCAATCTGTCCTCTGCCCTTGCAACCTTTCCCCACCCCACCCCCCAAAAAAAAACAATTTAAAAGAAAACCAAAACCAACCAACCACAACAGAGCAAAGCAAAACAAAAACAAAAACAGAAANAAAAAAAAAAAGGGAGAGGAATCTCATTGTGGAAGCTGTAGAGTGGCCCGTTGGGTCACACAGTTCACCCTTTAGTCCACTCATCTTCATTGCAAGTGTTCATTGCCATGAGTCATTGGTCTGGTTGGAGGTCTCTGGCCTCTGCTACACTGTCAATAATGGACTCTGACTGGGGCTCCCCCTGGATATCCTGTTGTTGTCCTGTGTCCTGGAGATCATGTGGTTTCAGAGCTGTAGGTTTGTCCCCTTCACATGCTCCAACAGTTCATAGATGACCCGGATGTTGGGGTGGGCCAGCTCACAGCCCTGCTTCTGGGCCTGGGTGGTAGCTGGCTGGTGAGCCTGCCTGCTTTCCAGCTGGGGGCTTTTTGTTTAGTTGTGGTACATTACTTCTATACGTAAGTTGTTGATAGTTTGCTTCTTTTTTCAAATCATGGAAGTGTGTTAGATTTTGTCAAATATATTTTCTGAATTTATTGAGATAACTGGTTTTTCTTATTTTTCTTAACATCATGTATCACATTTTTACATTTTGAATCTTGTACTTCAAGATAAATCCCCAAAATTTGTTTTGCTAGTATTTTGTTGAGAATTTTTGTTATCTGTGCTCCTCAGTGACATTGACCTGTAATTTTTCTTTTGGACTTGCCTNGCATTGGTATTAACATTGTAATGGGTTGTAAAATAGGTCAGGAAGCACCACCACCATCATCATCATCTTCATCTTCTCTGCCCACACCTTTCAGAAGACTTTGAAAATGATTGGTGTTAGTTCTTAAATCTCTGCTAGAAATCTGCTGGGAAGCCATTTTTTTTTTTAAATGGGAGGTGTTTTTTTAAGTTTTTTTTTAATTATGTGTATATCTGTGTGTGGGTATACACATGTGAGTGCAGATGTCTGCTGAGACCAGAGGCATTGGCCCCACTCCCGGAGCTGGAGTTATAGGCAGTTGTGAGCTCTTTGCTGTGGGTGTTGGGGATACCACTGGGCCCTTCAGGAAGTGCTGTAGGAGCTCTTACCTGCTGAGCCTGTTCAGTTTCTGAAGTCTCCAGTGGGAGTTTTTATGTTATTGGTTCAATCTCCTTGTTTTTGCTTTGTTCAGGGTTCTCTTTCTTTCTGATTCAANCCTGATAGATTGTAGGTTCTTAATCCATTTCTTCTAGGTTATTCAAATTGTAAGNATGTAATTGTCCATACTAGGCTCTTCCTGTACTTTGCATCTTTATACTACTAGTGGGTTTGTCTTTCATTTCTGGTTTTATTTGAGTATTCTTTCTTAGCTTTCTTACTTGCTGCTTTATAGATAGAAGAATCTTGAATTTGCAGTGAGAGGTAAGGATAATTTGTTCTCAAGTTTTCACTGTATGTAAGAATGTGATTAGGCGTATGTGTGACTTGCATGTAAAGATATATGGATAAAGGGTTTACTGCATGACTCACTGTGTCACACACTACGGCTTCCATGATGAGACTGATTTTTTTCCTTCTCTTTTTTTTTTCTTTTTCCTCTTAAATTTTATTTTCGGGAGGAGGTGTTGTAAGGGCAGAGGGTGGATACGAAGGGACGGGGAAATGAATGGGATAGAGATGCATGATGTAAAAGACACAATAAATAAAAAGGAGAAAAAAAGAAGTGTGTGTGTGTGAAATGTGTGTGTGCACGTGCATGTGTGTGCATGCACATATATGGACAAAAATCTGTTCGGAAAATTTCCCCTAGAAATGTTTATTTTTGGAANATAATGATTGAAATCTGATGTTACCACAATTTTCCTAAGGTAGAAATACAAGGATTAACTAAATCCTGCTGGAATCTGCCCAAGAGACCTTTATTTATTCAATCTCGTGAAATGTATTTTGCACCAGACACATGCCAGGTATCTGGTTGTGTGTCCTTCTTTACTCTAAATTGAGTTTCCCCAGGCATCACTGAGCAGGCCTCTGTCCANAGGGCCCACCTCCTGGGAAGGGGAGCAGCAAGTCCTAAGCATCGAAGCTGCCTAGGGAAAGCGTTGATCCCCAAAAGGTCCCAGACCAAGGACATGCAATGATCTTTTCCTAAATCTCACCAATCAGATGACTTCTTCCTCTGATAGAGTGGGGTGAATGGAAGACCCAAGGAGAAAGAAAAATTTATTCTGAGTACTATTTAATGGGGACAGAATTTTCTGTTTGCTTAGCTGAAGCAAGAACAGAGGACAATACTNTATTCCAGAGACCCTGACACAGTCCTTTTGACCTGGCATTTAGGGCTCAGACCCTGTGGGCTGAAGGTAACTTAGGTTGAAATGAATAGACTCTCCCTAGGATAGACTAAAACTGACCTGACATCTAGGATTTGTCTGGTGAAGTCTGAATAGGCTAAAGTGTGAGGCCCCAGGGANGGTCTGGAGTATTCTAGGTCCTCATAGTTATGAGGGCACATGCCTCTACCTGTTTATAGCACTGGGGTGTCTCTTGTCCCTGCTTGTAGTGAACTGTACAGATCCCTCTTAAGTCTCCGGTCAAAACAGGGCCTAGGCACTACTGTCATCACTTGGAGTCTGAACCAGGAGAACCCGGGCNGGGTAAATAGCATTGAGTGATTGGACCTTGCTCCTGGCTCTGTCAGGAGGGGCTCACAATAGGTATTTCTTCTAGCACTGTATGAGGAATTTCCGTCATACTGTGTATTGCCTGCNGCCTAGAGTCCTCCAGCTCCCTCCTGCTCTGACCCAGACCTCTCCACTGACGAGNAGGAGGGGAACTGGCTGTTGTGTCTCACGAAGAAAACACCGCCANGAACCCCAGGCCCTGCTTCCGCTACAGGTGTCACTCATCAAGNGACTAGTCTTTGAGTGTGGAGCATTCTAAGAGAGTCTGTACAGCCCTGAGGCTGTGAAGGAGGGCGTTGTTTTGGGGGTCACTCTAATTTTGATTTCACAATAAATTTATCTCTAAGAATAAATTTTCCCCTAAATTTAGAAAAGAATCCTTTTCATCTTTGGACAGATTAAACTTTGTGGGCAAGAGACTGAAATTATTTCTTAATTTCTTTGCTTAGGATGAAGAGAGAAATTTTCCTGGCAATCAATTTGTTTTTAGATGAGAGTAAGAATAACTAGCAATAAATATTAATGTATTTAAGGAAGTTTGCCCCTTGCCACTGGTAGTCCTAGCTAACTGTTATGAAGTAGAGCAAAAGTTGCTAAAAATACAAGTTTGTATCTTGGCTCTGCTGTGTGACCTAGGACGTCATACTTGATCTTTCTCTGTTTCATAGGCTGTTTGTCAAGTGTTCCTCATGTAAGGGCTTAGGCAGAGAATAGCTGTTTTTGGCTGCTGCGGGATCTGCTGACTAGAGATTCTCAGCACAGCCCAACAACCCCCTCCCCTCCAACGTTCTCTGCTGTATCTTGCCTGCCCTAAGCCTTTTCTTCTCCCTCTAAATTATGCCTTTATATCTGGTAAGAGCCGTGATGCTGGAGGAACTTGTAGGAAAAAAGCCCTAAGGGGACCTCAGATTTTGCTTCCTGACAGCAGAGGGTGCCATAATGTTGCTCATGACAGAAATCTATACAGGATTACTTTTCTGTTTTTCTACCTCACACTTAAAATAAGAGTCTCCTGGCTGGGAGAGTTGAGGACTTTTATTGTCCATTATGTAATAGTGACATGCACGGACACCGAGANTGCACGCTTATTGAGTGCCTTCCAGTTTTAATTAGGCATGTCTGTTACCACTGTATTTCCTATTTCTCTATTTCCTGGGTCAGGTCTGTAGAGATAGCATATTCTCGAGTATGTGACTAAGCCAAGTATGAAGCCACATGTCTGTCTTAGTTCCTGTTTCATCGCTGTGCTGAAGCACCATGACCAAGACAACTTATAAAAGGAAGCGTCCAATTGGAGGCTTGCTTACAGTTTCAGAGGGTTAGTTCAGAAACATTATGGTGGAGAGCATGGGGTGGGAAGTGGGGGCAGGTAGGCAGTCATGGTGCTGGGGCAGTAGCTGAGAGCTCACACCTCATCTGAAAGTTGAAGCCAGAAAAGGACACTGAGCCTGGCATGGGCTTTTGAAACNGTCCCCACTACCAGTGTCACACCTCCTGTAGCAGGCCACCAACTGGGAACCAAGTATTATGAGCCTATGGTGGCCATTTTTATTCAAATCGCCACAATGCTTATAATTCCAGTCCTTGAGGATAGCCTTAGACCTCACTGTGAGTCCTTTCTCGAAAAACCAACCAACCAAACAGACAACTAAAACATAAGCCAAAACAAGGGAAGGAATACACAACGGACAAAATGGCTACTGTTTGACCAACTACTTTTTGGAGTGGGCAAGGGAGGATAGAGGAAGAATGGTACTCAGTTGATGGGAGTTGTGGTGCTGAGTGCTGGTCTGGTGTGAATTCAGTGCTGTGGGGAATCTAAGCTGAAGGACCAAGCAAAGCATAGTCTATGCAGGCCAAGTACTGCTCGGCTTACCAATAACTGTAAACTAGTCANAGCCAGGTAATCAAATGTGCCTACCAAGGAGGATGCAAAACATGGCAGATAGGCTTGTCTTCCAACGGAACACTGGCAATGCTTTCTGAAAATAGGTTTTTTTTTTAACACTGTGTCACACATGTTCATTATAGAAAATTAGAATATGGGGTGTGTGTAGAAGGAAGAAAAAGAGTAAGTGCCCTTCACTTGACCCGAAGATAACCCTGAGAGCATTTTCATTCCTTACAATCTCTTTTCTAAGTATTAAAAAAACCCAGCAGGTTTNTGATTATAATACAGTGCATGTTTGTTTGTGTTTGCCACATTTCTGTATGACAGAGCAAGNATATCCCAGTAATCCAGTCTCCCCGTAAGTGTTGTTTAAGTGCCTTGTACAAAGTTTCAGTTTGTAGAAGTTGGATGTCTAGAGAATCATCCATACTTTTCTAAGTATGCTGAAGTGAGGAATGACAGTTTCAGGTGCTGTCTGTCCTTAGCAAACGGACCTTATTTTAAAGAGCTAAGACACTAGCAGTTTAGCNAAGTCGAGTAAGAACTCCACCATATGAGAACTAATAGTTCAACCACAAATGATTCTTCCAGCAGCCGGGGTAAGCAAGTGAGAAACAAGTGTGCAGATTTCTCCTCCCGTGGAGCTTACATTTTAGAGTGTGTGTGGGCAACAAGAAGCAAGANGGACTACTACTCAGCTCTAAGAAATGAAGTGCTGATGGGGCTGCAGAGATGACTGGTTAAGGGCACTGGCTGCTCTTCCAGAGGACCTGGGTTTGATTCCCAGCACCGCATGGCAGCTCACAACCATTGGTAACTTCAGTCCCAGGAGATTCAGTCCCCTCTGCGGGAACCAAGGATGTATGTGGTGCGCAGACATATATGGAGACAAAACATCCATACACGTAAACAAAAAATTCAACAACAAAAAGGAACTGATTAATGTGTGCTAAAATGAGTACATCTTGAAAACATGCCAAGTGAAAGAAGCCAATCACAAAGGGGCACACATGATTGCATGATTCTGTTTAAATGAGGTGTTCAGAGTAAGCAAACCCATAGGAACAAAAGTAAAATAGTGGTTGCCAAGGGGCTGGTTATGGAGGGCAGTGATGACAGTTCTAAAATCAAGTGTGATAATGGTTATGTGACTGTAAATACACAAACATCCTATTGAATTTATATACTCAAAATGGGTGAATTGTATGGCATGTTAGTTATAGCTCAATAAAGCTATTGTTTATTTACTTAAAGAACCCATGTTTGCTATCTTACAGTTAAGAAATGATTCCAAGGCCTAGAGAGATGGCCCAGCAGTTAAGTTCACTGGCTGCTCTTACAGAGGACCTGGGTTTGGTTCCCAGCACCCACATGGCAGCTCCCAACCATCTGTTACTCCAGTTCTAAGGGAATCTGATACCCTCTTCTGGCCTGTGTGGGAACTAGGCATGCATGCGGTGCATATAAATACATACAGGCAACTACTATATAATAAAAATAAATCTTAAATGATTCTAGAATGACATGATGCTTGGGACTTAAGTGAACATAATTGTTGGGAGCTGGGTTCTGGACAAAATAAAACTGAGATTTGATAATTGTAAAAGCTGGGATCTGGACATAAGATGGTCTGTTATATGGCTTTATCTAGTTTTCCACATATCTGACATTTTCCATAGTAGACATTAACAATGTATTAAAAAACTTATTTGGAGATTGACTCTGGGGCAGTAACCAGCAGTTCATCGCTTGAACTGGAATGGTACTGGTTAATAGCCTAGGGTTTAGTGGCAGGTCTCTGTATTTTGAATCTTGGCTTTGCTGTGTGACTCTAGAGTGACAAAGATTCACCATTTTTTAAAGGATTTACATCTTGTCTCTTTTCCTTTAAGCAGAATTTGCTATTGCTCAGTACTTGCTCCTCATCTACAGGGAGATAAGTGCTGTTGATGTGCCCAGAGGAAAGTGTTGCTTAGATACCACAGCAGAGTNGGAGCTGACAGGTGGGCCGCCCTGATGAGCCTGCAGTACCCAGGCACTTAGCATCATCGGAACAGGCATTCCCTCAGGCTCCTCTTCNGTGTCACCTCACCCTCACAGCTGACCCCAGTAGCCAGGCCTCTGCGGATGGAGGAGACAGAGGTCAGAAGAGATAATTGTGCTCCTCACCTGGCCATCACATTAAGTGCTTTCTTCTCCAGTGCTTGAGAATGACCTCTGCCCTGAAAGCAGGGAGCAGCTTCATTTAGCCAGGCATGGGTCTTCCTTCTGGCTATGCACAGATGCGTTTGTGAGCTAATGTCTACTTCTGGTAGGAAAGATTTCCTACTTTTAATCTGTTGTGAGGGCTGGGTTGTTGATTCTGATCTTGGCCCTGGCACAGAGGGGTCCTCTGACTACTTCCAGTGAGATATTCTTGACTTCATACAAGAGACACCAGCTTTTTTACCTTGCCTTACACCCGTCTCTCACTCTCTTCCTCCCCAATAAACCCTGAGATCATCCATGCATGTGCTCAGTAAGCACTTATTGATTTCCTATTACTTAAAGAATATTATACTTATGGTTTAGGGGAGAGAAAAGAAGGAAGGAAGCCAGGCGGAGAGGCTAGCTACTGTCTTTGGGGAAAATCAGTTGGAGAATTAAAATGACTATTCAAAAATTTTAGTTTCTTATAATACTTTTCTTATAACACATAATATCTGCCTTGCACTGTAGTCTGACGTGTGCAGTAAAGTCTCATTTTTCCTCTAAGTAGAATTCCCCACCACGAGAAGTACACTCTTGGTTTTTATGCTCTTATACCCATCTGACACATGCTGGGCACCTCTGAGAGCATCTCTCCCTCCCATCCATTTTTATTGTTCCTTTTTCTCTTACCCTCCTTCTTGGTACTTGGATTGTTCTTGGCATAAACCACTTTTTTTTTTGAGGTTTTGACTCTAAGGTATATCTGGTCAGCATCACCCCTCACATCTTTCTAATTGCATCCTGGGAGAGGTTAAGATGCAGGAGGTGAGCCCAAAGACACTGCCAACACCAGATGGAATGAGAAGTCTGGATCTCATCCAGAAGATAAAGGTGATTGGATACTTACTGAGTGCTTTCTGTGGGCAGCCCCTGCCAGCACTCAGGGTACAGCAGGATACAGAGACCCTGATAGATGGAGCTTACCCACAAAGAGCTTATATTCTAGTGGAAAAGAAAGGCAATCAAAACAGGAATGAGGTCATGGAAAAAGTACTATTAGGGATGTTAAGGTATTGTGAGGAAGCGTCTGGGATGGGCTGGCTGCTTTAGTGGGGTTGGTTGCACAGGACATTTTGGAGACGCTACACTGGATTGCGGACTGGCAAATGGGAAGAGAAACATGCAGAGATGGCGTGGGGCAGACTGGATGAGGCAGAGATTTGAGCCGCNCTTAGCAGCAGATGCGGGGCCTGAGTCAGGGTTGGCATCTTGAGAGACAAAGGAGAGGCAGAATGTGGGAACCCCAAAGCCTGGGTACTAGTAGGTAAGATGTGTTGCAGAGTTTAAAGGGTGGTCAGTTCATGTGGTCTTTGAATATTGTGTTAAGAAGTGAAGATATTTTTCTTGTTCAAGTGGGAAACTTTGGAAAATTTCAAGCAAGGTAGGTCATCTCATTTACTCATTTACTGATTGTCTGCAGAGAAGCAAGGTATAGGCACAGACTAAGAGGGTGCATGATCCTGGGTGAGAGAGGCTGTAGTGGTGAAGCAGAGGGCCGCACCGCCAGTAGGGAGTAGAGAAAAGTTCACTTGGTCTCCCTGTTCACCTGCACAGTGCACAGCAGTGACACACAGGATGCAGGCTGATCCAGGAGAGCTGTGCTTACATCTGGGATGGAGCTGCTAAGATTTGGAGGGCTCNGTGTCTCACTTCACTGTTAAACACTCCATGTAACAGAAGACACAGAGCTGAAGTAATAGACTTTGCTAAGTGTTATTATGTAATTCTTTCCTGCGAAGCCACGGGAAACCATCAGATTCTCGGGGAGAGTCATTAGATCCATGGGCAGAAGAGAAAACTGCCAAGAGGCCATGTCTGTCTGTTTTCCTCTCTCCAGAAAAATTTGGCTCATCTTCCTCACATTAGCGAGCCTCCCTCCCTCCCTCCCTCTTTCCCTCCCTTCTTTCCTTCTTTCTACTTACCTCCTGGTAAAGATTTTGTATAAACTATTGGTAGACCCAGATCAACAATCTTTCAACTTCTGAGAACTTGGGAAGGTATTATATTTATAACAAATCTGACTGTGTATAAACAAAGCCATGCTGACTTACCACCTCAGCTATTTGTAATATGTTCCTATTTAAATAACAGGGATGGAGGAAAACTAATTTGNAAGACTTATGGACTTGGGTTCAAGATATGGCTTTGACAGTAGCTGAGAGTTGACTAGAAAGATGTAATTTCATCCTGAATNAAGTGGGATAATTATAATAACCTATTCTGCTGCTCTCTCTTCCACCCCACATTCATACTAATTATCAAANGTAATTGGCATCTACAAAAACATACACATTTTGAATTGAAAGTATTCTTTTTCATTTGTAGTTGGATAATTTGTAAAACTTGATCTTCTTGATCTCAAAGAAAATCTTAAGCTTTGAACAGTAGAGATTCTGCAGGTCACATTCTGGGATTAAAATTGAATAAGAATAGAAAGATAGGACGGTGACCTGAAATTTCTTTATNACTTTATAATACATGCTATATGCCTGGATAATCTCTAGGAAGCAATAAAAGAATACTTCATGCCAAAAATCAATGTACTTTGCAAAAGCTATTCATGCCCAGAGAAAAATGTATAACTATGGTAGTTTGGATATAATTTGCCCCCATAAGCTCATAGGGAATGGTACTATTGGGAGATGTGGCTTTGTTGGAGTGGGTATGGCCTTGTTGGAGGAAGTGTGTCACTGTGGAGGCGGGCTTTGAGGTCTCATATATACTCAAGCCAGGACCAGTGTCTCAGTTCACTTCCGGTTGCCTTTGGATCAAGATGTAGAATTCTCAGCTCCTTTTCCAATACCATGTCTGCTTGCATGCTGCCATACTCCTAGCTGCCATGTTCCCTGCCATGATGATAATGGACTAAACCTCTGAAACTGTAAGNTGCCACCTCAATNAAATGTTTTCTTTTATAAGAGTTGCTGTGGTCATGGTGTCTCTTCACAGCAATAGAAACACTAAGATAGTAACTAAGTATTTTTATTAGCACAATGGAAGACAGGTTTCCAAAAGAACTCAGAGCTCATTTTAAGAAAAANAATTACAACACTAGAAAAATAATAAAGTTGAAAGCTATAATGAATGGTTTTGAATCATATTTATCTCTCTGTGGCTGGAGAGATGGCTCAGAAGTTAAAAGTACTGGCTCCATTTGCAGAGGCCCCAGCTCCCACACAGCGTTCATAACCCTCTGTAACTCGAGTTCTAAGGGATCCAGTGTCCTCTTCTGACCTCTGTGAGCACTGTAAACATGTGGTACACATATATACATATAGGCAAAAACCTCCTACACATAAAATAAAAATCTTTAAGGAAGATTTCACAATGCTAGTGGCTCAGGCCTGTAANCAGCACTCAGGAGGCTGAGGCAGGATATTCAGGAGTTCTAGGCTAGCCTGGGCTAACTAGGGAAACCCTGTCATAAACAAAACAAAACAGACAAGACATCTCACAATGATAGGAATTGGGGAGGGAGGGTAGGGTCCCCCAGAGAGCACATGAGCAGCACCTACAGGAAGAAACACACTTGTGTGCAGCAGTTCCATTTCTGGGCTGGCAAGTAACAGAACTGCTTCCAAGCAGCATGGTATAGATGTGAGGACATTTATAGTAGTGTTGGCACAGTGAAGGTGGCAGATACCTTCCTCCAGGAGGTAGGAGATACATAGAGGAGGGAGACATTACCAAGCAGGAGGACTCCCTGAGATCTGGCTTTGGGNATCTATAGAACACACTATAGGTTCAGTAATGTCCTGGACCTGGTTTGTTCGTGCTTGCAATGGCACCTCTATCATTACCCANATTTGAGAAAGAGAAGGATTTTAAGCAAGCCTTATTTGTGAATATAGGAGAAAAATTTTAAAAAGTAATAGTAAAAAGTAATTTTGCACTAAATCAATAGTCATACCTTATCAAATATTTTTATCTTAGACATTTGACAATGAACTAATGACAAGAAATCCGTGCATATACTTATTGTATTAGCAAATCATATCATTTTAATAGATNTAGAAGAGTATTTGGTGAAAGTTAATATTGGTGCCCAATTCAAACATAAATAAACTAGGAATAGGNCAGAGTTCTTTATTGTTCATTTTTGTTGACAACAATTATTTGTCCTGTTACATTAAATTTTCATTTTTTATTGTTACAGATTGAATATTTATATTCTACTGAGTTCATACGTTGGACTTCTAATAAACATCCAAGGTCATGGTATTAGGGAGCAGGAGGGCTTTGAGGGGGTGACTAAATAATCATGAGAACAGTACTCATGAAATATTAGTGCCCTTATAAAAGGGACCCCAAAAGCTCCCATGCCCCTTCTGCATGAGAAGACACAGCAAAGCTTTAGGTTGTCTGTGAACCAGGTCCTCTCTAGGTCAAGGGTCAGCACCCTAATGTTGACTTGTAGCCA
>LZPO01087241.1:0-16307 GCA_001675575.1 Neotoma lepida | reverse complement strand
TTTTTCTACTTTCTGGAATCTTAGGTTAGTTTTAGACAAAGAAACCAAGGTTTTTAGTTGTTTTGAGAAGAATTGGGCAATTTGAATTCTCCCCTCCTCACTTATTAGAAGGTCAGAGTGGGGAGTTTACTGAGAGAAAAAAAAATCTCTATTGAGAGATGTTGTTCTAGTTACATCTATTGCTGTGACAAGACACTCTGACCAAAAGCAACTTCAGGGAACAAGGAATTTATTTGGTTTATACCCAGTCAGAGTTCATCTCTGAGGGAAATCTGAGCAGCAACTGAAGTAGAAACTTCACATAAAACCATGGAGGAACATGACTTGTTGTTTTGCCTGCAGGCTTATGCTTAGCTCTTTTTTTTATATAGCACAAGGACCACCTGCCTAGGGTTAGTGATGCCCATTGTAGGCTGGGCTCTCCTATAGTAATTAGTAGGCAAGACAACCCCCTAAGACATGCCCACAGGCCGATGTCATCTGGAAAATCCCTCATTTGAGACTCCCTTCTCAGGTGACTCTGGGCTGTGCCAAGTTGACACTTAAAGCTAACTGGAACTGGGGTTGGGGATTTAGCTCAGTGGTAGAGCGCAAGGCCCTGGGTTTGGTCCTCAGCTCTGGAAAAAAAAAAAAAAAGCTAACTGGGACCAATGTTAACTTGTTCAAGGTCATATGGAAAATGAGGTTCAAAACCGAGCTCNCAACCTATANTTTCTAGATGTCAGGGTTGATGGACAGGTCCCTCCCAGCCTCTCTTTTTCTGTGCACTTGAGCCTCATTTCTAGTATCTGTGGTGGTTTGAATGAGAATGGACCCCATAGGCTCATGTATTTGAATTCTTGGTCCCCACCAGTTGGTAGAACTGTTTGGGGAGGACTAGGAGATGTGGCCTTGTGGGAGGAGATGTGTCAATGAGCTTGGAGATTTCAAAAGCCCACACGATTTCCNGTTTGCTCTTTCTCTCTGCTTCGTGGTTATGGATTAGAGGTAAGCTCTCAGCTACTGCTCCATGTCTTCCTGCCTGCTGCCACTCTCTCTGCCATGATGACCATGGACTCTAACNCTCTGGAACCATGAGCCTTGGTAAACTCTTTCTTTTGTAAGTTTTCTTAGTCATGGTGTCTCTTTACAGCAGCAGAAAAGTAATATCAATGCCATATCACATGCTCCTCGTCGAGTTTGTTTAGGGAAGTTATGTAGCGCCTAGTTTCTTTCTATTGGACAGATATGTAAGCTAGGTACCCTTTGCTGGGTCTCCCAAGTCTTAGCCCACTGTACATAGTTAATGTGTTGTGCTGCCTTATGCCTCCGTGATTCCCATTCGTGTGNTAAACAAATGTGGATGATCAGTAGCCATCAGCTGATCCTGCTATGTAAAGCCCACGATGACAAACACTGAGATGTGATAGGGTGGAGGGATCACCACCTTTGTTTTCTTCTTTAGCATCCGTCTCTGCACAGCTCTCTCATCACTGATACAGTAGATGGTGGTAGTATTCTTTCACTACCATCCCTGCCTTGAATACCCTTTCACTGTTTTAATTTTCACTTTCTAAGCCAGTCCTGGAATTTCAATTCCACCAAAGGTAAAGCAAACAAACTAACCAAAACAACAACAACAACAAAAATCCTAAAAGTATGTGGAACTTCATTCTTACGTGATGTGGTTGACAGCTCTAAGTAGAAGCAACTTGGATATGTAATTTCTTCCATTACACGAAGCTGAAGCTGTCCTTGCAGGACTGTGCAGGATGGTGTCACCTGGCTTTCTCATGTCTTGTCCCANTGCCCTTGCCTATCTTGTTTCCCTTGGGAGCCCTTCCTGAAAAATCACCCCTACCCAAACTGTAATCTCAAGCTCTGCAGCTGGGGAGCCTGACCTAAAACATTTATCAAAGGAGCCCGAAGGTGGACATTTGTCTATGTGGAAGTGAAGGTGTGTAGCGTTGTTACCATGGTCACTGCTGCTGAGGAAGATTGGGGAGGAATCTCAGCCAACTTGCCATGAGCTTGTTGTTATGGAGACAGACATGCTGGGCTTTATCACAACNCTGCTTTTCTCCAGGTATGATGTTGCTGTGGAAACACAGAGCCCAAAGCCTCAATGAACACCCATTTCTGACCTCAACTACTTTATCCATCTGCTTATGTCTCATTAGCAAAAGTAGCTCAGTGCAATAGGAGATGTTCATGGCATCCGTTTTCAACCCAGCTCTCTTGAGAAAGTCACCAATCTCAGACTTTTTCCTGGGTGAGAGGGAATCGGGCAATTTTTAAATGAGGTTTGCTAAATTAGATGGAAAAAATCCTTTTCCTGTCAGGCATGATTTTCAAAACCACTGCTGGGAATTTCTCTACCACACGTTCATTTCAATCCGAGGTCCAACAGATCCACCTTAGACCCAGTCTTATTTTGAGCCTATAGATTCTTTCAGAACTAGCCTGTGTTTCCGTAAGTGAGAATGGTCATGCTAACCCATAGATAAGAGTCAGTCTGGATGAGGCAGCTCTTGGTGGTGATGGCACTGATGTAGAACTGAGTGTAGGTATTGATATGGCCCCAGCCTCCCCAACCCCCAGTGGACCACAGAGTTTCTCAATTATGGTACACTAGGTATTGACAATTTCGTGGTTAAAGGGCTTGGGCTTTTGCACTGGGATATTTTAGGTTGAATCCTGAGACAGGGAAAGACTCATGAAAACAAGTTGTATAAAAAGTTCTGTGCTTTGTCACTGAGAAGTGGGCGGTGACTTACAGCGTTCATAGTTGCTGCCTTGTTGAAATTGAACTCTGCCAATTCATTAGAATTTCAAAGTCTTCCCTGGTGTTTTACTCCCCACAGCTCTCAAAAGCATCAGCTGGCTCAAAGAGTCAAGATCAAATTTCAGGGGAAAGCAGTGGGTGCAGTTTAGGAAGATGGAAATCATTCTAGGTGGTGCCCACAGAACACACTTTCCTAATAGTCACAAAGGGGCTGAGAAGCAAAGATGGAGGGGACAGTCACACCTGTGGTCTTTCAGGGAGCCAGAGAGCTGCTGATGCTACTCAGGGGTAAGAAGAGATGAGCCACCACCGTTGGTCCCATACCTCTTTTGAGGCTTTCAGAGGATGGATTTCAAGGGAAGCTGGAAGCTTTTATTTTAACATTCTCCACTTTGAAAGCCATATATTTGCTAGGCTAGCGGAGGAAGATTAATTCCACCCCCTTTCTGCCTTCTAATGACTTGACAATAATGATTGTACCTCATCGTTACAAACCAGACCCAGTACCATGCCAGCAGTGAGTACATGGTGTTTACCTCCTAGCCTTCTAGCCCCTGAGCTATAAAGGAGAACAAAGAAGAGGCTAGGAGGGAGTGGAGGACTGACAGATAATATCTGGTTCTTCATTTACTTATTGTTCAGTTACCAGTCACCTGGTGTGGCTTCTTAGGACTTAGAATTGTGACCTGGATTGTGATGTGTGCCAACTGGATGTTTTTAACCAGCGTGTTGTAGTTTGTTTTTGCCCTTGCTTTATAATTTGAATGGAGACATTCATAATTGTATGCCCTGCCGATTGATCTGGTCCACTGAAACTCAGCAGGTATTCAGTGAAAATGGAGAAGTGGAGACCNAATGATGACAGTATTATTAACTACACAGATGGCAGAATAACAGTACAATCACAATTCTGATGACAGTGGCAGTGATGTCAAAGATGGTGACAGCTGCTTATGCTCACTCTTGGTTTCCCTACTAAGTGCTTTTCATCTACGAGCTCACTTGATCCTCATCCTTATCACATAAGATCAGTACTATGACAATTTTTACTTTTTAGATGAAGGCATTGATACATCCAGTGATTAAATAATATTTCTAATATCCTACAGCTGATGCATAGCAGAACCAAACTAGCTCGTAACCACTACAAAACACAGAAATCCTAAGCAGCCGCAATGAGTTTTTATTCATTTGTTGCTTTCTTGCAATTATTTTGTTGAGGGCCACCAATTTTCAANTGTTCCCTGACTCTCTCTTCTGTTTACTCTCTCCCTTGTGTTTTGAGATACAGTTCATGGTTGATGCTTATGGAGGGATTTGTAGGTGCTAGGTATTACGTTAAAGGATTTGCAGATAATGTATCGTATCCTACTCAGAACAATTTTATGAAGCAAGGGAGGTTAATCTATCCAGTGTAACATAGTCAGGATGCAACAGTAGAGTTATTCTGACCAATGCAATAGCTTCTAGCCAAATGTCATAACTGTGCACTTGAAATATGAGTAGTCTGAATTACAGTGTACTGTGGGAATAAAATACACACTGGGTTCTCATGTGCTATGCACTGGAGGATGTTCTTCTGTATTACAACTCTAAAACCTCATTTCTAGCTCCTGTCTCCATCTTAATGTTGCTGAGTGATGTTGGCTATAGAAAATTTAAAAAGATGATGCTATGGGCAAGGAGGATGAGTTGGGGGCTGACATGGCCTGTGGAGGTTGGGGCTCTGAAAACAGTCTAGAGTGTCTCAGAAATGACAGTGGCATTTGGGGGTGAGTAGCAGGTCAGTCTTGCCAGGGAGTTGTGTTGTAGTCAGGAGTGATTAATTACAAGCTATCCACCCTGGAAATTGTTGGGTGGTGCAAGGCTGTCTCTTACTAGGCAGGTAGAGAGTACAGTGAAGTCAGGTGGGGGTGAGACCAGGGCTTTGAAACCTGGAGGCCACTCTGTTATCTTGGGGCTTCCTAGTCTAGCAACCCAGTTTTTTTTTTTCCAGGCTGGTTACTTAATGTGCTTCTCCAAGAGCATCAGGGAAAACAGCTCCACAGAACAGACCCTTGGGCAGCTGTAGTAGCCAGTTCCCACTCAGAGTTCTGTGGAGGTAAAACATGATTGGCAGGGTTCTGGTTACATANTCTCTTCTGCCCAACTAATAAGTTGGTTTATGTAAATAGAATAAGATGACTGCAATAGAAATAACTGCTTCTAAATTTCTTACTTGTCATTGTATGGGTTCTCATGTGCTATGCACTGGAGGATGCATAGTTGAATACTTTGCTCAACATGTTTTCCTCTCCAGTAATTGCAGAAATTCTAACTCTACAATCACACCATAGTCCTTGGCCTATAAAGCAATACAGTTAGTGGTTTTACTTAAGGTTGTCCCAGATTCTGTTGTTCCAAGAAAGCCATCTTGGGTTTTGCATATATAAGCGCCCCTCTCTACCTCCCTAAAACCTCCCCTGGGGGTTGGATCGCTAGAGCCTAGTGCGTGGTGGACAAGCACCTTATCATTGAGTTTTTTCTTTTCATTTTGAGATAGGTTGCCCAGACTAACATCCAGCTTGTGAGCCTTTGCCGCAGCCTTCCCTGTAGCTGGGACTGTAGGCTGTGCCGTCCTCCCTGCTATATGTACCTCTTGTTGTTTTAATGATGTATGTGTGAAATGAATTAGGTTGCAGCAACAGAGACCTGGAGGACATCGTGTTAAGTGACACATGCCGGATACGGAAACACAAATGCTNTNTGATCTCACTTAGGTGTGGAAGTTTAAAAAGTTGAACTCCAGAAACAAAATTGAATGGTATTTTTTCATGTAATAAGGAGATGGGGAGATGATGGTCCAAGGATGTAAATTTCAGCTAGACAGGAGGTATATATTCAATAGACTATTGTACTCCATGGTGACTGTAGTTAATAAAAATACATTGTTTATTTGGAAATGGCTAGTAGCAGAGTTTTAAGTGTTTTCACCACACATGTATGAAGTAAGGCACATGCTAGTTAGCCTGCTTTAGATACTTCCATCATATGCATATATCAAAATGCCATGTTGTACACCAGGAGTGTACAGTTTTTGGTCAATCAAACAATCACTTAGGCTTACTTGACAGCTTTGTTCTCTTTGCAGTATTCTTGAATTCTGCTCCCATTTGCAGGTAGTTTTGTAGGTTTTTTGTTTTTTTAATCAGTTCATATTTAAATAGCATTAGACTTTGAGATTCTGGAGGGCAAGGACCTTCTTACTTTTTATCCCTAAGGTTTGTGCATGATGCCCTTGCCACAAATGTGTTTGATGAAGGAATGAGAAAATGACTAGCACTCTGATTTCCATGCCAAAAAACGGTCTTGTGTTTTAGAATCATCCTGGCATTTCATCCCCAGTTCACCAGTGCTGTCTTTTTTTTCATTAAAAAAAATTTACTTCTTTCATTTTATGTGTTTTGTTTGCATGTATGTATATGAACCATATATGCGCCTGGTGCCCAAGGAGGCCAGAAGAAGGTGTTGGATCATCTGGAACTGGAGTTACAGATGGTTGTGAGCCACCATGTGGATGCTGGGAATTGAACCTGGGGTTTCTGCAAGAGGGGTACACTTCTCATGTCCATTATGCTATTTCTTCAGACACCCATTGTGTTTTAAATAATGTATGCTTTGGGCTATTTCTTAAATGGGGAAATAGTCATTTAGGATGATTTTTCTACTCAGAACTCACTCATGTTAAGTCATGAGACTTAACAGATGGACAGGCACCTTTTCTTTAGAAGGGGTCTTGGCAGAGCTCAGTCCTATAGAGGGGCTCAAAAAATGGCATCTCTGGAGGTAACCAGAGACTGGTTGATTCTACCCTGAAGAGCCTTAATTTCTCAGTGGAATTACGCAGTTCTTTTTGTATCTGGCTTCTTTGCATTTTTTTTTCTCAAGCCATGTTCTTCTGTAAGATTATTGGTCAGGAAAATTCAGCATAAAATGGCCAATTCAGAGTGTCTGCCTTAGGGCTTAGTGATAAAATTGGATTTTTTTTTTTTTGGCCTATTTAGCTGTCCATAGCATCAGATTTCCTAAAGTAGCCAGATCTCTGCTCCACATTACATTATGAATTAAACTTCAACAGTTAAATGACATTACTGTCAGCGTTATGTGGGAGCTCTGCAATGCTGACAGTAGCTGTTCCAAGCTACAAACAGTTTAAGTTCTTCAGCAGTTTAATGCTGGGAAAATTAAGCCAAACCTTCAAAGGGTTCTCATGTAATTCTTCTGTGCTACCTTATTAGTAGAGAGTAAGTTTAGCCTGTTCACACATTACACATACACAGATCAAGTTAGAGTTNCTGGATTTTTATTTTTAAGACAAATTAGATCATTTCATCAATGGAAAAAATGGAGACTAGAAAAGTAGATAGAATCATCTTGATTTATACTAAACATTTATATTGACAGTTATAAAATTTCATCTCATTTTATGTTTGAAGATGTGGTTTATTATTTGTTTAATGAAAGTAATAATAGGTACTAGGAATTAAATATTTTCTATTTGCTACACATCTTTTATATATTTTTGTGTTCTTTAACATGCCAACAACTTACATGAAGATTATCCCTGTTTCACTCAAGAAAAAACTGGTATGCCGAAGGCTAAGTATCAGAAAGTAGGACAGTTAGTATTTGACACATATACCACACACACACACACACACACACACACACACACACACACACACACCCCTTACTGAGTCTATTTAGTGCTTCTCTTATGTACATGTGTTTAGGACTGAACACTTAGGATTAGATAACCTATAACCTATTGGGGATATTCCTAGAGAAGATTGATTCTCTTCTCTCAGCATCTCTTTTGCCCGTAGCTCTTCCTTTGTGATTTTTCCCCCTGTGTTGGCATGAGAACTGGTGATGTCATCATGCAGGTCTTGTTTAGGAAACTATATTATTGAGATTTCCTGGGTACAGCTTCCATGTCCTATATGAAAGACAATTTCACAGCATCATCTTGCTCTTATAATCTTGCTGTGCCCTCTTCTNTGATGGTCCCTGAGCCTTAGGTATAGCGGTTTCACTGTGGGTGTTAACAGTTGGGATTGGACACCATGGTCACTTACTCTCTGCGTTCTAAATATTTATCCATGGGCTGGAGAGTTGGCTCAGAGGTTAAGAGTACTTGTTGCTCTTTCAGAGGACTAAGGTTAGTTCTAGTACCTACTTGGTGGCTCACAACCATCCATAACTCTAGTCCCAGGAGATTCAACCCCTTCTTATCTCTGTGGGCACCAGGCATGAATGTAGTACACAGACATATATGCAGGCAAAACATTCATACATGTCAAATAATCTAAAAAAATGTATATCTTTATTCTCACAGGTAAGTTTCACTCCTGCCCCAAGCAAAGAGGCTTCCTTTTTGCAGCAGATGGTGGCTCTTGACCTTTTCAATAGCCCAAGTTATCCTTCTCTCCCACTTCTTATTTTTTAAAACTTAGATGCCTTAAAAATGAATTATGTAGATTTCGTATGTATATAATGAAGTGAAAGGGTATTTTTCTGGATATAATGATANATTTATTAAGTACAAATCCAACCGATGATATAGGCCATCAACACTGGCTTTTAGGCCCTAGTCAATGTTCCCAAGGTATTTCTGATATATGAGGAAATATGGGTCCCCAGGAATAAGAGCTCATTGGTCCTTGCCCCTGGCCTTTCTCATGTTTGTGCACTGAGTCTCTTCCTCAGAGCTTACTATCTGCACTGGGCTCTGGCTGTGGCAGAGGACAGCTGCTGAGGCTGAACACTCAGTGTTCTTTGCAGCAGTATTACTTTTTGGTTAAATCTTACACCTGGTTTTCAGCACAGGATCCCAGCCTGTGGAATGATGCCACCCACATTCAGGGCAGGTAGGTTTTCCTTCTCAGTTAAANCTCTCTGGAAACCCTTGAAGACCCCCTGAAGTTTGTCTCCAAGATGACTCTAAGTCCTGTCAAGTTGACAATCAGGATTAACCCTCACAAGACATTTCCTAGTCTGGGTTAATGAGAGCTGGTTTGCACCACATCAGAGACATTAATGAACCAGCCTTGCTTTACATCAGTGGTTTTCAACCTGTGGGTCTTGAACCCTTTGGGGTTGTATGTCAGATATCCTGCATATCAGCTATTTACCTTATGATTTATAACAGTAGCAAAATTACAGTTATGAAGTAGCAATGAAATAATGTTATGGTTGGGGGTCACCACAACATGAGGAACTATGTTAAAGGGTCGCAGCATTAGGAAAGTTGAGAACCACTGATTTTCATTACATCCCTGGGGACAAGGTTTTGGTGTAACACTTTGGGGGTTGTGGTGATGAAATAATGCTCCTGTGGGTCACGTAGGTCCAGAGATGGGTTTAACTGAACTACAATTCAGAACAAAGAGCAGAAAAAAGTAGGTCTCTAATCCTGGAGATAAATTCAGCTAGGTATCCTTGAGATGCCTTTTCCACTAAGACCATACTTTTAGCAAGGAGGAACAGGATAGCAAAGGGAAGACAGTTATGTTTGGAGATACTCAACCCATTTTCTCTGGAAAATAGCAAAGTTGTGTCACTTAATGGCTAGCTGGAGTTTCATGGGACCACTATCACCTTTCCTTAAAAATGTATACCATTTAAAATTAATTCTTTGAGAATTTTATAGATGCATACGATGTATTTTTTGTCATAACACCCTTGCTCCCTACCCCAAGTGTCTNCAGTTTCTCCTATTTGAACCTTTCTTACTGCCCCAGGTTCTCACAGCAGCATCTAAGGCCAGGAGAGAACTATAGGGGGAGGGAGCTGCCAACGAAGTTCCTGTGANAAAGCAATGCTAGCTGTCCAACAAGCAGAACCCCTGCTGTAAGTACGACCCACAGCTGCTGTGTTGGCCTCTTGGCCACATATGCTAAAAGTGAAATTTCCCCCACAAGAGTCTCTGAAATTGATCATCCTTTTCTAATCCGAATCTGGAGCTAGTAGCAGGCAGAGTTCTGTGCTGNGGATCATCTGCCCTAGGAGCCCTGCCCACCACCTACCGAGCCTGCATGGCCTCCTGGAATGCTTCCTCTGGCAGGAGTGTCTTACAGCTGTGAGGATTATTAGTGAGGTTCTGAATTATTTATGTCGATGCTCTTTCATCAGTGTGAATTGCCATGAATTGGTTGTAATCAAAGTGATTTAGTTTTGAGAAACAAAAGAGTGAGGAACTCCAATTCTGGGGTGTTGCTCTTATCATTAANNCTCTCAACAGTGGGTAGGAGCTGCAGTTTGGTGTGTGGGAAGTGACCATAGAGTTGGAGTCAGAAGGCTTGCAAGCAAGGCTCTGCTTTTCCCTCCAGACTGAGCATTATAGTCTGGCAGCCCCAGGGAGCACCTGTCTAATGCCCTCATCAACTGAGGGCAGCCCCAAGGAGCCGGAGTTGGAAGCCAGGTGGCTGAATCTCCTCTTCACTCTGGTCCACATGACCATGTTGGTTGACCTAAAGGGAATTTATTTAACTCCTTGGTGTTTCAGCTTATTTATCTTTTAAAATTAAGAATACCCTGGCCCAAGTCTCACAGGCCTTCTTGATAACAAGAGGAGGAATGAGGCATTCTTTTCCTACCGTGTGAGCACACAGCACACATTAGGAAGACAGCCATCTGCAAGCCAGGAGAGATTGCCTTGTCACTTTGATCTTAGAACTTCAAGGGTTCAGAACTATGAGTCAAAACACTTGTCTTGGTTAAGTGGCCTGACCTCTTTATTCTGATACGGCAGTACATAAATAGGGCTGAGGATAGAGCATGGTCTATCAAAAGTGACAGAGACTGGTGAAGGTTTGCATTCTTCCCAAAGTAAATCTTGAGACAAGGGTCAGCATGCCATAGTTTATTTGGGAAGTGATTCAGGAAGCAATGTTGAGGGCTTGGGAAAGTGAGGTAGAAGGTCAGAAAGCCCATGTGGGTTTTAACATTGGGTAGCTGGAGTCAAGTCACTGGGAATCTTCTAGAAGATTGTGTGCAGTGTGTCTCAGAATCTTCCTAGGTCAAGAGGACTAGGATACTCAAACGCCAACCTAACCACTCACATCTCAACACCTTAACCAGCTGCCACCTGCCAGGCTAGCAAGCAGCCATGTTCGCCTGCTGTTGGGCAATGGTGTACTGCAAGGTGGGCATGGGGGCTGAACACAAGGATACAACCACAGTAGATAAAACTCGTCTTTTTTGTTTGTTTGATTTTTGAGTCAGGGTCTCATGATGCAGTCCTGGCTGGCCTGGAACTGAGAGCTCCTCCTACCTCAGTGTCCCCAGCGCTGGGATTAAAGGTATATGCTACCATTTCCAGCCTGGACACAACATTCTGCTAGATGGCAGCACTTCCCCTGCAAAGTGAGCACCCAGCATCTCTGTGAGGATACAGAGTCTGACTATTTGCTGGGTCTGGAGGTTGTGCATGTCTAGTCAGCTCTCAGCGATGTCCAGTGTAGCTGCTCCATGGATTAGATTTTGAGTGAAAACAGAATCTCACTCAGTTCAACAGTGTCTAGTGGATACCTGTGATCTGTCCTTTGGGGACAGATATTGTGTTTGGCATAGAGAAGAGTGAAACCAGAGCCCTGGGATCAGCTGTTACACAGGCTCACAAATGACCTGAGGGGACCAGGTTTTAGTCGTCCATGATTGGAAGTGCATAGTACTTATTTCTTTTTGAAAACAGGGGAAGAGGAAGGTGGGATTCATTCAAATGCTTCATTTTTTGAGCAGAATTCAGCCTGTAAAAATGGTAGAAGTTATTACCACAGATGCACCTGTAAGAGTGAGTTCCATTATCTTAGTACCAACCTTTCTGAAATGATGACTGTGTTTTCCTAAAGCCTTTGTTCATTTTTAGCATTAAAAAAAAAAACTTAAGTTGCCATAAAAACTACTTCACAGCTTACAAAGTGTTTCCACCACATTATCTCATTATGTCCTTTGCAGGCCTGAGAGAAGTAATCTACAAATGGCATTTTAAAACGAGTCTGTGGCCCATTAGGGCAAGTACATCTCACAGCTGGGTATGTGACATTCCAGATTCAGTGCCAATGTGAAGTGACCATGAGGAAGACAGCATGTAAACATATACTGTGACCCAGGGCACTTAAATGCTACATTAGCTATGAAAAAGCAGTTTGGACTCATTAGGACTGATTTCTCATTCTCAGATTTCCCAAGTTAGAAGCTGAGATTTGTCTACATGCTTCCTCCCTGTGTGGATCTTCCCATGCACCACTTACCTCTTCGCTCTGTCAAGCAGCTTTGGGGCATCTATAAAATGACCCACTCATGAGCCATACCTCAGGAGTGTGGACACAGCATATGGCTGTCATCCCTGCCTGGATAGCCAATGGGCTCTGACAATCAAATAACAAAATGTAAATGAGATGGCTTTGACTTCCTCTCAACATTATAAGGTGACTTGGATTTGTAAAGTCACTTGGCTTCAGTCACTAGGCATGGTGGTTTGTGACTGTAATCCCAGCGTGAAAGGGTCAAAGAGGCAGGAAGATCATGAGCTGAAGTCTGAGTTGGCCTACACAGGAAAACCTTGTTGAAAAAACACAAACAACAGACAAAAAATTAGCTTTCAGAGTCCCAAGAATTCTAATCATAAAAATCTCCATTGCCAATTGTGTTGTATTTAATTTATAACTGTATACCAAAATAAAAGCTTAGATTCTGCTTATAATACCATTTAATGACATTTAATAACATTTAACTTATAAGAAGTTCTATAGAATACCATACATAGGTTTTGTCAGTCAAGAAGCGTTCTTTCACTTTGAGAAATGAAATGTTCAATATGGCTGGGAACGGAGTTTCCAGTTGGTTTATTTAACAGTATAGTTGGTCTCTGGCTTCTAGGTTAGCTCCTCTGATTCTTTCATCTTTCATTTCATGGTCACACAATAGCTGCCAGGGCGCTGAGCCTCATGTCTTTTTGTACTTGAACTTGAACAGAAAGGAGGGTGTTCCCTTTATTATTATTACTGTAATCCCTGGAGGAAACTCATCCTCAGAAGTCCCTACTGAATTTCCCTCCCACCTTTTTGAATATAAGCAGCCGGTATGCTCCTCTGCCCACTTGGCAGTGGACTTCGCTTGACTGGCTTTGGTTATTGTGTTTTGTCTTCCAAGGCTAGAATAGGAAGTTCCTTGGGCACATTGCTTCCCCAATACTCCACAAAATAAGTATTGTTAGCCTGGAAAATGGAGAATGATGGCACAGGCAAGCAATATCATTTGACGAGTGCATTTTTATTGTTTCTTGAATAATTCTGCTATTGCCCTTGGTGTTGGTTAACTTTATGCGTTTGCTATGCTAAGGGATGCTCAGATAGCGAACACAATATGGTTTCTAGGTATGCTTGTAAAAATGTTTCCAGAAGAAATTAGCATTTGAATCATTGGACTAAATAAAGATCACTCTCTTCAAGGTGGGTGGACATCATAGAACCCATTGTGGACCTGATTAGAACAGAAAGGCAGAGCCAGGTTTATCTTGTTATGTAGAGATAGGAAGATATATTGAGGAATAAACTGGATCTATTGCATGTTTGAATGCCTTATGAAATGGAAAACCTCCTTTCCAGACCTCAATGGTGGTAGATAGCCCTGCTGTATTGGTGTATGGCCAAGACCCTCAAGGGAGTTAAAGGAGAAATGGTATGAGGGCAAAGGTTGATGGGAAGTGGGGCTGGAGAGGGGGCTCAGCGGTTGAGGGCACTGGCTGGTCTCCCAGAGGACCTGAGTGGTTGCTCACAACCATCTGTAACTCCAGTTCTAGTGGACTCAATCCTAATGCCCCTGCTGGCCTCTGCAGGTACCAGGCATGCAAGTGAGGCACAGCTATACATCCAGGCCACACATCCATTCACATTCCTAAAAAGATTAATGGGAGGGCCTTTTTGGAGGAAAACTAACAGGATTTTGGAACTTAAGGTTAGGGAAAAGAGAATGTAACAGGATTCTACTGTGATCAAGTATCGGCTTCCTTTATGTATTTAAAAACACAGGCAAGAATGTGAGTTAATCTAGAGTCGACGTCTGCTTGGGGGTTTGTGCTTTTTTTTTAGTGTTTACATTATTGAAGAGTTGTGACTTCAGTGGGGTCACATGTTCACAGTCTCACCACTGATTACAAGGATAGGTATAGTATTTCCACCATAGACTGCCATTGCCAATTGAAAAGTCAACCACTTCTGGACGGTCCTATGGAAATTACAAGATTTTGGAACCATCAGGTCCAATGGCATCTCATGCTCCAGTTTGGCTGCTTAAAACTTAACCAACGCACATACATTTCAACATGAAGGAAAGAGAGAAGCAGAGGAGGCCAGGCTCAGAGTGTTAGCTGGTTTCTTTAACAGTTCACAGTAGCTGCTTCATGGTCCATCTGTTTACACCAAATCACTCAGAATTTAGCCCCATAGCCCACCTAGCTCTTAGGCAGGCTGCGAAATGCAGTTTTTGATTTGAGTGGATGTGAGCTTAGCTAGGAATCCTGCTACCATGGAAGGAAGGCAGAATGGAGATTGGGCAAACAAAGAGAAGGCCTTCCCAGATCCATGCCCCCGCCGCCTATGCGTGAGGGAGACTGAGACTCATGGCTCTCTGCTTTCTTTTCTGTTTACTTAGCGGAAAGTCCTTTTCTTCTCTTTGCACCTCACAAACTCCTTAAATCCTTTGCCATCTACTGAATTTGTTTACTTTTAAAGCTTAAGTCAGTGCCACTTCCTCAAAAGAGTTCTTAGATTTTTGCCAGTTATAACTAACTCAGTATAACTAACTCTACTCTGGGCGCTTACCCTTGATTCTTATAACAGCAAAGTGTTCATTCCATTTCACATTATCCACCACTGTTTGTTTTTCTTTAGACTGCAAATTTTCTGAGCACTGAGTCTCAGATTTACCAAGTTCCAATCTATGTGACACCCACATGAAGGAGAAATAAACTTATACCTTGTTTAAGCTAAGGTAATTTTATTCTTTTCTCATTCACAGCCAAACTTTAATATAAGACCCTTCCCTCTTTTATTTTATTTTATTTTATTTTATTTTATTTTATTTTATTTTATTTTATTTCTGAACTGATGATCATGTAAAGGCCATTCTAAAGAAATTCTGAAGACTAAATGAATGTTAATGAATGGGAGAAGATTGGAAAATATTCCTAAATAGGTGCTAGGATTTCAATATTTTTGCATTGAAGAGTCCGGTGAGGTATAGTGCAGTGTGCTTTTAAGGACGAGATATCTGCTGTAAACTCTTGGCTGAGGGACTTACAAATGCCTGACCTCTGGTGAGGAAATTCTCCCTGTCTTGTTTCCAGGTAGTTTACAAAAGAGATGAAAGTGCTCTGGAGGGTTGTGAAATTAGTTAAGATGCTCATGAGGAGTTTTCCACTTAGAAGGCACCCTCTTAGTCCCCAGGTCCTGCTCATTGTTATAGTCACAATACCAAGCACTCGTACTCAATAAGGGAGAAGGTCTGTGTTCCCTTCTGCAGAGCCACCAAGCTCATTTCACAGTGGCTGTAGGTCTGTGGAACAGAGTTGACCCAGAAGGCAACTTATTGCTGGTGACAGAAACTGAAGATGATAGATCGTTTTACTCCTGTAATTGAGATGAAGTTTGGCATATTGACAGGGACAGTGTGCCTCCACCGTCCATTTAAAAGTATCCATATGAAAAATTTAGACATAAAGTACCAGCCCTCATCGACGGTCTCGGTAGTCATAGAGACAGAGGGTGATAGTAAAAATGATGAAAGTGGCAGTTCGGCTGAAATGTGGGCTGAAGCAGACCTATTAAACAGGCTCCATAGTTAAGGCATCCTGGACTTTTCATAGGTCCCTGAGGAACATTGAAACTCTAGGTTTTATCTTTATTGACAGCAATACAGAAGTTATACATATCANGGGCCAAAAGCGATGAGTCTGAACTTCAGAATTAGGATAAAACAAGCATATGTTGAAATTTTAAGGAAGATTGGTGGAGTTAGTGTGAGGAATTGGTTAAAAGATGACTTGTGGACCCCTAAAGCTTAAGAGTGATTTTTTTTCATTTCACATCATGCAAAGGCTCTACGAATCTTTTGCTGTACTTGAGGCATATATCTAGCAAGTGTGTAATGCTTCCGTGTTCATAAAATTCTTTGGCGAATGTTAATTCACTTAGCTCTTCTGTCATTTTCCTATCGCCATGCAGCAAATTGCTGTGAACATAACAGTCAAAGCAAGGCATTTCTTTTCTCACAGTGTCCAGGGGTCATAAGTGGGCAGCGCAAGGGACCCCTCTCTTCTGTGTTTCACAAGCTGCAATCCAGGGGGTCAGCTGGGCAGTACTCCCATCTGGCGGAATGACTGGGAAAGAGTCTGCTTTGAAGTTCGTTCCATTTCTGCATGGACTTCATTCATTGGCAGGATTCAGTTTCTTGTGCTTGGAGCCCTGATTGCTGCTGTACCTTCAGCTTTTTGAGACCGCCT
>LZPO01087240.1:279492-290276 GCA_001675575.1 Neotoma lepida | reverse complement strand
TGAGATTCCCTCTTTCAAAAGGACTGTAATTTGTGTCAAACTGACATAAAACTATCCAGCAGAGTTAGCCATTAAATAAAATTTTAAGTGTTTTTTTTTCCAAAAGTTGTTTTGTAAGGAAATCTTTGCCAAAAACTGTGTATTCATAGTAAAATTTCATAGCTTAATGAAACTTTTATCTTATTATGCCAATGAATATTTTTTATAAAAACACAGCATTTTAAGGTTTTATGAGATATTTAATAGACCCAAAGATACCATTTTAATAGGTTTTAAGTTTAGAGTANTCANGTTTATGAGCCATTTATTAGGCCTTCTAATATATTNCCAAAACATAGTCACATATACACACATATTTGTAAAGTAGATATGCCAAAAGTAAAAATAATAAATATTTAGGAGCAGCTGTCACTCCTGCTGCAGACCCACATTTGCCTCCCCAAACCTACATGTCTGTTCAACACAATTATAGTTCCAGGGGACCTGACACCATCTTGTGACCTCCCTCGGGCCCCAGTCACACACATGATACACAGACACACGTGTTTGAAAATAATTGTCACATTAAATAAAGTGAATAAATCTAAAAACACTTTTCAAAGAAAGTTCTTTGTCTGCTAGTTATCTGAGTAGGTACCTCTAGGAATAATCTCTCATCTGTAAAAATAAGAACAGAGCAATAGCCCTTGAATGAAGAAAGACATAGTACCTACTTGGGCAGGTGGCTAGAGTTAAGCACCTGTTAAGCCATGGAGGCAAAAAATTGGGCGTCCAGGAGATCACTATGAGGCAAGAAAAAAATATACTTAGGAGGACAAAGATTTAAAGATTATTTTNATTTTTGTGTATGTGTGTGTGCCTGTGTGAATTTACATTGCCCATGTGGGTGGAGGTCCTCGTGGAGTCCAGAGCAGGGAGTCAGGTCATCGGAGCTTGAGTTACAGGCAGTTGTAAACTACCCAATGTGGGTNCTAAGAAGAGGACCTAGATCNTCTGCAAGAATAGCAAGTGCTCTTAACCTGAGTCATCTCTTCAGTCACTAGGAGACAGATTTANACACAACCAATTAGTGGGTACCAACTGCCAATGGCTTTCTTTAGAGTTGTCTAAAGCTGGTTAGCTGAATATGNCTCTCCTTACAGGTCTCTTCATTAATAAGCCTATAAGCTAAATATCTGGATGTTAATAGTAACCCATTGTTACTCCTCAGGGAAGCTTCCTAGCTTCTTTTGCATGGTTGAAAGTCCCTGGTTGGAAAAGGGACACACATTCCAAGTGTTCCTGAGGTTTCAAGCACTTCCATTTAAGGGATTGGACCGTTGATATGAGGCGCCACTCCTCGCATGTCTCGTAGGGCTGGGTTTACTTTTGTTCATTTTTTGTATAGTCCCCTATCTTAATAGAGGGTCATGAAGACCATTTCCCTTAATCCTTACAAACTATGTCTAGTTTCAGGATGATGATATGGTTTAAACATCTGTCTTTTGGCAAAATTTTATCATAGCACAAACAATGGCCTCAGCCTTTTCCCTTTGTGTCTCATGATCCAGAGAACATCTCGTTACTTGGAGAATTAGATTCATAACTTCAGAGACCATATTGCCTAACATAAATGAGCACAGAGAAGATGAGTTATTATGCATGGTATGAAGAAGCCCAAGTCAGCAAGGCACAGGATGGGGCGGGGGGGAGCACGGAGCTTCAGGACACTACATATTTTGGCTTCCCTTTCACCAGGCTGTGCCATCCTTCGGGCCCACTGATGTGGGGCTTTGGACTTTAAATATCTGTTCCTCCTAGGAACTTATCCCTTAGGACACATCTGAGCATGGACTGGAAGGGGTCATGAAGGCCCCTGGGGGAAAAGGAGTCATTATTTTTTTAAAGATATAGCTACTTGGAAATTGTCCACNATCCAGTAAGTAACCTTACAGCACCCCCTAAAAAAATACATAATAAAAATAAGAAAGGAAAAAAAATCACTCTAGGGTTTGGAAGTGCCCCAATATGTGAGTTCTGAACCTTTGCATATGATTTACATAGTTCCTGTCTGCTCCTGAACTGTTTGTTTGTTTGTTTGTTTGTTTGTTTGTTTGAAGCAAGATCTAACTGTGTAGACCAGGCTGGTTTCTAACTAAGCAATCTGCCTGCCTCTGACTCCTGAGTGCTGGGATTAAAGGCAGGTATATGCCACCATGCCCAGCCTCCCTGTGCTTATGTAGTATCAGGTGCCTTTCTCATGCCAGGTCAGGAAAGATTCCCAGTCCTTCTCTGCCCACCAGCTGTTTTCATAGGTTAGTCTTGCTGTCTCTTTCAACGCCTCTATGTTCCTGCTACATTATCACCTTCCCAGTCTGCCTTGGGCTTTCCCAATAGACTGGGTTTATCTCCATCTTTATCTTAGTTCTGGTTCTCAGAGAACCCGTCCTCAGAGAACCCATCCAAAAACCTCCTTCAAGCATCTCTTTACTCGTCTGCTCTACATGATAAAAAGAAACATTTTCAAAGGGACAACTGGCTTCTCTAGGCTATATTGCTTCTCTTTCATTACATTGTATACTGTTTTTCATCCCTCTCTTGAGACAGTTATTTGAAGTAGTTGTGAATGACCTTGGCATGCTGTAGTACCTCAGAGGTATAAATTGCTCACATAAACTGCTGGTTCCTCCATCTGTGTTCACTGTTTATCATTCAGCAAGAAAGCATCCTTAGCACGTCTCTTCGACTTAATCAAAAGCAGGTCAGCGAAGCACATTCCNCAGTCATAAACTCCACCCATCATAAAATCAATCTTCCCTGAATGGTCCAGTCTGGCATCTGCTGCATTTTGATGGCTACTTGAGTGTCCACATCTGCAATCCCTGNAGAAGTCAGGGAGCTGATATCCTTGTGTCTCTGGGATACCTGCTGTCGGCCTATTTACATAGGCAGATAAACCAGATAACAGCTCTATGAGGTAAAGCATGGCAGATGGTAAAAATCCCAGGATCTTTGTTGCTATGCCAGGAATGAACAGTTCCAGGTGAGTGGGTGTGACTACAGGATACCACTTACCAAGAATCCAAGATGAGGCCCTGGTCCACAGTTACCTTTGGCAAGGGGAAGACTAGGCTTTGCTTTTTCTTATTTCCTTTAACTTTTAACTTGTAGCCTGTAGACAGACTTTTCTGTCCCACCAACCAGTTCCCAAATAATCACACAGCAACTTAATTATAGATGCTCGTTCCATAGCTTAGACTTGTTACAAACTAGCTCTTATTACCTAAATTAACCCATATTTCTTATCTAAGTTCTACCACATGGCTCACCGCTTGTAACCTCATTTTCTACATGTCCTGCTTCTTCTGCATCTGGCTTGAGACTCCTCAGATTCTGTCCTTCTTCCCAGCATCCTCCGAGTCTGGCTCTCCTGCCAAATCTCTTCCTGTACAACTATAGGTCAGTCAGCTCTTTATTAAATAATAAGAGTAATACATATTTACAGTGTACAAAGATTGCTCCACAATATTTCCCTCTTTTTGTCTAATTAAAAAGGAAGGTTTTAACTTTAACATAGTAAAATTGTATACAACAAAACAGTTATCAAGTAAGAATTACAATTATAACATCCAGCCCATTTGTATTTCACAAAGTAAGAGAAAATCCTCTATTACTTATCTTTGTGAATCTAAAGTTTTATACCTAATTTACCTTTTACCATAACTAAGGAAAACTTTAAGTCTAATTATTTAGTCTTTACCTCCATCAAAGACCCCAGAAGGGTAGAATATTATTTAATGACAGGAACATCTGACTGCCTAAAAAGTCAAGCAAAGTTCTTCTGTAATGTTGGGCCATCCATCTTTGGCTGACAGGCCTAGTATATCTTACAGACATTTTTGAGAAGCAGGAAATTTTGAAGGACTGTCCTACCTTGTCCTGGAAAAGTTTGGGAGTCACTTTTTTTGCATCCTGCTGGTCCAGTTTGGACAGTATACTGTTAGCAATTGAAGCAAGAGCAATTTCTTTGCCCAAATGGTTAGCTTTTGCCATAAAGAAAGCAAACCATACAGAGGTTCTTTGATGTCCATCATCTTTTTTATCATCTTTTTAAAAGTAATTTGGTGTTGTTGGGAGAAGACATGTCTCACTGTCATAAAAAGCCTTAGGTTATTAAACATATTAAATGCCATATTTTGTAGGTCTTTGAAGTGTTTAAAGACTGTCTATCTATCTAAATATATCTGTTTAACCTCAAAAACATACCTAATATGACTACAAGTTTGATCATTATAGATGACTAACTACTAACTTGTATTTTTTAATTATACCCTACATTTTAGATGAGTTGCATAAGCACAATCCCCAAACACATAGTATAGCAAAAATAATTTTAAATTTGTATCAATAAACCAAAATCCATACTAATGTAAAATACTTTGAGATTAATTGTTGTTTTTTGGATTGAAGTGGATTCAATAATCTACCCTTTTCCTATCATTCCTATATGATATCTCCCTTTTTTTCCTTTAGAAAGAGATCTTTGAATTTAACTCTTTTGTTTAGCTTTTTTCCTGAATATGATCAATAGCAACTTAAATGATAACAAACATCCAAAATCCATCTTTTGGGAATGTGGGTGTTGTTTTCTCTAAACTGCTTCCTGTTGTCTGAGGGCACTGGCATCTTTGGGGGTACCTTGAGAAAATTAGGACAATTGTTAAGTCCTGGCTAGAATACTCTGTGAGGCTGGACCATCCCAGCCAGCAGCCTTGAAGCTGTTCTGGATGCAGAACTCTAAGGAAACTGCAACAGAGGTATTTTGAGATATTGGATCATCTGGGCTCATTCGTTTTTATTTGTGTCTAGTCCCCTTGCTCTGAAAATACATAAACTTTGAAAGGTAACATATATATCTGTATTAATACAAGTATAGACCATGTGTTGTACACAAGTTGGCCAAAGATGATTTTTTTGTTTTGTGTTTGAGCAGGTAAAATATATATTATGTGTTTTTCTAGGTTTATTTCTTTATGTCTGTAACCAGGATTTTCAGGGGGTCTTCCTCAACCAAACCCAATCATCTTCAACCTTGAATGAACCCAAAGCCTTTCATTTCCTGTGGAAATAAAAGCATAACATTTTCCCCAAAGCAACACACCTTGACTGCCATTTTGAAGTCAAGATATTTTTAAAATATATAGATTGGTTTAATCTAGCAGCTTTCATAATCCAAAGTCTCTTAGCAGCTATTTTTCATTTATCAGCAGTCAAAAAATTCAAATTCAACCCAGTAACATACAGGATCTAGACTCTCTGTATATTTCCCATCTTTATGTGGCTTATTATTTTTTANTACTTTATATCTTTTCTAAGGACTTTATTATTTTTAAACTATTTATTATGCTACCATGTATACTTTCTCTTTTCTCTCCCAAGCCTATGTATAGTTTTAAACACATTGTAACCCATTTAGAGGTTTCATCTGGATCTGTATTTACTGAGCATCTGTATTGTTCTCTGATCACATGAGACAAATCCTAAACTGTTATGTCAGCTGCCANAATTTAGTGTATGATGGNAGTGCATGGCAGTTGGCAGCTGGCTCTANTCCTCAGGCAGCTGCTGGGAGATGCTTCTCTGCACTGTGGCTGGCATGAGAGACAGAAGTGTAGGAAGCCAAGTTTNGCTCCATTTTTGTGTGTTTAGAACCTTTTTTAAGCTTTCTCAGGTCTTATGTGGATGTAGGTGNCAGACNTTTGGGCACCATTTGTAGGTAGACTTTTCTGTCCCACCAGCCAGTTCCCAAATAACCACACAGAGACTTAATATTAACTATAAATGTTATTGGCCATGTGGCCAATAGCTTAGGCTTGTTACCAACTAGCTCTTGTTACCAAAATTAACCCATATTTCTTATCTAAGTTCTACCACATGGCTCATAGCTTGTTACCTCATTTTCTACATGTCNTGATTCCTCTGCATCTGGCTTAAGACTCCTCAGACTCTACCCTTCTTCCAAGTATCCTCCTAATCTGGCTCTCCTGCCCAATCTCTTCCTGCCCAGCTATAGACCAGTCAACTCTTTATTAAANAATGAGAGTAATACATATTTACAGTGTACAAAGATTGCTCCACAGCAGTAGCCCTTTTATTTTTGGTTCTGGTTNTAATGGTAAGAATGAATAGACTAGAGGAAAAGGAAAAATTCTTGGCTTTTTAAATTCAAATCCGACTGTNATAGCAGGGCAGCAAAGGCTAACAAGGGAATTTTCCTGCCCAGGGAAGAGATATGTATTAAACCTGAGACAATGAGCAGGTACAGTAGNAGATGCCTCAATAATGTAACAGTTTGGGGGGCTGGAAAGATGGCTCAGGGGTTAACAGTTGCAGCTCANTTGTGAGGACTGGAGTTCAAATCTCAGCATTAGCCAATTCTCAAATGCCTGTTACTCCAGCTCCAGGGATGCAATGCAATCTTCTGACCTCCATGGCCATTCATACATACACATAGATTTTTTAAAATAAATTAATTTTATTTTTAAAAGTCTTTCCTTTTCCTTCCTTCCTTCCATCTTTCCTCCCTCTCTCCTTCCATCCCTTTCTTTCTTTCTTTCTTTCTTTCTTTCTTTCTTTCTTTCTTTCTTTCTTCCTTCCTTCCTTCCTTCCTTCCTTCCTTCCTTCCTTCCTTCCTTCTTTCCTTTCTTTCAAGCAATAGTAGGAGTTCAGACAGAGAAGGGGAAACTCCAGTCACCTGTGTTAATGAGATTCTACCACTGTGGGCAATGGGGCTTATATCTTATTGGAGAAGAGTTATCTCCCAAAATCCTTCTACTGGGAGAAAAGGAGATTGGCACAAATATCCACCAAATTTCCTCTATTATCCAACAGTTGCATGCAGGAAGGTCACCATTCTATCATTCTGGGCTTTCCAGTTTTTTAACAGACCTGTCTTCTTCACCTGATAAATCGTTTGTTTCTGCAAAGGCCCACTGCATTCCTGGAACTCGATGACCAGCCATATACCCCTTTCCTTCATTTCCTTTGTTCTNATTNTTTTNAAACTAGACAATCAAGAAAGNCTGTGAGGTTGGACCTAGCATTTTGGCAAAGACACANTAACCACTTGNGCTAGAATAAAAACCAAGTGAGTTTTCTGCCCCACATGNTTGATAGCTCCATTTAGGTGANGGTGCAGCACATTTAATTTTTTTTAGGAAAAGAAATTNCCTTTCTGAGTTACTTTCANTTTNTTCCTGTGATTCTTTGTGCATCACCAAGAATATTTCTNTCTNACAGTAGNACCTTCTAGTACCATCNNCTTGANCATCCTCTGCACCTCACCAGCTTNGGACAGTAAAATGAGTAGAGAGAAAATAATGTACCTGGNTAAGTTCAGGAAACAAAGAAAAATANTAAAATGCTAGAATTGTGGACTTTTCAAAAGATNCAAGGCCATGCAGTGCCACTCAGGAAGCAAAGAGATAAAACAGAAATTGTGGTAGGGCTATAAACCCTCAAGCCCACCCCTAGNGACATACTTCNCCCGGCAAGGCTCTGCCTCCTAAAGGGCTCATAACTTTACCAAACATCAGGACCAACTAGACAGCAAGCATTCAAATCCATGAGCCTGTGGAGGATAAATCTCATTCAAACCGTCATAGCTGCTGTAACCCCAACCACAACAAAAACAGATGACATAAATAATGAGAAATGTATTCCTCACAATCCTGTAGTATTGTAAGGTAAGAAGTTCAAAACCAGGGTTCCAACGTGCTAGGTTTCTAGTAAGAGCTGTGTCCCTAATTTTCAGGTGGTTGCCTTCCCAATACTTATTGCATTGTGATATTTAATAAGATTTTATTAATAGAGGCTGAAAAGATGGCTCAGCAGTTAAAAAGACTAGCTGCTCTTCCAGAGAACCTTGGTTTGATAACCAGAACCTACATGGTGGCTCACAACCATTTGTAATGTCTGTGCCAGGGGACCTGATGCCCTCTTTTGGCCTCTATGGACACCAGGCATTCACATGTGCAATACATGCAGGCAAAATACCCATAAAAAGAAAAATAAATAATTTTTNAAAGATTATTATTTGCTATCAAGAGAATAAAGATTCAGAAAAAAAGATCAAATTGAGTTACAAAAATATTCAGAAATCTGAACTTTCTACATGCCTGAATTCTGTAGTCATCAATACCCATACACACCTTGAATATATTTTTAAAAGTCTGAACAAGCTAAACTAGCTTCATGAAGTTTGGGGAAATTTATTTTGCTCCTAGAATCTTATTCTACATTTCCTTATCAAATAAACATATATTGACTGTATGAANNATCATGCCAGTTTGGAGCAAGAAAGGTAGGAAAAGGCTCATCTTTGTTCTCCAGTAGTTTCCTCAGTACTTGACTTCAAAAACAATAGAATGAATCACTGGCAGCTGTCCATCATCATGGCTTCCGGCCTTATTGCATACACGATCTCTGAGATGGAGATTGAGAGAAAATCAAATATAACTCAAAAGTTGGAAGTCATGGACATTCACATCAGCTACCTGTCATTTCTACTCATTGGCAAACTGTCTTTCTTCAAANATCTATATATGTCCACATCTGACACAAGGAAGAAATATTCCCACTCAACTCATTATAATTTACTCAAGTTTTCATCACTTATTGCCCATAAAACAATAAAACAAAACCTGTACTTTTAAAATTCTGTATTAAAAATAGAGGAAATTTCTTCAGATAGCCAGCTTGCATCTCCTTCCAACTTTTTAAAAATTTACTGGTTTATAACTTTTTCTGGATCCTGCAGGTACCAAACAATTCTTCAATTGTTTCTCATTTATAAGAGAACAAAGGGAAAAAATCTGTCTTTAAAGAGGCATTTTATCTTTAATTGTGTGTATGTATGTGGGAGGCAGTATGTACACATAAGTTTTGGTACCTGCAGGATCCAGAAGAGGGCTTCAGACCTCCTGAAGCATGAGTCATGCATGGATGTGAGCTACCTCGAATTGGCACTGGGAGCCAGACTCAGGTCCTCTGGAAGAGCAGTGCTCTTAACAGCTGAGCCATCCCCCCAGTGCCCATATAATCAACTTTTAAAGCAATTTCAGCTCACTTTTCCCCCTTTGTTCTCTAGCCTATAGACACTGGAGCCAGCTTAAAGTATGTGCATGGCCTGGTCCTCCCCAAACTTGACTCTCCAATTTTCTCTTTACATTCTAGTATTACATTCTATTTTTAGTACACAAACATTCCACGAGAGTAAGTGCTAGAGAACAGGTATCTTCCTTTTTTTAATTCACCATTTTATGCCACTAGCTTATTCTATGAAAGCTGTCTTGTGGCACAAATCCTAATTAATATTAATTAATTAATATCCTAATTATTAATAAAAACCTGGAGTCAGATATCAGGGTGAAAGCTGAAAGATCAGAGAAGCAGAGCAGCCAGTCCCTAGTTCTTACCTCTACAAAATCNTCAACCTGAAAGGGGGNCCTGAGCTCCTGTCTCCTCCTGTCTTATATTCCTTTTCTCTGCCCAGCCATATCACTTTTTGTCTCCACCTCCCTAGTACTGGGATTAGATCCCAAGTGCTGGGATCAAAGGTGTGTGNCACCACTGCCTGGCCTCTATGACTAACTAGAGGCTTAGCTCCACATTCTGAACTTTAGGCAAACTTTGTTAGATCACAAACAAAATANGACCACACTAGTATATATTAGACCCCCAATGAGACATTTCTAATTTAGTTAACTAACTTTCCAATTATTAAATGTCTTCCTTCCTCATAATATATATATTGCTTTAAATTGCTATCATCTTAGATTATTCTTGTGTATTATGAATCAATTATATGTAGTCCAGCTAATTCACTGTAGTTTTACCANCTTTCATAACTTCCAAAGAATATATTTACCAACACACTTTGTGACTCACAAGGACTTTGGGGACTGCCTTAAGGTACAAGTATAAATCAGACTTATATTGTTACAAAAACAGATACAAAGAAATACCCACAATTGTCTGGTAAGGGATAACTTATTAATGATATGCTATGAATGTAAGTTATTTAAATAATATGTTATCATTGTAAAATTATAAAGTTCTATTGAAACTTAGATAGTAGCAACATGTAATAAATGTCTTATGCACAGGTTTGCACAACGCTCACAAACTACTCCCTGTTACTATGACAACAATAAAATGATCATGTTTCAAATGTTGTTTCCCCCCATTCTTCATTACAAGGCCTCTAACACCTACACCTGGGAAATGGGTCCTGATGTTGCATCCCCAGCCTATAAAAGCAAAGGCTGAAAATTCAAGAGATCACTGAATACATCCATGGAGGGGGTCAGATAAGATGATTAAGAAGTCAAAATCAGGAACTAGAGAGGGGCTCTTAAAGAGGAATTGAGTTTGGATCCCAGCACCCACAAGGTGGCTTACAATCACCTGTCACTCCAATTCCAGGGAATCCAGCGTCCTTTTCTGGCCTTTGTGTGTACCAGACATGGATGCAATGCACTTACATACTATAAACAAAACTTTTTTATGTATGAAGTAAAATAAACACATCTTTTTAAAGATGTTTTTATGAAGTTAAAATCAGACACTCTTCAGTATGGACTCCTGGGCCGCCAGTTACCACTTAGGTGAGCCTGAACAAGTGACGAAACCTCCCGCTGCTCATCTTCTCACAGGAAATGGAGATGATTAGTCCTTATCTGTAGAAGTGCTGAGAGGACTGGGATGATGCAAAAATAATCAGTGCACCAAGCATGTAGCTTTGG
>LZPO01087240.1:203943-214867 GCA_001675575.1 Neotoma lepida | reverse complement strand
ANNNANCNCCCCCNAAAAAACCAACTCATTAAAATAGTCAAAAGACTAACTAGTTTTGCTTTGAAGTAAGCTAATCAGAAGCAGGTGGTGTTTCACGATGTTCATGAAAACATCATATGTCATTTGAAGAAGATGGCTTTGGATTTTCTAGTGTACTGTAAATCTTCCTAGGATAAGAAAGTTGCCATTGTTATTAGAACCCATTGTTTTTCACCTCAAAAGTAAAATGAATGTTTTTTTTTCCTGACCATTCCAAAAATAGGTATCTGCCAGTTCTTGGGGCAAGCAAGCAGTAGTAATGCCAGTCTGTACTCTGCAGGGACCCACACACCCACATGCTAAGATGTGTGGGTTCCTGTAGAGTACATTACTATTCAACTCACACATCCTAGCTGGAATGTACACTGTGCACAGCTACATCCTCTCACTCTTCAAGAAACAAAGCTTTCTGCTTTTTGAGATAAAGCCTCTTGGTAACCAGGCAGGCCTTGAACTCATGATCCTCCTGCCTTACCTTCCCACACTCTGAAATTAGAATCATGTACCACAACATATAATTTCAATGAAAAAAAATGAATAAAAACACACCTACCCTCTTCAGTGAAGATCACTTTCCACTATATTTGAAAATTATATTTGTATAATATCATCCCTCTCTGCATTTTAATTTATGTATATGACAAGTACTCATCCTGTACCATGGACTCTAAGATACACTGACAATAAAGGAATGAAGAATGAAAAGACTTCGAACTGAAGAGGCCAGTACCTAACACAAGATTTAAGAGTCAAAGACCANGGCCGTGGAATCTGATGTCAATGAGCTAGAGATTAAGCTCACCTGTGAAACACCAAGGAAAGGAGTGATGGTTAATACTGTCATCTTGACAGCCTTTAGAGTCACCAAAGAGACAAACCTCTGGGCTTGCCTTTGAGAGATTACTTTGGTTAGCTTAACTGTGGTGGGAAGACCCACCATAAAAGGAGATGGCACCATCCCCTGGTTGGTGTCTTAGTCAATGTTCTATTGCTATGAAGAGACACCATAACTCAGCAACTCTTATAAAGGAAAACATTTAATTGGGGCTTGCTTACAGGTTCCAAGATTTAGTACATTATCATCATGGTGGGAAGCATGGCAGTGCTCAGGCAGACATGGTNCTGGAGATGTAGCTGAGAGTTCTACATCTGGATCAGCAGGCAGCAGGAAGAGAGAGACACTGGGCCTGGCTTAAGCACTTGAAACCTCAAAGCCAGTGACATACTTCCTCTAACAAGGCCACAACTCCAAACAGTGCCACTTCCTATAAGCCTATGGGGGCCACTTACCTTCAAAGCCCCACACCTGTGATGGGATCCTAGGACTACATAAAGGAAGAAAGCAGACTGAGCGCCAACATCAATCACCCTCTTCTTGTCTTACTTTCCACATCATCTTGGAATTCCTGTCAAATTGTGACACCAAAGAAACCCCTTCCTTCCTTCCTTCCTTGATTGTTTTGGTCAGAAATCATGTCACAGCAACAAATACAGGATTATTTTAATGAACATTATGCACTTCTTAGAATATAAAGATGCTCACCAAAGCTGGAGCAGAGTATAGGAGCCAGATGTCACTTAAGGCATATAAAGTTTCATTTTAAAATTATGAAACAGATTGTCTCATATATGGAAAGTATCCAGGAGACTGTCTTCAAGTATGTCAAGATCCAGGCATGCGGTAGATCACCACTGCCCAGTTCCCTCCCAGCTCGCCTCCCTTCTACAGACTCTGTTCAGAGGCCAGTTTTGAGCATGAAGTAGCTAGCAGCAGCACTGGGCTTATCCACAGCCCTCTCAAGAACTACAGTGGAGAGAAGTCTTTCTTGTTTTCTCAGAGTTCTGTAAAATCCTGAAATTCAGATACATGTCCAACTGAGTCATCCAAACCCAATAGTGAATTGGACTTGACTCTGATTGGTCAGTCATAGGTCCCAAGTCTACTTCAAAAGGTAGAATAGGGGGCTGGTGAGATGGCTCAATGAGGAAAGGGGCTTACCTCCAAGTCTAGAGATTTGAATGCAATCTCTGGACCTACAAGGTGGAAGGGAAGAATCAACTACTGCAAATTGTTCTCTGACCTCCACATTCATGCCACAGATCTCATGCATGTGCGCGCGTGAGCGCACACGTACACACACACACACACACACACACACACACACACACACACAATAAATAAATAAATAAATAAAGACAAATAAATAAATTAATAACTGAATGAATGAATGAATGAATCAATAGGGTCATCCTCACTCAGACTACATGGAGCAGGAGGGAAAGGTGTGAACTGTACACAGAACCAAAAACTCCAAAAAGGAATTCTGTGGTGGTTGGAATGAGAATGTCCCCATAGTCTCATATGTTTGAATGTTTGGGGCCTAGATTGCAGAACTGCTGTAGGGAAGTTTAGGAGGTGTGACGGTGTTGGAGGAGGTGTGGCGGTGTTGGAGGAGGTGTGGCATCTCTGGGAATGAGCTTTGAAGTTTCAAAAACCCATGCCAGACCCAGACTGTCTGTCTCTCTCTTTTCCCCTGTCTTCTCTCCTGTAGGCAGAAGTTTCTGTCCCGCCAGCAACTCCCAAATACTGAACAGCTGCTTCCCAAATGATTGACTCAGAGGCTTAATATTACTTATAAATGCTCAGCTCATAGCTCAGGCTTATTATTAACTAGCTCTTACACTTAAATTAACCCATAATTCTTATCTATGTTTAGTAANGTGGCTTGGTACCTTTTCTCAGTACAGCATTCTCATCTTGCTTCCTCTGCATCTGGCTGGTGGCTCCTGACTCCNCCCTTCTCCTTCCCAGCATTCTCAGTATTAACCAATGAGAGTAATACATATTTATAGTGTAAAAAAGGATTGCTCCACATCACTCTCCCTTCTCCCTCTCCTCTCCTCTCATCTCCTCTTCTCCTTCCCCCCTTCCCCCTGCTCTGCTTTCTGCTTTTGATCAGATACAAGCTCTTAGCTACTGCCCCAGTGCTATACCTGCCTACTGCCATGCTCCCTGCCATGATGGTCACAGACTCACCCTCCAAAACTGTAACACACCCCCAATTAAATGTTTTGTTTTAGAAGTGCATTGATCTTGATATTCCTTCACAGCAACACAAAANTAACTAAGGCAGATTCCCAAAACAAAAATGAATGAATGACACACCCAGGGTATGTGGCCACATCAAAAATACTTCCACCGGGCCAGGGAAAAGCATGGAAAATCAAGAGGTCACAACTGGGCTGCAGAGATAATGAAGGAAGTTTCATAGTGCACTATCTAGATCAGAATATCAGAATTCCTCAAATTATCAATACATGTCTTTCTAATAGCAAGAAAAATATCAACATATTTTCTCCAGGGTTTTCAGCTGGGTAAAGCAACTCCTGCTTGAGCAAAAGTTAATTGAAATTCATATAGTTTTGTTTTTCCTGAGATAGAGTTGCGAGTATCCCAGGCTGCCCGTGAACATATCCCAAGATGACCCTGCACTTNTAATCCTCCTGCCTCTATCTTCTGAGTGCTGAGATTACAGAAATGCCAAGTTTATGTGGTACTGGGGAGTGAATCTAGCACTTGGTACATACTGGGCAACTACTTTAGCCCAGTTTCCCCAGCCCAGAAACTCGTTATGTTCTGACTTACAAGTTCATGCTAATCTACTGTCTGATCTAGTGTATCTACCTTAGTTTTAGCATTCTGCAATGTTTTAATTTTTGTTTGTTTGTTTGTTTTGTTTTGTTTTTCAAGACGGGGTTTGCTCTGTGTAGCCGTGACTATCCTAAAACTTACTCTGTAGATCAGGCTAGCCTCAAACTGAGAAATCTACCTGCTTCTGCTTCTGAGTGCTAAGATTAAGGGTGTGCACCACCATCACCCAGCTATGTTTTTAATTTCCGTTGAGAGACCAATACCTCAGAAACTGATGGAGAGAGGGGCTGGGGAGATCATGGGCCACTTCTCCTTAACTCTGGTTTTGATACAAGGACCTTTTGAGCCCTCTAGATATGCCAGGCTAAGTATATTCTCCTTTTGAAATTGTGTGAAGGTGATTGGCGGCCATTTAAAGGGCAGATGATAGCATGGACATGGATGGGGTTATCTGGAAGCCAATACTGACTAAGGCAGAATTTAAAGTACTACATATTTATAAGAAATCAGTGTCCATGAAGGAAAAAAGGGGATAGAGGAAGTACAGCTAGGATGGAGGCCCAACTAAGCCTTGGCCAACCCTGTGAGGAGCTCACAGGTATAGAGCTCTTCAGAGTCACAATGTTTGAAAAAGAAATCTTGCCTCTACCCAGGACAATGCATGGGGGAAATGGAAGGGGAGGGAGCTGCAGTTGAGACAGGGAACAAAGAGGCTGAGGCTCTCTGCTGACCACCTTGCCTGCTGTAGAGAACCAATCCCCCCTTTAAGGAGGATATGGGTAGCAGATCTCCCTTTGGGGCCGGAATAGCTGGGGAGGAGGAACTGACCCTGACCATGGAGAGAGCATGACACACCNTTGAGAGGTTTGTTGCTGCTTCCTTCCTCTTAGGTTTTCCTTTTAGGACACAGGCAGAAGAACAGTGAAGAAATGGTGTCCTGACTTCTCNGCCATTGTTTTTCTCCTTGCACCCACACAGCCTTTATGGGGGTAAATTATCATCATTTTCTACAGTTCAGCCAGCGTTATTACACAGCACCTCTTATGTGTAAGATGAAGTTCTAACCAGTCTTATTAATAAACACGTGGAACAAGAAATAAGGGTAAAAATCTGACAGAGATCAGAGGAATTAGGAGCAAACCACCACTCGCCTCACCTCACCAACGCTGCCTCTACTTCCCAGGAGCNAAGCGGATGAAAGAGCGAGACTTCCGGTCTAACCTGGCTTTTTATGCCTGTTCATCTGCTAACTAATTTCCTATCCGCACCAAGCTACATCACTTCCTGCCTTGTCTGCATGGATCTTCAGAACTCTAAGGTTGATGCTGGTATTAAAGGCGTGTGCCACCACCTCCTACTGCTAGTTCCCCATGTGACCTTGGAGTCACAGAGAACCAAATGGATTAAGGGCGTGTGCTAACTTGCATGGCTATTGTTTTTCTACTAGTGGCTGGCAGCCCGGTTTTTCCTCTGACCCTCAGATAAATTTTATTAGGGAAGACANATAAAATATCACCACACTTATGTTTGATCTGTCTGGCAACTCTCCATGATACATTATAACAGGTATAAGTTGCATAGCATTGGCTTGCTCCTCTGCCCTACCTGATACAGGCAGGCCTCAGTGCGGCCCCGTGTGGTTTCTGCTCCCCTCATCCACCAAGTACCACCTTCTCTGCTAACCACCAAACCTCCTTTGCTTCTCTTACACTCTCCTNTAGACCTCCCATTCTTATAGCACCAGGTAACAGAGAAAGAAGGTAGATCAATCCATTATTTCCTGAGTTAAGTTCTATTCCCTTTTGTCTCCTTGCGTGCTTAGTAGTTTTTGGTCGATTTTCCGTGAGCTAGAATCATATGAGAAGANAGAACCCCAACTGAGAAAATGTCTCCATAGGAACAACTCTANGGCATTTCTTNATTAATGATTGATGTGGGAGGGCCCATCCCTGGCCAGGTTGGGTTGTCCAGGGAAGCAGAACCAAAGACACGTGTGTGTATGGAGAGACAGGGATGGGAGAGAAGGAGGNAGNGAAAAACATTTATTTTGAGCCTTTGCTCATGAGATTGTGGAAACTGACAAACACAAACTCAGTAGGGCAGGCCAAGAGCCTGAAGAACTAGGGAAGGGCTGAAGTTCAAATCCAAAGGCAATCTGCTTCCAGAACATCTCTCCTTGAAGTAGGTTGGTCATAAGGCCTTCAGCTGATTGGAAGATACTCTACTTTCCTAATGCCTACTTTGTAGTGTGTGTGCGTGTGTGCGTGTGTGCNTGTGTGTGTGTGTGTGTTCACAAGTGTGTGTNCATATATGNATGTATATGTGAATGATATGGAAGCCAGATAATTATCTCAANTATCATATCATTTCTCAGACACTACCTGTAGGAGACAGCAAGGTCTTTGTGCTCACTAGGGGAACCTGGAATCTTCAGTGCTCAGGATTGTTCCTTTAAGGGAAGGAATGCAATACTGTGATTCCCCCAGAAGGCTGGAAGCAGATGTACTCACTAACCTGGTGACCTATGCACTATCTGTGTGGCTAGAGATCAGACCCTCCTCCAGACCATTATCATAAATTTGTTTGTCTCAGTCGATCTATAGAACCTATCTTTATGGACTTTACAAAATTTTTGAAGTAGTCAGGTCTGATTTATGTAAGAAGATTTCTGTAAGCTTTGTTGTGCATGCAGGATTGAGTTAATTATCACCAGAGTAGTTTCCACAGAGTTGTACTGTGCTTAAATATGCCTAAAATAAACTACTCAGGNTCAGATCCAGAAGTTTGAATCAACGCTAACTACTGAGTCCTGTTGAGCAGACGTGCTTTCTTGCCTCCTGTGGCTTGTCACTCTGCTGGCTGTGAAAGTCACAGAGACTCCCTGCAGCTACCTACTCAAAGGTAAATTACAGATATGTGCCACTATGCTCAGCTTTAATGGTATATGGTTTCTAGGGATCAAGCACTGGTCCTCACCCCTACCATGAATCTTGCAGTTCCCATACCAGAATGGCCCACCATGTGTTTGGGCGGGGTTTGGGCGGCAGCATTAAAGGAGTTATGACCAACTCTATTTGGTCTGCAGCTCATCTCATAAGACACTCATGTGATATGCAACATCAGTCACCAAGAGAAGCCATTTGTTTAATACATTCTTTCTGAGTGTCTACTATACACACTAGGTACTATCTACATATTGGAAATATAGTAANGGAAAAATAAAACAGTTGATGTGTGTCCNTTGACTGAAACTGACATTCTANTAGGAAACCAGACAATAAACAAACAAATAATAAATCTGTCAGGTGATACTAAGGGCCATGCAAAAACAAAGCAGATGACGGTGACAGCAAAACAAAAGCAGGTGTTTCCTCATAGAGGGTAGTCTGAGACAAGTTCCTGAGAGGCTTCTGGGCATGCTCCTGAATAAAGCGGTATCTGTTTACATCGCTGAGGAACACTGCTTNGGAAAGTAGATCCCACAGGTACCCTGCAATGAAAATAGGCTTGCTATGTTTGCAACACAGCAAACAGGTCTGTGTGGCTGCAGCACAGTGAGGCATGGACAGAATGAGGTGAGGTTAGAGGAGCCCAGGAGCCAGATGATGAAGGATACCCCAGCCTTTCCTTAGAAGCTGNGTTTGGGTTTTATCCTAAGTGAGACAAGAAGTTAGCACAAATGTAACATTACCATATTTTTGAAGGCTTACTTTAGCTGTTGTGTTTAGAGGAAAATTCCATTAAGAAAGCAAGAATAGGGGCTGGAGAAATGGCTGAGAGCTTAAGAGCACTGGCTGCACTTCCAGAAGTCCTGAGTTCAATTCCCATCAACCACATAGTGGCTCACAACCATCTATAGTGGAATCTGATGCCTTCTTCTGGCATAAAGGCATATGTGAAGATAGAGCACTCATACATGAAATAAATAAATAAATCTTTAAAAAAGAAAGAAAGAAAGAAAGAAAGAAGGAAAGAAAGAAAGAAAGAAAGAAAGAAAGAAAGAAAGAAAGAAAGAAAGAAAGAAAGAAAAAGAAAGAAAGAATATAAAGTATAATTGCAGAAGACCACTGGGTTCCAGTGAGGAAAGATGATGTTTGACTTGGGTTCTTACCAGCATACTGGTGAAAAGNGGCCAGTTACAGATATGTTTGGAAGAGGCCAACAGACATACTGATGAAGTGTGAGATAGGAAACAAAAATGAAGACAATAATAACATCAAAGTTTTGTCAAGAGGAATTGCAATAACAAACTTGCCACCAGCTGTGCTGTGGAAGACTAGCCAGTGAGGTCATCTAAAATTTTCATGTATAATGTTAAACTTGAGGTGTCTCCCAGACATCTAACCAAGAGCTCAAGAAGATCCAGCGAAAAGACCAGATGANAAGTGCCTGGGAAGTGAGCAGAGAGGACCAAGAGGCTGTGGTTTTCAGGGTAACACGAGATGAAAGAGTTTCTAGGAAGAGGGAGCAGTGACCTGTGTGGAGCTGACATGGACGTGGGGTAGGTAGTGAGATGATGAGGACCCTGGATTTGATTGCATGGTGGTGATTGGTAACCATGACAACACCTTTCCAGAAACAGAAACCTGACTGAAGTATATTCTATTAAGACTAGGAGGAAAAGAAGACAATTAGACATGTGTTGGAGAAGTTGGCTCTCAAGGGAGCAGGCAGAAAGGGGAAGTAGCTGAGTTGTTGAGTGGAAGGTAGATAGTGGGTGTGTGGTGAGATACAGTGAGATAATAAGAGCTATGAGGGGCTAAGCACTCACTAAGAGTAACGAGAGGATTGTGTGTTTCCAAAAATTCTTTCTCTCATTTCACTCTCATGTGTGCGCTCTCTCTCTCTCTCTCTCTCTCTCTCTCTCTCTCTCTCTCTCTCTCTCTCTCTCTCTCTCTCTCTCTCTCTCTCTCTCTCTGCCTTAATAAAAGAACCACTTTCCAGGAGGGATCCTGTTACACTGAAGAATCGCATTTGTCATTCTTGCTTGCAATGACTCTGAATTATAGGGACTGTCACCAGGCACATGCCACTGTCACTGCCTTGAGTCAGTGTGCACCATGCAGAGTCTCCCATGCATTTTTTAACGTTCCATTCGAAATCCTTTTGAACCATGGCCATGTTGCAAAGCAGTAAAATGAAGCAAAGGCCATACAGGGTGCATTACTGCATTAAAGGGAGGAATGATAGCCCATACAAAACACCTGAGGCAGGAGCTTCCTTCCAGAATGAAGACTGCTGAAGGGACCCCCTTAGGTACCTGGCCAGATTACCCAAGTTCACCACTGGGAAAATCTCAGTGGATGTTTTCCTAACTGCTCAAGGACCTCTGTGTGGACCTTCCTACCTCAGCCCCTAAGCATGTCCTCCTTACACACTCAACATCATGTCACTTAATCTTTGCCCACTCAAGATTTTTATTTATTTCAAGGTCAGAAAGAAAAAAACTTGAATGGATTCTTAATGGAGTTGACTTAATCATAAATAAGTTTAGAGCCTGCTTTGATGGTATGAATAGGAAATTATTCTTTGTGAAAATACAATAGAAAATCTTGCATTTAAATCACTATTTTGGATAAGTCAGTCCATTTTTGCCTCTGAGGTTTAGGAAGAAGAGCATGGAATGGGCTATTACTACACAATGCAGGAAGCAATGGTGTTGCCTCTTACCCAGCTTTGCCACTGGCTGGTCCCCTCTTCTGCACTGTGGACTGCTGTAATCCTTCAGACCTTATATCAGGTCATGATATAGGTAAGGTCAGGTGGTCTGAATTTTAGATAAGGTTATTTTATATCCAAAAAACTCATTACAGAATGAAGACGTGTGTGAGAAGCTATCTACATGTGGTCTAGTTTAATTAATTAATTTCACTGTTAATAAGTTGATTTAGCAGAATGTAAGGTGATTTTTCTAGGTTACCAACATGCTCCATTAATGAATAATTTGAGGTTTAGATAAATCATATGCCTATTGTTACAGAGGAAGCTAAGTAAAGAGTGATGACTATGTGTTCCATTTCTTCTACCCCTTAACTAGATATAATAAAAGCACTAATTGCTTTCCATGTACTGTGATGGATTAAGGAAATTTCCATTCCCAGATCAGATGCTTGGCTCTGGGCTAATGCTAATTGACTGTAATAAGCGCAGGGGTGTGGTGTGCTGGGAATTGCTGTCATTTAAATCTCTCCCTGAATACTACATGTCTTGGGGGACTAAAAAGAGGAACTTCCAAAAACAGCCTTCAGTATCCTTAATAGTCAAGGGGGGACTCTTACGTTTTAAAGCTCACCTGCTTGTACAGGCAAGTAGGACATCTTTGGGATTTTACTTTATCCCGGGTGCCATGCAGCCCTGCAGAATAATCAAGATGTTTAAATATTTACTAAACACAAACATAATCAAACAGTATGCTAAAAGTAAAGGAGAAAGAAGAAAGAAAAGTAGGGCAGGGAAAGAAGAGAAAAGAGAGGGGGAAGGAAATGTAGAACATTCTAGGAGTCTACTTAATTGGTTTAGTGGCTGTCTATGTNCCCATGCCCTACCATTATCAACAGAAACTCCCGTTCTGAGTGACACCAGCTGAAGCACAGTGGCCATGTNNCTCTTGCTCAAGTGGAAGCCATATCCTCATGACACAAACGTACCCAAGCCAGCTGGTCACAAGCATCACTGTATTGCCAACAGAGACCTCACAGAGCATTCCTTTTTTCCTTATTTATAAACAATAATCAATGTCACTCTGTTGGTCAGAGTTTAGCTTAAGCCAGAGTGGAGTCTCACTGTACATACAGAGTGCGTTAAACATAAAAGTCCATTGTTTTTTTAAAATTCTGGACACACAGAGTATGTCTAAAGTCGTGTTTGTTTTGTTCTCCTTTTTGTGTTTTGTGGCTTTTGCTGCTGTTGCGCTTAGGTTTTGTTTTCCCAGTGCTGAACATCAGACCCAGAGACTTACCACTTACCAATGCTGGNCACATACTAAACTGACACAACAGTAAATGCCTGGTCAAGAGAATGAAATCCCTGGTCTGAATGGAGACCTAACATCCAGCTGGGCAGGTCAAACCTGAGCAAGGGACNACCTGTCAGGAAGGCAGGGCAACCATTAGGAAGATGGGTTTAGCTTAGCCATGCTAAAGAGATGGGAGCAATAATTATCCCTTTAAGGAAATACTGTACTTTGCCTTTCCAGAATCCCCTGCATCCTAGTGCAGTCTCTTATGAAGCATA
>LZPO01087240.1:173178-189024 GCA_001675575.1 Neotoma lepida | reverse complement strand
GTTCAAGGAATAGAGGACTTCTGGTATATAATATAACTAACTGATAGGAGGAATTAGTGAGCCAAACCAATTAAATGGTGTGGGGCTCTGCAAGTACAGCAAATGAACCGATGGAATGAACATCTGTCCATGGCAACTTGCCCCAGGACAGAGTGTACTAGGAAGACTTTGGTCTAATTAACAACTTACTAGGAAGACTTTGGTCTAATTAACAACTTTCCTGAGAAAACAACCATGGACATCATTAGTGATTCATATGAGAAAATGTATGAGTCCTCTGTCGTATACAGAAATGCATCTCAGAGGCTTTAATCATCAAAGTAGAAAGATAATTGAAAGTTTCATAAGCTAATGCAGATGTTTGTGTTACTGGCTGGAGTATGAATCTTATATATAAAATAGATAATAAATCCACTAAGTTAAAATAGAGCCTCAAACAACAACATAAAAAGACTATTGAACTGAGTGTAGTGGTGCATGCCTTTATTCCCAGCACTCGGGAGGCAGAGGCAGGCAGATCTCTGTGAGTTCAAAGCCAGGCTGGTCTACAGAATGAGTTCCAGAACAGATTCCAAAGCTACACAGAGAAACCCTGTCTTGAAAAAATAAAGAAACAAAAAAGACTATTAAGTGATAGAAACTGGGATACATAAATCATGGCCAACATGTGACCAAGATNCTGTCTTAGGGTTTTTAATTGCTGTGAAGAGACACCATGACCACGGCAGCTCTTATAAAGGAAAAACATTTACATGGGGTGGCAGCTTACAGTTTCAGAGAGTCTATTATCATCATGCCGGGGAGCGTGGTGGCATGCAAGCAGATGTGGTGCTAAAGGAGTAACTGAGAGTCCTATATCGTGCAGGCAACAGGAAGTTGATNGAGACGCTCTGTGGTATCCTGAACATAGGAAACATCAAAGCCCNCCCCCACAATGACACACTTCCTCCAACAAGGCCATACCCACTCTAACAAAGCCACANNTCCTAATAGTGCCACTCCCTATGAGATTATNGNGGCCAATTACATCCAAACTACCACAGCCACCAAGCCAACAGGAAAGACAAACCACCAGGTAGCAGAGGACATGAGCAGNTATCAAACAGAGAAACATTCTGGGAACAATGCTCGTGCTCACAGTAAAGTAGACTACAGAAATCAAAACATCCATCCACAAGAGACTATTTCACACACATCAATCTGCCAGAAACTAACAATAGTAGCTCCTCAATATCTTTATAAGGAAACTTCAGCTTTTTTAAGTTAATTTTTGGTACTAGAAATTGAAACCAGGGCCTCATGCATATCAGGCAAGTACCCTGCCACTGAGCTACATTCTCAGCCCTAGAAAACATAAAACAGAGCAAGTTTGCTGAAATTCCATTGACTGAAAGAAAATAGAAAATTCAAAATAGTAGCAATAAAAATTTCAGAACTTGAGAACAACTATCACTTTCAAAATAAAACAATATTTTATAATATATTAATAGATTGTATTCTGTTTTAANAAGGTATATGGATGAATATGAATCTGGGCATTAACTTGGAGTATACTGAGGCACAAAATGAGAAACTATTCTTAGAAACCTTACTTATTAATGAAGCCATCTAGAAAACATGACAAATGTCACTANATAGTTTCAAGGTCTCATTTTATATTCCAAACTCTTTAGTGATTTTATATGTGTAGCAGTGTCTGTGGGGCCACATAAGAGTTCCCTATTTGAGGCTGTGTCTTAGTCTCAGCCCTGAATCTAATAGGTCCTAGCCAGGATACAGTAGCTTTTCCATCTTCATATTATAAGAAATATTGGTAGGCTTTTCAGACAAACACTGTAAAACTTTTGTTTACAAGGAATTCAAATCTCCTTNTCTTATCTAGTAGAAACTTTATTCAAATGTTTTATCCCTTTCCANAGTAGAACTGTATTTATACAAAGGCCCTGCTCTCATTCTCAGAACTTAAGTGACCTAAGTGGCCTACCCNGTCCTGCATTATCTTCATTTCTTTTGCTCCAATTTTTTTGAAATTAGCCACTCTCAAAAAGTGGTAGTTTGGATGTAATTGGCCCCCATAAACTCATAGGGAGCAGCACTATTAGGAAATGTGGCCTTGTTGAAAGAAGTGTGTCATTGTGAGGGTGGGCTTTGAGGTCTCCTCTGCTCAAGCTTCTCTCAGTATGACACTCAGTTCACTTCCTGTTGCCTGAAGATCCAGATGTAGCTCCTTCTCCATGTCGGCCTGCATGCTGCCATGTCCCACCAGGATGATAATGGACTAAACCTCTGAAACCGGAAGCCGCCCAACTAAATGTTTTCCATTATAAGAGTTGCTGTGCTCACAGTGTCTCTTCACAGCAATAGAAATCTAACTAAGACACCAACCAATGGGGAAAAGACACAGTCGCCACCTGGTTAGAATAAACCAAGTGCACTTCCCTATCCCAGTACGTTCCTTCTCCTACTTTTGTGAGGAGCACACCCTTCTGATGAGAAATAAAATTTTTGCTGTTTACTGCTAGGATTTTGTTGAATTACTTTTTATGTATTTAGTCTGAAATATTTCTCCTTCTATCCCTGTGATTCCTAAATTTGGTCTTTTAATGGTATCCCACTGAACTNTTATCTGTATTCTACTATCCATGAGANCAAGTATTGACAAGCACATCTTAACTCACTGTACAAAAAGAGCAGTACACGAATGTACTCATAAAATGCCCAAAATGTAGCCAAGCTGCCCTGCCTCATGAACAAATATGTGATGGAGAGTTGGGAAAGACAGAAAAATGGAGGGATATGTGCACTGTGGAGAGAGTAGGAACTGGAGACCTGACAGTGGTGACAGGCATGAGAGGGCTAAGGTTGACAGTGGAACAAATTGTTGCCCAGTAGGGTCAACAGGGTGGTGTGCAAGCAGCCTGAAGCTTACTAAGCCACGGACTNAGCCCCCAGAACATGCCACCTGGCCTCAGGATAGCCCTGACTCTGGGCAACGACAGAGACCTGAGATGAGGAATCGTTCAGTCTCTAGACTGGACCTCCTCAAAATATCACCACTGTGTTGTGATGCCACTGGAGTTTGTGTTGGTGTCTGTGATCCATGTTGCTGCCCCAGGCCATGATAAAGCCTGAGATCCATGTGGATGTTCCTCATCTGTGCCACTGACTGAATCCACATTGATGTCTGTGGGTTGTGCTGCCATCAGGGACCGTACTGATCTGAGTGCTTTTCGTTGCCTCTGAAGGCCATGTCTGAGTCCATGGTCCTACTGCTGCCTGGGTCTGTGTTGATGTTCATGGNCTGTGCTCCAACCTGAAGCCATGTTGATGTCTGCAGGTCATGCTGCCACAGGGGACCATATTGATGTGGACGGCCTGTGCTGCCACCTGAGGCCATGTTGACANCTGTAGTCNAGGCTGCCTCGAAGGCNTTGTCTGGGTCTGTGATCCTACTGCAGCCAGGGGGCCGTGTTAGTGGTCTGTGCTGTTGCCAGAAACCATGTGGAAGCCCACAATCTGTGCTCCNGCTGACTGTAAAGGGCAAGGAAGCTACTTTTGCAGTGATATCAATGACTGCAGCTGCACAGTTTAGAAAATGGCAGGCTTCTGTGACAAACCCTACCCCCACCCCAGAAAAGTAACAGCTTGAACAGGAAGCCATCAAAGAAACTATTGAAAAATGTGACAAAGATGCTGAAGTTAGCGCTCTACAATTGATGGCTTCTGGCCAGGGTGCAGGATAGGTAGGACTCAGTCCTATTTAAGGGCAGTCCATTGAGAACTTGACCATGCTCTAGTGAATACACAGATACCAGAAATTGGACTTGTTTTTTTCTTTATTTTTCTATTTTTTAAATTTTTATTTTGAGGTAGAGGTCACAAGTGTTGGGGGTGGACATGGAAGGACTGGAAAGTGAGTGTGCTCAGGGAGCATGGTGTGAAATTCCCAAAGAATGAATTAAAATTATTATGTTAATTTTTAATGCCCCAAATGTAACATTAAAGGATGACTTGTGGGTATGCTGCTCATAACACAGCTAAACGTACTTTTCACATTTTCATATTATTATTTTATCTTTCTCGCTATCTAAACATTCTAATTCATCTATCTTTTCTTCTATCACTGCTAGTCCATCTTTTATTTGATCCATTTTAACTGATGGAATTTTCTTGTTGCATTTTTCATTTGACTGAGTTTTTTTATTTCTAAAATTTCAATTTTTTTCAGTGTTTCTATATCATAGCATTCCTGTTTCATGCCTGCATTATCTTTGTAATTCCATGCAGCTGTTTAACTGTATCCTCTTTGAATTTATTTCACCTTATTTCTACCCTTTTTTATTTCATCCAACAGTATTGTAGTCATTCTTTTAAATGAGATTTTATATAATGTACTCATTAGAGTCATTACTATGAAATTTATTTTTTTTCAAAATAATATTTCTACTTTGACTCTTTTATGTTTTTTTTATATTACTACTTTGAGACTAATGCATCTGTGGGTATTTTGTTGATTAGACTTTTTATCAGCTATATTCTTTCAGTGGAGATATTCTGAGTGTTGAAGTGGGTTGGATTGTAATAGAGTTGAGGTGCATAGTTAAGAAATCAAACCTTCAATCCATTAGGGCAATACAATTTTGCATGATCCCAGATCAACTCAAAGAAAGAAAAGTCATGAAAAAAAGTAGATTTAAGTCATATGAGAAATTCCTTTTTTAATCAGGTAAGTCTGGCATGAACACTAGTTACCAGACTGATGGGGAGGCTGCCACACTTGGGAAGCAGCTTCCCAAGGAGTCACTTACAGGCACACTCAGTCATGAAGAATGTTTAATAGCAGTTCTTTTATTTACTCACAGCACTGGGAAACACAAACAAGGTCATTGGTAAGCAGATTTACTACTGAAAAGTGAGATTATATTTGTTGGATCAGAAAANGGTAAAGATAATTAAAATTTGGTCTTCGCAAATGGTGGGTAATTCAGTTTGTCTCTCTAGTCTCTAGGTTCCTTCTTTGTGATAATAGAAAAAGTGAACCAGCTCATCCCTNAGGGCCATGCATGTTCTGTCTAGGAAAATATGGACTTTGGCNAGGAACTAGGAAAGATACCAAGGTCAAAATGCTAAACTGCCAGGCTTGGGACACATTTGTAACCGTGTTGCTGAAGAGTCAGCCCCGGAGAGGAGATGTAGAGTAGGCCAACTATTGGACAGACAAATAGACACCAAGGGACTTTTTCTGAGGACTGAAGCTTGATTCTTCATTTTGTTTTTCTCTCTGCTGGTTGTTCTACTCTCTTCTTTTTCTGTCCTGTTCTTCTACCTGACATTTTGTTTCTTTCCTCTTTCCAGTAGTTTTTCTTCTGTTTCCTTCTACCTCTTCCCTGGTGTTTTCCTTCTATTATAGCTCTTATTTTTCTTATCCCTTTTATACCTCTTAAGACAAAAATTTCTACACAAGATTCCCTCACAATCACAAGTTACATATTCTCCAAAAACAAGTTAAAATCCTTACACAGGAAGAAATCACTATGATCACAATGTTTTCCTTAGAAACCCACAAATGTTAAACATTTTTGTATTAATTTTCCAACATAATATCTTTTAAAGCAACGATTCTTTTATAATTGATTAACACAGTTTTAAGCAAGCCAAGTAAATTTCAGCCAGTTACTGGCAGGCAGCTGCTTGCGGTAACATTGTAGCAGATTTCTATTTTATTTCTGCTCTAGGAAAGCTTTGAACCCGTGGTCAGCTAACCNTCTATTTTCTGTACACACAATAGGGTCATTTAACTTCCTTTCAAAGCTTGGTTTTTTTCAAGGTGCACACCAGGGCCTGTGATTAATTCTGTAAGCTATATGACCACGGAACTCAGGGCTAACCTTGGGTGTAGGGACATAATTGCTCTCTTTGATCATCAGCCTGTTCTTCCACAGGCAGTATTCATGGGTCTACAACAGATGAAACTTGTTCTTATTTTCCATCCTCTGCAAATCTCACATCTAACAAAGGGGAAGGTGACTTCTAGCCTATTTTTGTCTTTTTGTATCTCTTATTGGAGCACTTGGCAGAATAACCTAAACCATTTCCCTAATCATCTTGACTGTTTTAACCACCTCTATCTGTTAGACTAACTCAGAAAGTCCAATTAAATCATAGATCTGACTAATCATTGCTTGTATAAAAATCATCTTCATTATGATCTGCTAGTGAATTGTCAGGTGAGGAGGNGGATTTTTCCATGAAACAATCTTACTATACTACAGTTGGATCCTCTCACACAGTAACCACACCATGTCAAACACAGTAAGAACAGGACAGCACCAGGCAAGAGGAAGNACAGCAGAAGCAGGGCATTTTGGAGACAGCCCTCTTCTGATATGACCAGGAAGTAGAGGAAGGAGGATCATGACTTTAAGCCTAGTCTGCCCTACACAGCAAGACCTTGCTTCAAAAAGAAATCTNTCTTGAATTTTAGATGCCTCTAAAGTCTACTGTTGTAAATTGAAGTTGTANAATTTCAGAATGGAAAAAAAGTATCCTTCTTTCTTGAAGAGAACCACTGCTTTAGAGTTTCTACAATTGTGATAAAATACCATAATGAAAAGCAGCTTGGAGAGAAAGAGGTTTATTTCTTATTAAAACTCTCAGGTCACACTCCATTAGTGAGGGAAGTCAGGGCAGGAATTCAAGTTGGGGGCAGAAACTGAAGTNGAAGCCNTGGAGGAGTGCTGCNTACTAGCTTGCTCCTCATAGCATGTTCAGCATGCCCTTTTTTAAAAGATGTATTTATTTATTTTATGTATAGGNGTGTGCTATCTACATGTANGCCTTTATGCCAGAAGAGGACATCAGATTTCACTGTAGATGGTTGTGAGCCACCATGTGGTTGCTGGGAATTGAACTCAGGACNTCTGGAAGAGTAGTCAGNGCTCTTAACNGCNGAGCCACCTCTCCAGCCCCNAAAATTGTATAGTTTCTTTNTTATTATTATTTTTATTTTATGTNCATTGNTGTTTTGCCTGCATATATGTCTGTGTGAGAGTGTCAGAGCCTTGGAACTGGAGTTACAGACAGGTGTGAGCTGCTGTGTGNGTGCTGGGAATTAAACTCAGATTCTCTGGAAGAGCAGTCAGTGCTCTTAACCATGAGCCATCTCTCTAGCCCCATCAGCCTGCCTTTTTATACAACCCAAGACCATCTACCAGCGGGTGGTACTGTCCACAGTGAGTTACACCCCTCCACATCAATCATTAATTAAGACAATACCCCACACACATGCCTACAGGCCAATCTTACAGTGATATTTTTTTCAATTAAGATTCCCCATCCCATATATATCTAGGTTTGTGTCAAGTTGACCAAATTGGAGAATTTCATTAGAAAAAATTAATTTGGTAGCAATGCAAACAGAATAAAAATATTAATTGCAATATGTATATGAATTTTTATAAGAATTAGCAAATAACAACTTCACACATCATGCTCCATTCCACTGAAGTTCCAATTAACTTTGGGAATGTCATTACGGAAAAAGCAGGCCTCCCCCTACCAGCTCAAGTGTAGCTTGGAGTCTATTAGAGGAATTCCTGCAGCCCACATGGAGCCCAGGGCACTATGTGTCACCAAGCTTCACAAGGCACTGCAATGGGAACACCAAGACCTGTGATCACTTTTTATGATCCCCTAGGAATGTATTGTACAGTTCATCATGTTACTGATTCACTCACTGGAACTCAATTCTGCACTAATGACTAGGAGCTACACAGATCCCAAAAATTAGTGTCCCAGTCCCCACAGAACCCCCCTACTTCTGACATCAGTCAGACAGCNGGGCTCATAAGCCACTGGCACTTCTGACCTACCTGCTATAAACCGGGGGATTTCTATGAGTTCCTCANGGTTGTTAATTTTCTAGTCCAACTTATAAAACTCAGAAAGCATTATACCTGCAATTATGATTTTGTTACAAGGGACATAGGTCAGGGCCAGACCCTTCCCTCCACAAAAAAAAAAGCGGGGCACAGGGCAATGAGTATAAAGTCTTCAACTACCAGAAAACTCCAAACATCCAGAGCTGTAATTAGATTTCAGGATGTAGGCATGGTTGAACAAACCACTGACCATCTGATCACACTTAATCACTTGAAGACATGGTTTTGCCTTTTTGAGTGCATATTNCCAAAACCAATACAGATCAGTCCTCCTACCTTCAGACTAAGGTGTATTGAAATACATTTGAATGGAAAAAGCCCAATTTGATGCTCATTAAGGGAGAAACTTACTCCACTGTTTGGAGTCCAGTGTATGTGCAGCTCAATGCAGTGGGTGTCCTGTTGCTAACAGGTTGTTGGGTGCCTTGCTCAGGNTGGGGTGTGTGCACAGTCTATGCAGGTAAGAATCTCGGGCTGCCAAGTGTATTATTACTAGAAAGGGGTGTGAGGATAGCCTTAGACAAGTGGAGTCCAAGGTGGCTAAGCTATTCCTTATCCTTGCCTGCTTCAGCATCACAGAAGAGGGGACAGAGAGAATGTGAGATCCAGAGGATGAGGAGGCNTGCTGTGAAATGCATCTTCTGGACATGATGTGGCTATTGCTCTCATGAACTCACAGTAGCTGTGGTTACCAGCACAAGACCAAGCCAGTCAACATTCCAACATGGGTGGGAGAGGCATTTCCAAGCCCCACTCCTACCTGAGGAACTACTGTAGCTAGTTGATGGCTGCTGGGTGGGGTAGAGTCATTCTTCTTTGGAAGTGGTAGGTGTCCCATGTTCCACTACTGGCACACTAATTGGACTCTAAGTTATAAAAACAGAAAACAAGGACATGAAGGTAGAAGGGGGGAGGGTGTTGGGGGAGCCTAGGAGGGATTGAGGATAGATATGATCATAATACTTTGTATACATGTATGGAGTTCTGTAAGAGTAAACAAAAAACCATTTAAGAAATCTTCTGGGGCTGGAGATAAGGCTTAGCAGTTAAGGGCACTTGTTACTCTTGCAGAAGACTGGAGTTCAGATCCAAGTACCCACATTGGGAGCTGCACAACTTCCTGTGACTCCAGCTTGAGAAGATCTGATGCCCTCATTTGACCTCTGCAGACAATTCACGTGCACATACACAGACACACAAATACAAATAAAATAATATTTTTNAAAAATTTCTAAGCTTCACTTATCAGTCATTCATTTATGAGACAAAGATAGAAGAGAAGGAAAGGAAGAAAATAAAAGAAAAAAGGAAAAATACAATCTGATGCATCATGTGTATCTCATGAGGCAAGTATTCTTAATTTAATTTTTCAAAAAAAAAAGTATGACTGAAAGTAACATAAGTGCCCAATGTCACCCACTAGTAAATAGAAGAAATAAAGTTCTAGTTCAAGTGTGTCTCCAGGACTCTCTCTTCCCACTTTGAGGTTTNCCACAAAACTCTTGGTAAAATCACCAGAGAGCACTAGAATGGCTTCATGAAAACTACTGGATACTGGATGTTCTGAAGAGGATACCAGAGTCTGAGGATGAAANAGCCTGTTTGGAGCAGGAGAAGGAACTAGACCAAGAAGGCAACACAAAGCTGCTCTACCCCACCCGGATTCATAGCCCAAAGCTGCTGCCTTAGGGCTTGAAGTGAACTGGTGTGAACAAAGCTACCTCAGTTACTGTTTCTGTCCTTGTGATGAAATGCCTAGCACAGAGGGCTGGAGAGATGGCTCAGCAGTTAGAAGTTCTGGCCATTCTTCCAGAGATCCCAGGTTTGATTCCCAGGACACACATAGTGGCCTACAACCACCTATAACTCTAGGGGGATACAATGCCCTCTTCAGGCCTCTGTAAGAATCAGGCACATGCATGGTGCAGATATGCATGCAGGCAAATACTCAAACACACACACACACACACACACACACACACACACACACTCACACAATACATAGCAGAAGCAACTTCAGGTTAGAAGGGTTTGTTTTCACTCCACTTCAGAGTGTTCACTTGGTCCCATGCACTTGAGCAGAGCAGAGTGATTGGAGAAGACCACAGAGGAATCTTCACTGCTTGGTAGACGCCAACTGAAGCAGCAAGAGTGGAGGTACTGAGGACCTAGCGTAGCCTCCACAGATGACCACACCCTGTCCCTGCTTCCTCCAGTTCATCTCCAGACTCTCTCAGAACGGCACTGCAAGCTGCAGATCAAGCATGCAGTACAGGAGGCTATTGGGGGTGGGGGGGGCATCTTTCATCCCAACCATAACAACACCAGTGTCCTTCGTCTCCTGGAACCTAAAACTTCCAGGAGGGTAATTAGGCTCGGGTAGGCTAAAACATCCTAATACAAAATCAAAGAAGAAACATGAAATAAAAGTTGATACATCTCTTTGAGAAAAAATTAAAATCTACACACAGATTAAATAAAATACAAAACACATGCTAGGTTTGTTGTTAGAGAGATGGCTCAGGGTTTAAGAGTACTTGTTGGCTACTATTCCAGAAGACTCAAGTTCAATCCCCAACACCCTCACGGGTTCACAACCATATGTAACTCCAGATCCAGCGAATCTGACACCCCCTTCTGGCCTCTGTGGGTACTACATGCATGTGATGTACAGAGATACATACAAACAAAACACCCATATATGGAAAAGAAATATAAATAAAATCTAAGAAACAACTAAGAAAAAGACATTTTCTAAATAAATTTATGGGGAAAATGTGCAGCCTCACTATCTGTCCATCCAACCACAGTCTCTCTCTCTCTCTCTCTCTCTCTCTCTCTCTCTCTCTCTCTCTCTCTCCTGTCTCTCTCCTCTTTCCAATAGTAACCAGGTTTACAGAGAGTGTTATAGAATATGCAAGGAAGGATGTACAATATGATGTTTGATTTCTTTCTCTTTTATTTTGCTGGGTCTTGCCCATGCTGAGAAAGTATTCTACCCCTGAGCTACATTCCAGGCCAGTGTTACACAATTTCTATTACATAATTAGTTTAAAAAGGTGAAAAGTCCAAACATGTGTCTACCCTTTGATAGGGTAAACATACTTTTGGGCATGTATTCTAAGACAAAATTTGGCCTAAGAACTATGAAAATTAATTTTATATGCAAATACTTATAAAAACAGAATACTTAACTTGAGCCATTCTTGCATAAAACTTCTTTGCAATCATGAAAATGTTTGCTACAGAAGAGTCTGAATATTCTGAATAATTAAGTTAAATGAGCAAATTGTGTGTTGTTTATATTTACAAGTCTACATACATAAACCATAAGCAAGCTTTGGTACACTCACACTTGAAAGGCCTACAGTAGAGCAGAAGCCATGGTCTTATTTGGAGCATAGGGTCTTTCTTTGTGCATTGTGTTGTTCTCTGCTTTTCTGTTTCTATAACTTAAATCACACTAAAGTCAGAAAAGAGCTGCTTTCGAATTAAAATGCACTCACTCATCCAGGAAGGAGGCCCTATCCCACCTCGTCTGTGTATAGTTTAGCCCTACAGAAAGAAATCATAAGAAGCATAGAACAGTCTGGATGTCTGGAGGCAAACGCTGCCATCTTCACAATTTTGCAGAATCATCTTAAGCACTCTTCCCCAACAAAATACAAAATGCGTTTCTAATAAAAATGATTAGCTTTAGATGACAAGCCTCTCACAATGCAATTAAGACGGTATTAAGAATTTTCAAAGGCACCAGCACAAACCATAACAACAGCATGAAATGCACAATAAAAAGATGAAACACAAGCCAAAACAAATCCATCTCATTAAAAACATGAGATATTAAGGTTGGAAATGTCTAGGCACTCATCAAAAGCCCTTCTTTCCTCTAGTAATAATTTTAATTTGAGGATGCCAACGTCAAAACAGCTTGATTTTTCCCTCCTTCACGGTGCTGTTTTTACTTGGGCACCTCTGAGGCCATGGATAGTTGTCTGCTAGGCAGAATGTAAATGGTGAAAGCAAATGTATTACTGCAACATTCAAAAGAAATAGAGCTAAGTAGATGGCATGCTTATAATTTGAACATACATTTCCTATAAACACAGTATAAATGGAGGCAGGTTTGAGCAAAGCTGGCCCCTCTCTTGTCACTCATTTCTGTGTCCCAAATATTTCTCCTACATCATACCAAAGTGGTCAAAAAAGCCCTACCAAGGAGCTGTGCCCTTAGAGTGTTTACTTCACCAAGAATCACTATTGAAAAGCAGGGACTCACTAGAACACACTCAGCTCTGTCACTGAGCAGAAACCACACCAGGGACATTTGAAGAGGACATGTGGGAAGCAAAGGGTCACAAAGGCAGTCACTGTTAGCCACCTCTGTGTGTGTGTATAGACTATGAATACAGTCACCAAGCACAAAATAACCCACGTGTTTCAAAATCAAGGAAGTGAACACTTCATTTAACCTTGTTAAATTATAGTTGACAGCAGGCCAGTGGTTGCTTCCAATGAGCTACTTCCGCTATTAGCCACATGGTGGGGCTCTGTTTGGGATCTCTGTTGCTCCAGTCCTAGGCTCAGAGTCTCAGCAATGAATAGCTTGTGATAAAATGCCACTGATAAACCTTGCTTCTCTGGCCCCATGGGTTATGCTATTTTTCATGCTCATCAGATATGTGACCCAGGCATATACCATCACCCAAGCAGAGCCCATACCATCACCCAAGCAGAGCCTTGTCACTGTNGATGTGCCTCACGGGCAACTCCACATAAACAGCTATTATCTCTGTTATAGACTGTATGTTTGGGCCTCCCAAAACCCATGTGGTGAGGTCCCACTCCCACCCCCAGTGTAATAGTATTAAGAGTTGGGGGCTTTTAGGGAGATGTAAGTGAAGATAAGGACTTGAGGATGAAGCTCCACTGTAGATTAGTGCCCTTTTAAGGAGAGAGGGGCCTGGGGAGACAGCTTAGTGAGTAAAGCTTGCTTTGCCAGGATGAGGACCTGAGTTTGAATTTCCAGAACTCATGGAAAAAGCCAGTTCTAGGGCTTGCATCTGTTCAAGTCTATAATCCTGGGAACAGCAAGATGGGAGATGAGCCTGCCTATGTGGCAAAGTTCCAGGCTTAATGAGAGGGCAGCCCAACATCTCTGGTGTTGTCCTCTAACATCTGCATACACCACACATTTGCACTCAAAGGCACATATGCACATGTGCGCGCGCGCACACACACACACACACACACACACACACACACACGATGTCAGGAGTCATTATCACAAGCTATTACAGGCCACAAGATTATGCAGTAATTATTCAGCCTGCATTTGATAAGGTCAACCCATTAGAATTAAGGATTCTACTGAAGGAAACCATCACACAAGTAGTTTTGGAATTACTGCCTTTTGAATGAATTGGCTGTTTTCTTGCTGTAGATTCTTTCTGTAGCCTTTTCCTGTCTGTTACAAATTTGGGATTNATTTCCCACAGTTTAGGGGTGTTCTGATCATTTATTGGGCACAATTTCCCCTATACATTTGGGGTATTTGGATAACATCCCCCAGCTATGTGTGAGAAGAGTCACAGTCCCAGACCTTGTTCCTTTCCCCAGTGTAAATGTAGAGGTCTGTCTTCCTGCAATTATCTTCTTNGGCAGGCATTTGGTCAGTGTTAAGTGTCCAGCAAAAGTATCTCATTTGAGACATTCTCAGACACCCAAGGCATGGAATTACAACATGTCTGAAGTTGTTGATTCACCGCCTTTAGATAGATAGGAAACAAGCNTGCCCTGGTTTCACCCCACTAGTAGATAGGAAAGTGCTGCCCCAAGCTAACCTCACACTAACAAATTCCTAACTCCTTGTACTTACTTTCATCCTGGTTTACTAATCAGCTTATTATCTAACCACACTTAGGAATGCAGTATTACTCATGGGTTCCCCTTTTTCCCTTCTTAGACTTCCCTAATTGATTTAAGATCTCTCTCCCTCTCATTTGACCCCATTCCCTTTAAGAGTTCACTGAGGCTCTTACAGGTCACTCCCTCCTTGGGTCTTAAAGAAAGCCTGACAGTAACTGCCTGGTGTACACTCTTATCTGCTTTTATGACCCTGAAAAAATTCAAGCCTTGTGACCTTGCTTTGGCCAGAGAATTGTTGATCGTATGTGTATAAAAACTGGAAACTTCAGAGACTCAGGTTAGAACCAGAGAGAACAGCAAAGAGATGGGAGGGTAGAACAAAGAGAGAACAGCAGGGAGATGAGAGAGCTTACTTAGAACAATAAAGAGACATGGACTGAAAAAGCATGGTGTATAGACGCATTCCTTATCCCTCAGATCAGTTNCTTCACTGGTTGTATGTAGAGTCTCCTTTGAACTCTGGGAGAAAGCCTTTGAGGCTGGCACATAAAGGCTTTCATTAACACACGAAGTAGCTGCATCTATTGTGTGGGGATGCAGCTACCAGGAGCCAAATCCATAGCTATATGTAAGCAGGTAACAGGTCCCATAAAAGAATAAAGCTGTCAGCATCTAAATCTTGGACTTCCAGGCCTCCAAAATGGTAGACTAAATGAGCTTGCTGCTTAAACCAGGCTATGCCATTTTGTTATAGTTGTCCATGATATCTAAGATTAAAAACCAACACAGAAAAGTGTAGTCCTGCCATAAAAAGGGCAAATATGGAGGCATTTTGGAGCATGGCAATAAGTAGAGGCTGGGCTTGTGAAGAAAAGAGGATCACATACAAGAAATGTGAGTGGCAAGGACTGTCCTGATGAGGTCCCANATGGAAAGGAGCAGGCANGCAACAGTGAAGAAAGGATGGTTCTTGCTGTAAATGGCAGAGAACTTGACTTAACTGTGATCACAGTGACACGCAGAGCTCTCAGGTGAGGAAACTGGGTCTTTAGGTGTGGATATTTCTAAGCAAAGTGTTGAAGAACTGATTTGGCTCCNAGTGACTATTTATAGGAAAATCCCAAAAGAAGTAACTCCAAGGTAAGTCTTAAACAAAAAAGAATGAGAACNTAAAGACTCAGAAAACTGCCAGCCTGTCACNATGGAAAAAAGAATGAGGTCTTCAGAAGAGAGCAGCCATTTGATGAGGAGATTGANGTAGGTGTGGACCACGGATCAAACCAGCCAGTCTACAGAAGCTGCAAATGGAGTGGATTTAGAAGAAATACTTCCATGGACACAAAAGGAAACAGAAAACAGGACAAGAGGAAGAAAGGTGTGAGCATGTGTATTCTGCCTAACAGAAAAGGCCTTTCTCTCATGAGAAGGCTGTCAACAGAACATTGACCCTCAAAGATCCAAATTTCCTGGGACCTCGAACTTGGACTTACTCTGCTGTGTAGCCACTCAGCCTAAGCAATCTTACTCAGCAGCTCATTTTCATTTGCAAAGCCTTCTGCTACCCCCTCTCATTCAACTGTCCCTTCCCTTCCAAGATCTTGCCATTTAGTTCTATATCACAGCAAAGTGCCCCCTCTACAGCAGTGCAGAGCTGTCCCANCCAGGTCAGCAAGCCCTAACTGCCAGTGGCTGAGCTGCAGATGTCGCCTGAGACTCGCATCCTCCCCAGAGCAGCCTGTATCTGATGGATGGGAGGTGCAGGGCAGGCGTAGAGACCCAGAGCCAGCCAGACATGAATGAGCTAATTCTAACAGACAATATTTGCTTATAGGTNCTACAAAGGATCTGAGGGACCTAAGCCACATGCCAACATTTGTGTCGGGATCCTTCCAGTAGGGGTGATCAAGGTCAGCACCGGCCAGGTTCTTGGGCTCTTTTCCAAAGAATTGAAAATAAGAGCTAATAGAGATTTTCAAAAGTAGCAAGACAACTATATTCAAAGTGAAGCAGTAGTATGCATTGGAGAGAGATGTAGTGA
>LZPO01087240.1:151642-172723 GCA_001675575.1 Neotoma lepida | reverse complement strand
AGTGAGTGAGGATACTCAAGGACCTGTCAGTCAGTGAGTGAGGATACTCAAGGACCTGTCAGTCAGTGAGTGAGGATACTCAAGGACCCAGTTATTGTTCTATTGTTCAGTGCTTGCATTTAGAGGTTCAAGAGGAGAACCTGGTCATTAACAGGTGTAGTTTGGGTGGGTCTCTGTTTTGATTGACAGACTAAGTAACGTAATNGTTTTTCTACTGTGAGTGCATGTCCCTTCCAATAATTCATCTGATTTAATCATATGCATGTCCAACTATGCACAGGCATAAAATAATAAACAAAGGACTCCCCCTAAATGTTTNCATGAGGGCTCACAGAGTNTGAACTGACAACCAGGGAGCCTGTATGGGACTGACCTAGACCTTCTACATATATATGACAGTTATATAGCCTGGTCTTCTTGTGGAACTCCTAACAGTGGGATCAGGGGCTGTCTCTGACTCTTTTGCTGGCTTTTGAAACCCTATTTCTTATACTGGGTTGCACTGTCCAGCTTTAATATGAGAGGAGGTGCTTCGTCTTGCAGCAACTTGATATGGCATGTTTTGTTGATATCCGTGGGAGGTCTGCCCTTTTCTGAATAGAGGAAGGAGGGGAAACTGTGGTTGGGATGTAAAAATAATTAATTAATTTAAAATCTTTAAGGACAGTTTACTTGGGAATATGGTTTTGCCTTGCTGCATACGCACTCGAAATTAGTTCAGGTTGATTCTGGGTCCTTACAGCCTCAGGCCAGGATTATTAAGAATGTGTCTGAATGGAAACTGTCCCAGTTTGCTGATCATCAGTAGAAGGAGGAGCTTATCCTAACAGGGGATACATGCAGCTCAACGCAGGCTGAAATCTGAGATTTCTAGGTGCATTATTTGAAGAGGGGTGTGTGTGCATANTGCATGCAGGTTAAGAGCTAGGCGGGCAAGTGCATTCCTAGAAGAGGTGGGCATGCATAAGCCAAACAGAATATAGCCCCGGGTTACTAAACTCTCCCCTGTGCTTGCCTACGTCATTTTCACAGATAATGATCCCTAGCTTTACCTTCTAATCCACACACCCNNTGTCTACTCTCAGCATGCAACCTGCAACAAGGCAAAGTTAAATATATCTCAGACCATCTAAGGCTGACCAGACGTTAAGTAACTTGCAACGCTGAACTTCTATGTGCATACAACCTTGGGTTTTTCTCACCTTTTGTTGAACACTTGAAGGTTTCCAATGAGGTGGGCACTGTGCTTCGTGCAAGATACATGACAACTTCTGGAATGCAGACACAGACCCACAGAATGCAGAGGTGGAGCAGCCCATCTTGCAGCCATGAAAATGAAAACAAGGGATGCCAGACCAGGGGGCCATAGAGGGATTTCACAAAGCTAGAACTGCTGCTAGTCGGCCTGGTATAGGCGCCCTTCCTTGGGTTTTCTGTCAGTTGCAATGGAAGTATTAAACTGTGGCTTACAAAACCCACCATTTGGCACTCTCTATGTCTACACAAGCACTATGCCTCACCAACCCCTTATTGATTTCTTGATTGAGTGAACAATAGTGTTTATTATTAGTGTAGCCCCCAGTTTCCTTGATCAAATCCATAGTCAGCCCATGAAAAGAAATAAGGACCTAAGAACAGCCTGAGTCTCTTGCTGCCCAGCACTTGACCCACCGCCATTAGTTACTTTTCTGTTGCCGTGATAAACATCATGACTAAAAGTAACTGTAGAAGAAAGAGTTCATCTTGGCTTATGGCATCAGAGGGATACAAAGTCCATAATGGTGGAGAGGCATAGCAGCAAGTGGCGGGTATGGTGGCAGAAGTGGAAAACTGAGAGCTTACATTTTCAGACTGCAAGCAGGAAGTAGAGGGAGCAAACCGCAGGTCAGGCCAGGCTATAAACTCTCAAAGCCTACCCCCAGTGACACACCTCCTCCAGCAAGACCTCACCTCCTAAACCTCCCCAAACAGCACCACCAACTGGGGACCAAGTGCTCAAATACTGCAGCCTCCAGGGGACATTTCTCATCCAAACTACCATATCTTGTGTTCTATTCTTCTTTCTCCATTTCAAAAGCATATCCNTGTTCATTCCTGTTAGAGTATCATNACATAAAAATTTTTAAAAATCCAATAAANATGTTTTTGACACTATTTTAATAACTCCTATTCCAAGAAGAAAAAAATCTCACTGTGAGGCATGTAAGGGTTCGTAAACATAGAGCATCTTATTTGAAAGTTTCAGTTTAGAGGAGCCAAGAGGTGAATGGCAGATCTATAATTAGCCCTCCGCAGTCAATAAGCTTCAAACTGCTATCTGCTCCCAAAAGTAAAGAAATTTTTAAAGTATTTGTTTTGAAATTTCAGGTATTACATATTCATTAATTTGCTGTGCCGTGGAGTTCTAGACACAGAAGGTATTTTGGGGTAATGTTTATGTAGTCAGTCTGGTTGGGATTAAAGAAGGCCGGCACAGCAGGTCGGCTCCCCAATCACAGCCAGACTGAGAGGCTCCAGGAAGCTTTCCACAGACTGCACAGCATTGATTTAATTTATCTGCTGATCAATGCCTTCTTCTTAGCTATGTTTTCTGATAATATATTGATTTGCATGCCTGTTAAACAAGCGTTCATGTCATAGCAGCGATATAAAAGCACATACCAGGGAAAATGAGGCATGACTCTGTATCTCAGGAAAGGAACTTAGACAGACAGATATGCAGACCCACCATGAAGAATCTCAAACCAAGTACAGCCACCAGTAAGATGGCTCAGCCAGTGAAAGCACCTGTTACCAAGCCAGAACACTGAGTTGGATCCCCAGGACCAACATGGTAGAAGGAGAGAACCAAGTCCCAAAGGTTGTCATCTGACTTCCAAATGTGCACTGTGGTACATGCATGTGCACATGTGCACACACACAAACTCATGCACAAATTATAAATAAATAAAATTAAAAATACAAACCGTCTAACAGAAGTAAACACAGGCTTCCTAGGGGAATTCCAGAAGACAGTTAAATTAAACATAAAAAAGGAGAGTCCAACGACTGTCTCCCTGAGAAGGCAGCCTCTGGGCTATCTTCAACAGCCAGCCCACATCACCTGTTCATTGTAACTATGGTTCAAAGCTTGGTCCATCACCTACCAGCTGGGCACCTACAATAGCTTGTTAGTAGATATCCCTGCAGTGGANCTTTCACCTGTGGCAAACAAAGTAGGCTTCTGAAAGTGGCCTAGCTATGTCATCCCTCCAATGGCTTGAAATGAAAGTATTTGGCAGGAACCATNTGACTTCTTCTGGGGACAAGACCTGAGAATAGCACAAATGGCTCTCCTTGTGGCAAGACCCTGGAGACCCTGATCCACTTGGCAAAGACCTGTGGACAGTTTGCTGCGTAATTCTGGGCATGACCCCAGGAGCATGTGTGCTCTCCTTGCTGTCACCATGCTAGCCATACTGCTGGCCTGAATGAGTCACACCAGGTCATGAAGTTTATTTAATATTACATATTTGCATAGCTGTTCTAGAATGAATGATTTTAACCACCAGAGTCTTTGAGAAATGTTATCAGGAGTTAATGGGAACAATCTAGGAACAGTGAATGAACTAGTTCCCTCATTTCTAATAACTGTGCCAATACCCCAAGAAGTTAAGGAAGTAGGACATAAGAACAAGGGATAAACAGTGCCAACTATTAAGAGTTAGTTTCCCAGTTATGTTGCCTGTAGGACAAATGGAAAAACTGGTGTATCCTCAGAGGAGATAGAGTAGTAAAGAATGCAGAATGGATTGATCCAGCTTTGGCTGGTGAGTTGCTCGAGAGAACCCAGATCCTACCAGATGTAAATATTAACCACAAGAGACAAAACTATCTCTCTCAGTTTGCATAAACAGCATGTGCTGCCAACTGGGCACACTGTTCTACCTATAGATAAGCCCAGTTAGAAAAGTTCCTTTGTAGCTTGCAAGACTGCTTATGCTTCTGACGGTAGAGATATAGATAAAAAAGATAATGGAAAAGTTGGGGGATGGAAGAGGAAAGAGGCAAGGAATAAACTGGTAATTATTGTAACCACTTTTAGAGACTTAGAAAATAAGAACTGATTGTAAAACTGTTCNTGCAAACCATTGAAACTGTATAAAGACAGCCCAGGCTTTCTGGGGCCACTTATTTGAACAACAGGTGGTCACAGTCTCTTCTTGGCACTGACTTCACACATTCATCCCAGGTCATTGAACTCATCTGAAGCAAGGCTTCCAGCAGTCTTCTTCAGTATGTACATGAAACATATATGGTCAGGTAGGATAGCTGGCAGTGCAGCTCAGTAGTAAAGTGGTTTCCCGGCACAGATCAGGTTCCAGTTTGATCCAAACATTACATAAACACACACACACACACACACACACACACACACACACACACACACACTTGTGATCTGGTAGCTGGCTACCTAATAAGACTTGTTTCTACTGCCCCCCCTGCCCCCAGCTTTATCCACTATCCACACAATCCCCGGGACATTCCTCCTACACACCAAGCAATCTGCCTGAGGCTTGCCTGGGGATATTCTAATGACTAACTCATTTTATTTGACTCTCTGCTCAGGAGTCTCCTCCTTTGAGTGACAGAACCATCTAAAATAATACTCCCATTATTGCAAACCACTGCTTGGCTTCATTTCTCCTTGTAGTGCTTGTTATGTTCTAGCATGGTGAGCATGGTATGTAATTTACCCTTCCTCTGTCTCTCCTCTTTGAAGTAAATCCCATGAAAGTAACGTGTTATTTACTTCGCTGTTGTGCCTCCAGGACCTTCAGCAATCCCTGCAGTCCCTGGACACTCAGTAAACAAATAAGTAAACCCATCATATGTCCCAAAAAAAGGGAAGGAAAGAACAGTGTCCAGAATGAAGCCCTTCACTCCCATTCTGATTGAGTCTGTTATCTCCCATAGTCTATTCTATCTAAGGACTCAGCAAAAGGAAAGATTAGCTTTGAAGTAAATGCAGAGGGCAGGGGAATACTTGTCTGAAAAGCTTTGAAAATATTATTGTCAAAATTGGAGCCATTATACAAAAAGGCTTTTAAATTCTGCAAGATCTAAGCAAATTCATAGCCAGGGTCCATCTGAATGCACACCTTATGTCCACCATCAGCTTAGGGTCATGCTCTAAAAAACGGCCAGAGTTGTTACACAAAGAAACCCTGTCTTGGGGAGCAGGGAGTCTTTTCTGACCAACAGGGTACGTTGGAACTGTTCGGAACTGAACTATGCACCTGCAGTAGGAAATAATGGAAAAATTTTCCTGTAGAGAGTTAAGAGATAAGTGAGTGAAAGTACACACATGTGTATGTCTGTGTGTGTGTGCCCATGTGCACACGCTTTAGAGACCAAGCCCAGGGTTTTATGCATGCTAGGCAAGTACGCTATCACTGAGCTACAGCCCAACTCTGAGGGAAGAGTTCTTTTTTAAGATTGTAATATAATTACATCATTTCTCCCAGTCCTTATCCTCCTTCATTCCCTCCCATGTATGCCTCTCTTGCTCTCTCTCAAATTCATGGCCTCTTTCCCTTAATTGTGTGTATACATATATACATATATATATATATAATTTATACATAGATAATAAATTCCTAAATATATAAATACAACTTGCTCAGTCCATATAATGTTACACATATATATACATTTTCTGCAATGGTCTCTGTTGCAAAGAGAAATTTCCTTGACAAGGGGTGAGAACTACACTTATCTGTGGGTATAAGGACAAATACTTAGAATGCAGTTAGAAATTATGCTGGTTTAGAAAGGTGGTGTTTGTAGATTCTCCTCTAAGATCCATGACTTCAACAACCCTGTGTAGTTGGCGAGGTTTCCCTCTTATTGCAAAGGCCTTAAGTCCAATTACAAAGCTGTAGCTTACCACCAAGGTACCAGTGCCACTGCTGTATCCTTAGGGTTACTCATTGTGCTGGTCATTGTTGTGTTTCATAGGTGTCATAGCTAGGTAGTAGTATTGACTGATTCTCTCCTTTGGAACCTTGTATGGAACCTTGCATTTGGGTACATTGAAAGCCAATCCTAATAAAGAAGGCTAGGTAAGAGTTCCTTGAAAGGCAGTAACCTACAACCCTACTCTATATTCAAGGCGTTGAAGGCACAGGGATTACATTTTGCTTTTGATTGTGTTTATTTGTTTTTTATTTGAATTTGTTACCTGNCTTTAAATAATAAAACATTTCACATCAGAAATCATAGTTTCTCTTATCACGTACACATGTGAAAAACCTAGAACCCATGGCAGTCATCTAGCTATGGCCCTCAGCTGAGGGGCACTCTGCAGTGCGCCAGGGTGCTTACCATGGGCTCTTCATTATCTCAGATAATATCTTCCTTGACTTTTTGATGCTGAAAAAAAGTGAGGCTAAAATGTTTCAAAAGATAAGAGATGCTGTGGTTTTTACCTAGAACATCTTCCAAGGACCAAATGTGGTGGTCCCCATTAGGCAGCTCAAAAGATAAATGAAATCGAGGATATGAGAAGGGGAAAGCATCCCTTCATCCCGGAATCCAGTCAAAGCAGACAAGCAAGAACTCCACCATCATCACCAGCTGCTTAAGGCCTTTTGTTAAGATAAAAAAGTAGATTATTGAATCTACTTTTAAAAGGCAACTACTAGTTTTAAATATTTTACATTGGATTGGATTTTTGTAAATTGTATACAAATTATGTATATTGATACAAATTTGAGATTGATTTTGTTAGAAAATACTGTACATATATTTCTAATCTTGTTTAAGGTATTGTACCTATACAGTTCATTTAACAATGTAATGCAAATTGCTAGTCCTTAAAAGTTATTATTACCAATTACTTAGGATAATAAAGAAATGCAGGTTAGTAGTTAGTCTTACAATTGAACTTGCAGCCATATTAGGTATGTTTTCAAGGTCAAGCAGAAATATATTTTAGATAGACACATCATCTTCAAACCCTTCAGAGATCTACAGAATATGGCATTTAAGATATTTTAATAACATAGATTTTTTTTATGACAATGAGACATGTCTGCTCCTGGCAGCACCAATCTACTTCAGAGAAGATGATGGGCATTGAAGAAACTCCTTATGGAGTTTACTTTCATTGTAGCAAAGGTTAGCCACTGGGCAAGAAAGTGCCCTTGCCTGGACTACTGACAGTATGCTGTCCAAAATGGACAAGCAGGACACAAAAGAAAGAACTGCTGATCTTTGCCAAGACAAGGTAGTAAAGCTCTTTAGAAAACCCTACTTCACAGATAAGTCTGTCAGATATGCTAGGCCTGTAGGCCAAAGATGGATGCCCCGACATTACAGAGAAATCTCGGGTAACTGTCCAGGCAGCCCTAGTGGCTTCTTACCTGACCAGATTTTAAGCCATNCAAGGCATCTCCAGAGCCAAGCTGTAATCAATATCCAGTATCAAAGAAAAAAACTGGGGTAGAGGAGGGATGGGGTACCTAGAACCTCACTGAGCAATGAAGCTTCTGAAGTTCTATATTCAGCCACCACCAGAATATGTGAGATGCCTCTCTCTGGCTTTGAGAAGCCCTCATTCATCCTCTTGGCTATGACTCACTTTTTTCTGAGTGCCTGTCTTTCTCTTAATCCTCATGGTTAAGACTATATTAAAATATATTTAATAAAAATCTCCCACAATGCTTCAAGTACTGGCTAGTCCTGAAATTTTTTTCAGCATCAAGACCATGAATCCTCATTCAGACTTAGTGCCCCTAAATCTCTAGGGGCACTCTGGTTTCTCAGGGTAACAGTATGGAGCTGTGTCTCTGTGCCCTCAACACTGACACCCAGCTCACAGTTGTGGGGGTTAAAAGCTGACAATCAGGTGGCCTCAGGAGCTAGTCCATCAATAGCTAATTAAGAAAATACCTTACAGCAAGATCTTACAGAAGCATTTTCTCAAATAATGTTCCCTCTTCAAACTCTAGTTTGTGTGTCAAATTGACGTAAGACTAGCCAACACAGGTTTCCAGGTCTCACACCAGCTGAGTCAGCAAGCCTGCCACNACACTGACTCCTCCTTAAATGTTTACACTGTCACTTAAAGCAAGGTGAAATGGTTCTGCATCTGACTTTCTTTCTATTCCTCATCTTTTATCAGCACTCTAAAACTCAAGGTTAACAAAATCAGGGCTTCTAACCTGGAAGGCTGGTATAAAAAACTCCCATGTGGAAACACTGTTTCCTCTTTATTTCTTCTTGTAGAAAGGGATTATTTTTAAGGAAAGTCAAAATATTTAGAACGAACAAGAAGCTTCTTAAAACTAGTGACATTCACTATTTTAGACCTCCATAGCTCGTAAGTTTTTGTGCTCTGTGCTCTTGATATCCATGAGTGCTGGTNGCATTTGCAGTTCCAGAGGGTGGTAGTTTGTGTACTAAAGTTCANTTCCCAATCCTGCAATCATGGTCCTAAGCTTAGCAAACACTAGAGAACATTTGTTGAACAAATGTCTGTACTTGAGTCTGCAAGAGGTGCTGAAAATTACATGTCTGATACTAACTCTTATGATTCATATTTTGTTTCTTTCCATAACTAACAATTTCATTTGGGGAATAAAATGAGAAACTTTAGCCAATGGGTAGCTGGGATTTCATTGACTCATACTTTCAGTAGCTGTGTCAGTAAATATTAATTGAGGGCCTAGTACAAACAGGGTATACCTACCTCTCTACTCAGGAATGTATCTTGTTGGAGAGTTGTACATCTTCCAAAACCCCATAGGAAAATTTCAGTGTTTTTTGAGGGATGTAATTGCCATTTTATGTAGATTCTGCTGGTGTTATCCTTAGTAAGTAGACAGGTGTGTACCTTTTGTACCACACTAAGACTGTGCTACACAGGGGTTTAAAAATTCCAGTTTTGTTTTTTTTTAAGTTTGAAAGAATAAGGACAAAATCAGGTCTACCTTATGACTTAAAAACATAGTTAGAAATAAAGCATTGTATTGAAAACACAACAAATAAACATTTACTCTTAAACATTTTTTAAATACTCTTGTTAGACTTAAGTGGCCACATCTCTGCAGATGAGGGAAACTCGAGGGTCTGAAAGGCCTATTAACAATCAAGGCTTTGGCTCCATCGTGTGGCCATTTCGATTATTTTACTTTTTTTCCCCCCAAGTTTCTTATGGTATCATTCACAAATTCAAAAGTGCATGTATCTAAGATTTACAGCACGATATTTTTATCCTTGTATGTATTATGAAATGATTACTGCAATCAAGCTAGTTAGTATATCCATCATCTCTCATAGTAACCCTTGTATGTGATGATAAACCTTAAGTTGGCAGACTTGGAGCTGGAGAGACAGCTCAGCAGTTAACAGCACTTGTCATTCTTACAGAGGACCCAGGTTCGGTTCCTAATGNCCACATTGGGCATCTCACAACTGCTTATATAACTCCAGATCCAGGAAATCTAACACCCACTTCTGGATTCACACATATATAAACCCACAGACAGATATACATATATTTAGTCATAATAAAAAGATGCTAATAAAATATAACTTGACACACATATAATAAGTCATAATAAAAAGATACTCCTAAGTACACCCTACACTATTGTTACCTGTGGTCACCAAGCTGCACTGAGTGTTCCAGAACACACTAATCTCATAACTGAAGCTTTGGGCCTTGATAAGATCTCTCCACAGGGTCACATGTTTAAATACCTGGTCCCCAGGGCAAAGTTTGGGGACGTTGAGCCATCTTTGGGACATGAGGCATGGCTGGAGGAAGTGCATTGCTGGGCCATAGCCCTTTCAAGGTCAGAGTGGANCAGGATGCAGCTAGGTGGTAAAGTGCTTGTCTAGCATAAACAAAGCCCTGAGCTTGATCCATACTATCATCACCCAAAAAATTAATGAGTAAAATTCCAATGTTATCTGTCACAAAACTTGTGGGGGGTCTTTGTTTGTTTGTTTTAGAGAGCCACAAAAGGCTCTAAATAGCCAAAGCAATCTTGAACAAAATGAATAAAACTGGAAGCCTAGAATCTGACTTCAAGATATACTAGAAAGTTAGGATGATCAAAAAATGATAGATATTCAGGGGTCTGTAAAGATGGCTGTCAGTAAAAGTTCTGCCAAACCCAAAGACCTGAGTTTGATCCTCAGGACTTGCACAATGGAAGAAGAGAACCAACTCCTGCACATTATCTTCTGAACTCCACAGCTGTACACACGTGTGCACACACATGCATATATGCATACAGACATGCATAGGAGTGTACACACACACACACACACAAATGGAAGTAAAAGACAGATATACCAACAAACAGCACAGAATAGAGTGCTTAAAAAACAACATCAAACATACAGCCAACTAATTTCAAACAAAGGAGCGAAGAGCTCACCAAGAGGAAAGGACTTGTCTTCAGCAAGGAACTTAAGAAAGAGAATGCCCACATGCAAAGAGTGAGAAATTAGGCTTGCTTCTCATAAATCACAAATACTGACTNAAAACACATTAACTAAATGTGTTTATTTACTATATTAGGAAAACACAGAGTCAATCTGGACACTAACTTGGGTAAATATTTTTTTAATTAATTTTGTTCTTTGACAATTTCATATATATGTATATGTGTTATATATATGTTTATATTATATCTATATTGTTTATATATATTTATATAATATATTTATATATTATATTATTTATAAATATGTATGTTTATATAATATATACTATATTTTATATATATGTATATTTATATGTAGTATATTTATTATATTATTTGTAAATATTATATTTACATATATCAAATGCCTTCTAATTATACTCCCTTTCTACTATCTCTTGTTTCCCTTCCATTCTTATCACCCATGCCACTAGTCATCTTCCCAAATTCATGATTTTTGGTTTGGTTTTGTAATCCATTTAGTTTTATCACGACCATCTGTGTGACCATTGGATTGGAACCTCTCCATTGGTGCCCAGTAGGGTCATCAGTGNCTCCACAACTGGATGTAATGATTCCCTCTTTACTGAATCTACCAACAGAAAATAGTTCATTATTAATGGTTGCCACCACCTACCCCAAGCCACTCCTCCATCCAGGCCTGACTATCAGCAGACCTATTCTTATATAGATCCAGCACAGACACCACTATCAGCAGACCTATTCTTGTACAGAACCAGTACAGGCATCTGCAGTTGCTGTGACTTTGTGATGGTGGTATGGTGGTATTTTGCTTTCACAGCTCTTCTCCCTGTCTTCTGGCTCATACATTTGTTCTGTCCTTTCTTCAATGGTGTTCTCTGAGCTTTGGAGAGGATGGTTATAAATGTCTTAATTAGGGATGGACACTCAGCCTTCTCTTATTTTCAACACTTTGTACAACCATGAGTCTGTAGTCACAATCCTTCACTGGGAGGAGATGCTTCTCTGGTTAAGGCNNAGAGTANCACTTGTCTATAAATATAAAATTTATGTATAAACAAATATTTAGAAGGCAGTTTAACTCTAGGTAAATTCAGCTAAGAAATAGTAATGAGTTCCCACCAGGCCTATGATTTCCTGAGGTTTTTGACCAGTACCAGGNATATATTCCCTTGTGGAATGGGCCTNCATTCCAGAGACCAGTCAATTATCACCATAACGGTAGTGCCACTATTGCACAAGTAGGCATATCTTGCCTGGCCGGTTACAGCTGGGTAAGATNATTGTTGCCTTTCCTCCCCCAGCAGGNTGNGTAGTACCTTCTAGCAAGACTNCTCTTCCTAAAGGTTCCATAACCCCCCAAACAGCCCCACCAACTGGGGACTAAGTGTAAAAGTGCATGAGCCTATGGAGGGCATTTCTCATTCAAACCACTACATTAAGGAATTACCATTGTCATATTGANAANCTGTCTCTTATACACATCTAGATGTGTATAAGAGACANACTGGGGACTAAGTGTAAAAGTGCATGAGCCTATGGAGGGCATTTCTCATTCAAACCACTACATTAAGGAATTACCATTGTCATATTGANAANCTGTCTCTTATACACATCTAGATGTGTATAAGAGACANACTGGGGACTAAGTGTAAAAGTGCATGAGCCTATGGAGGGCATTTCTCATTCAAACCACTACATTAAGGAATTACCATTGTCATATTGATAATTATGTTCTGGATCTCTTCCAGCTGTTTTGTTCCTTTCTCTTCCTTCTACTCAGGTAAGACAGGGTCCTTACTCTGTAGTCCATCCAGGCTGGCCTGCAATTCACTATGTTACCCTCTGGCCTCCAACTCATGGTAATTTTCTTGTGGAATATTCCTTTACACCTGTCTCTTATACACATCTAGATTAATAATAAGTCTCTGTGTAGTTATTTGGGAGCTGGTGATTCTGACAAAAAACTCTGCCTACATTTTCCTATCTCAGTTTTCCAAGCATTTCTATTACCAATATAAGCCACCACACCTGGCTTCCTCTCTTATTGCTCTTTATTAAGACTTGCTTTTATTCATACCTCTTTATATTACATAGATTTTATCTTTATACTTATCAAGAGGCTTGTATAAAATATTTTATAATTATTATCATCTATTTTATGTCAATTATAATTTTAATTGCACCACAAAATTTTCTTTTTACTCACTCCAAATCCCACATTCCTAAAATCAGTTTACTTTTTAAATATTATGTGTCTATTAATAACTTATTATGGTCATACTTAATCTTTTTTAAAGCCTTAGATATGAATACATTTAAGTAAAATCCTACTGATAATATAATGTAGAATTTTTTTCTGAAAGGGTAATACAAGAAAACAGAGCTGAATGTGGTGATGTATGCCTTTAATCCCAACACTTTGGAGGCAGAAGCAGGAGGATCTCTGTGAGTTTAAGACCAGTCTGGTCTACATAGTGAGTTCCAGGATAGCCAGAGCTACATAAAGAGACTCTTTCTCAGAATTACCAGAAAGGAAAAAACAAACTAGANTTTTACAGAGAAATATTTAGATTTGGTCTTACTTTTAGTGAAAAATAAACAAACTTTTTTACAGGGAATAACAAATTCCCCATGGAACTCTATGGTAACAAGTTCATTCCACTACAGAAGAAACAAGGTTTCCTGTGAGCTGTCGTGTGTGTGCTAGGAACGAAACTCTGGTCCTCTGAAAGAGAAACACACTCTACACCACTGGGCCATCTCTCCCTCCAATCTTAGTGCAGCTTCTCAACCAGCAGCTCTTTCTGGAGACAGGAGCATGGGCAGGTGTACCTGATGCCCACGAGGTCCTTTCTGACTGTGGCCTGGTAGGGCAGCTGCAGTATCCAAGTTGTGGGGCCTCTCCTCAGAACCTTTATCTGCTGGGTCCACACACTAAGTCCCCTAGNGCCAACTGCTTTCCTTCTTTTGTTCCTGAGGACTGAACTCAGAATTGTCTAANTCTTAGTCACTGCCCTTCTCTACAATCTGCCATAAAAGGCTTCGGGGCAGTTTGTGAACATACATAACTGAGGCGTTGTCTCNTATTCTCATGGAACGTTCATATCCATCATATCCTGTGGTTCAGTTTGGCTTTATGGAATCAAAAGACAAAATATTATGCATGGCATTGCTTTGTTTNAAAAAAAATCTATTCAGCCAACTCTTGAGAATTCCTACCTGCTGAGCTTAAAAACATATCACAGCATGAGATTAAAATCCTATTGTTTCTGNGGACTTTTTGTCTATGTGAGGGTTATTTATCTAACAAAGAAAGGTCTTGCTCTCTGTACTTACAGTGCTTGAAGAGAATTTCTTTAAAGGTTGAGAAAATAAAACAGAAACTAGNTAAGAAGCCTCCAAAGTTGGAATAGTCTAGGCCCAGGATGGGCTTTACAAGAACAGGCCCTACATCTGACACTACACAGTACAAATCCTGCTTTAAGCTCATTTGCATAATTGGCTGAACCGAGGTCTGCTATCTGGAAGCAGNGCTTCCAGCTTGGTCCTTTCCGCCCTGTGCTAGGCAGGCCTGGCAGCTGGAGCCCCACCCCCCCTCTCCTGGCACACATCCAGGAGTGCTTGCCTACATCCCAGCTGGTGGCATACNGAACAATTTTACNGNAAGACTGCATTTGTCAAGCAGGTGCGATTGGGTACCAGGCATTTTCCACGTGATGAAATCACATCCCCCAGCCTCACACTTCTTGATTAACTGACGAGGCTAAACTTCATTGTTTCTGAGCAAAAGCTTTCTATTCAAATCATGTCTTATGGCAGAAGGAGCTGTCAGTCTCAGAGCAATCACACTGACCAGAGCTTTCTTTACAGTAAAGTGTGGCAGCTGCCAGGGTTGTATAAAAAGTACACTGTGACACGGGGACCAAATGAATATCTTTGATAGCTGCTCTGCCACAATTGATGTAAAAAGAATAAATACACAATTGAGAAAATTATAGGTAGTCAGATTCAATTATTTAATTAGCCTAGCCAATCTGAATGCAGTAATCACTTTATCCTTAGCATGTCTGCTTTCATGTCTCTCTTAAACGGTTATTGTTCACCTGCTGTAATGTGAGTATGACTTGTCCCCTCTGAAANTGATGTTGGTAAATTGTTGGGGGCATCAAGGATTGAACCCAGGATCTTGCACATGCCAAGCATATTCTTTACTGCTAAGCCACACANTCAGACCCACGTTGAAATTTGATTGTCATAGCAACACCGTTAGGAGCTGGGCCAGTGGACGGTTATGTGGATCATCAGAGGGGCCTTTATGACTGAACTCATAGAGACCTGCCAGGAGAGGAAGTTGCTGCTAGACGCCTTGGTGCCTCCTCTCANTCTCACCCATGTTCTCTCCTGGTACATGCCCACCCGTTTGTTTGCCCATCCTCACAAAGCAGCATGTATCCTTGGCTACATAAGGTCCCTGGTCTTGGACCTCCAGGGCTACACCTAAAATAAGCTGTTTCTTCAAAATTACAGTCNCAGATGTTTTCTTAAAACAGCACAAAACCAGCTAATAGTATTTATCCCCAGACTTGGTCTGTACACCAGTTTTCTCTCCTGCTTGCTTCATTTTTTCTTTTCCCTCTTTCCTCCCTCCCTCCATCCTTTCATTTTTAAAGACAGTGTCTTACTATGTAATGCCAGGTGGTTAAGAACTTGCTGTGTAGACCAGTGCCTGCCTCTTCCTCCCAAAGGCTGGATTAAAGGCATATTCCCTGCCTGGCTGTACACTGGTTTTCTAAGTTTAAGTCTATATTTATTTATATGTTAAGTCCTCTTGCAGCCAAATGGTGTGACACATCCACACATACATATATCCACATGTGCTCATAAATATATACATGTACACACATGCACATATACATGCAGGCACACATGAACACACACATACATGTATACACACATTCACATACAGACATACACACATGCATAAAAACATACACACCCATATATATATACAGGTGCACTGGTAGCCCCTGACCCTTCCGAGTGAATCTGAATAGATTGTACGTTGAGCGTGTGCTGATTCAAACATCTGCTAGCATCCTGATTTCCTTTCTTCTCTCTCACTGGAGTTTTTAGGATTTTGGCATCCACTCTAGTTGTGGTTTCTTCTCCTGTGATCATTTCAGTGAAGGGAATTTACACCTAGGTTCATCCTTCCACAGATGGACTCGAAGTCCTTCTAGCCCCTTGTGCCTGGGATTCCCCTTTGTCTATTAGTTGCCTGCTGTGGGATGGTCCTTCTGTATGCTATAAATATGTGTTGCTACTATTGGTTAATAAAGAAGCTCTTTTGGCCTATGGCAACACAGGTTATAGCCAGGAGGGAAATCCAAGAGAGATACAGGGAGAAGAAAGGCAGAGTGGGGGAGATGCTGCGAGCCGCCAGGGGANCAAGATGTAAAGGGACACAGGTAAAGCCACGTGGGCTTTACATAGATTAATAGATAAAAACACATGGGTGATACATAGATTAATAGAAATGGGTTAATTTAGGATGAAAGCTCTAGTTAATAATAAGCCTGAGCCATAAACCAGTTTGCAATTAATATAAGCCTCTGTGTATTTATTTGGGACCAAGTGGCTGCGGGACACAGGAAAACTTCTGGCTACAATTGCCCTTGTTTCTGGGTCCTGATTCAGTCCGTTTATCTACATCATCAGTCTGTACGTCTTCTTTCACCTCACACTCCCCAAACCCTCATCTGGCACCGTCTGCACTCTCTCGGGACTCTTTTCTCTGTTCCATCAACACCGGATGCTCCTTGCATTTTAAATTTTATATTATCTAAGAATCCTTAAAAAATTAAGTTTGCTTGCTCTTTAATAAAGTATATATTTTGTTGTATTTTGTTTTCTTTTGAGGCTTTCTTTAAGTGGAGTAGTTAGTTTTTGTTTGTTTTATATTTTGTTTTATTTGTTTTTTAGACAAGGTCTCACTCTAGCCCAATCTGGTTTAGGACTCATGATCCTCCTGTATCAGCCTCTAGAGTTCTGGGATTATAGATGTGTACCACCAAGCCCCATCATTATATTTTTAANGATTTATTGATACTGTTTATATATTATGGAAGTGGACCTTTTGCTACAATGTNCCAAGTAATTCCTTCCTTTCAACTATTTTTTTTNTTATATAAGATCTTCATTTTTCTCCAGTCAAACATCTCTTTTAAGTTCAGGATTGTGAAAATATGCTGCTTCCAGGCTTGGTTTGAACTTAGAAAGCTCTTGACATCTGTGGTTCCTGCGGGTTAAACTTTCAATCTCAGCAGGGGAAACATGGAATGCAGGTTCATGTATTTTCATTTGGATATTTTTTTTTACTGTTTTTGGGGGGGTTGTGATTTTTGTTGGTGGTGGTAGTTATTTATTTATTTATTTATTTATTTATTTATTTATTTATTTATTTTTTTGGTTTGGTTTGGTTTTGAGAGCAGTTCTCACTATGTAGTCCTGTCTGGTCTGGAACTTGCTGTGTAGAGCAAGTTGGCCTCAGAGTCAGAGAAATGCAGCTATTCTGTCCCTTGAGCGCCAAAATCAAAGTTGTGCACTAGCACACCCAGCAACTTCTGTTTCTACTTTTCTAGCATTACATCACATCCAACTTAACTAACACACATAAAACCACTTCAATAAATGTGTGCGTGTTCTCCNAAATATATTCCTAGAATTNACAGANTAAGAAAATGAACANAGCTGGGCAAAGTGACTCATGCACCTGTCATCCCATCACTTGAGAGGCAGAGGCAGGAAGGTCTCAAGTTCAAGAGCTGCCTAGGCTATAGAGGCACAAAAAATAAATAAGCAAACAAACAATGAATGAANAACTAAATGAACACGCCACTCAAAAGTGCTATTTAAACAAATATTTATATTCAAATGTTTATCTCATCATGATTCATACCAGCTGAATGTGGAAACAAACCAAATGTCCCTCAGATGACAGACAGATGGAAAAACACAGTATGGTCTATCTCACTATAGAGTATGGCTCAATCACGGGGAGGATGAAGCATGGATGCAGGTCCAATCTGGCTNAACCTTGAAAACAAGAGCCAATCCAAACATAGTTACTCAGTGTCAAGTTTCTTTGTAGATAGTAGGTTTAAAAATAAATAAATAGATAAAATTAAAAATAACCCTAGAGAAGCAGAAAATAAAAGAGTGATTTCCAGAGGCTTTGGGGACATTAACAGACAGTTTCATGAGTATCAGACTTCCCTTTTGGGTGATTTTAAAACCTTTATGAATTTTGAATAGACCAAATGCTACTGACTCCTGCGCTTTCAGTCATTAGGTTGAGGTCATGTGAAGTGGTGTGTGTGTGCAAGTACAAATACATCAGTAAGCATTTGCTNGTANGGTNGAGGAAGAATCACCTCTACCTGCTGGTGGTAGTTGAGANNCAGCTTGGAGGGTACCCAGGANGNCACAGCACCATAGAAATAANNTAAAGTATCACAGTCATGATTCCTGACCTTCCTTGCATGGAAAGTCCCTTCCCCCTTCCTCACAGGCTCCTGGCTGGGACAGCTTGTCAGGATCATGAATTGCTTGGTTTCCACCACNGTTCTTTCTTGACTCTCAGTGTAAGAAGAGCGANGCTGGCCATGTTCNTTGCTCTCTGACTGGACTCCAGCTAGAAGCAGACAGCTGGTGTTGCGCTGGCTGGGGGAAGCTGCACAGGCTGAAGGACCTGGGACCTCTTCCCTCCCCAAAGCTCATTTGGAGATTCTACCATGTGGTGACACTGCTTAGTTTTCTTAGTCACAATTAAGCATTTTTGAGCACCTACTAGTTACTATTATTAACACAGATATTTAGGATACTTTCAGGAACAAACCTGACCAAGAATGTCAGCCCTTGTGGAGTTTGCCTCTGCAGAGGGTAAAAATAAATAAGGAACAAACATCAGAAGAAAGCAAACTTTATCTTATGTTACAAGGTCAAATGAGGTGGGGGAAAAAAACATTAAGGAGGGTAGCAGGGTGCATAACACATGATCGGGGTCTTCCACCAAGAGAGGAATGTAACTGATGATGTCATGCATGTAAGAAGTAGACCTTAGCACTCAGCTGAAGCAAGNAGAGCCTGTGGCCTGACCTAAGGCAAGAACATACGGAAACAGTAACACGAGGAACAGCTCACTAGGGACATAGGTGACAGAAGAGGAGCAGGGAATGAGACAAAATCAGAAAACAATACAAAGGGAACAAAAGCACATCTAGTCATATTAGACAAAAGGAAGGACTTCAATTATTAGAATGACAGACGAGAACTATCACAGGTTTTTAGCAGAGGCCTTGACTGTGTCCTGCTTGAGCTCTGTCTCTGATGGATTTCCTCAAGATTCTAGGATGCATGTTACCTCCCAAACAAGGTGCTTTCTAGGCATCTGTGCATCAAAGTCTCCTTGACCATCCTTAAACAAATGTTATACTTACAAACTCCACACAACTTTGACTTCTTTCATGCAGGGACAAATGGATTGTGTTTGTGTCAAACTGCATAGTAACTCCTCTTGCTCCTGGCCAAGGAGCCCCAGGAAGCTGGCCCAACATGTCTTCAAATCTTGTGGGATCTATTTGCTCTCAATGTGGATGCAGAGGAGTTAGTATCAGGGAGGACACGACCTTGAACTGATGAGCAAATCCCTCATAGTTCATCCTTCAGGCAAACAACTCCTCACGCTGTCCCACTGGGTCCAACCTAGACTCCTCTCACACTGTGCCAGCTCATAACTTAGACCACTATCCCTCCTTCCTTGGTCCTTACTTACCCTATACCCTGCATCCTACACAATGTGTTTCCAAATGAACCAACTTCATGCAAGTTTCTGTCTCTTGTTCTGCTTTAATATGAGGATTCTAAGNCATCTTTGTACATTTTCAAGCTTCACTTACACGTCTCTCAATTAAAGATTACAGTGAACCATGGTAAGTGCCTGGAATCTGCAACTTGTCCTTTTCATCTGTTTTGGTCAACAGCATGGTCTATACTGGTTGTCTTTTCAGTTACTTGCAGTTTCTAGACATCTTCTACTTCTTCCTTGCTGAGAGACAGAAAATGAGGCTGGAAAATAGTTGAGTACTAGATTATAAATGTATGATTGTGCATCTGCCATAATAGGAGAGATTTGGAGGCTGGTTTTAATCATTGGATTGCAGATGACTCAGTGGCAGGACACTTGTCTGGCATGTGCAAGTCCCTGAGTGCCACCCCTAGTACAAAGAGGAGGAGANNACTGAGGACCAATGACAGCNTGGGTGGTGGAATAATAAAGTCTGCAATCATAAAGACTAATAACAAAGGTTAGGATGCCTGCTATATGACTGATGCTGTACCAGCTGCCAGGGATCCAGGACCAAAGTGGAGTTGAGTCAAGNACCGTGGCAGCTGTGCCCCTCAGTGAGACCCATGGAAAACCTGGACATAGTAGAAGGGATGGATCATAGGACCCAGTGGGTACAGAAGCAGGAGACTAGGCCAAAAGTCTGGAAGGGTCAAGAGAAGAAGAAANTAATGAGTTTGAGAAGGGGCAAGGAGGTAAGACTTTAAAATCTCCATCCCCTTCCTTTGTGACTCTCTCAAAGGGACATGTGGATAGAAAGCATGAGTACTAATCAATCAGTGAGATCAGGGATTAGCTATAAAGTTCAAGAAAAATTGTATTGAATATGACATGAAGTTCAGTCCGGTTTAAATTATGGGAACTAATTATCTCATTTTAAAATCTAAAATAACCTTAAAGTCTAAGTGAACCAAACGTCTATTGGTTTTATATAAGTGTTACNGACCCATGGCTGTAGGCCCGAATAGTGAGGTCAAAGACTGTAGAGAAACTGGGAATTGGCAAGTAAGAGTTTTAGGAGTTACTAGAAACGAGATTCAGCATCATGACCCTAAACCTAGNGAAAATAATCTCATCAAAGTCACAACTTGCCTTCCACAGTACTTGGAAGGGTTGAAGAGGGTGGTGGAAACACAAGTAAGCCAACCCTCACTTCAGCCAACTCACACCGCAGAAAGACGAATACATGAAAACAAATGGAAGGTTTTTTCCCTGTTCTAAGTAACTTAGATTTTCTATTCGATGTCTGTAAAGTGAAAAACTAATTACACATTTTTCATTACTAAAGCAGTTTTCAGACATAAAATCAAAGCCAAGATAAATGCAAAAGATCAAGTCAGGAACCAGNTCCAGAAATTATCTAGTAAGTGCTGCTTGTTTGCCANATCCTGACTGCCACCTAATTATAATGATGCATAGTGTCACCTCAGCACAGTCATGTGTGTACCCTTGAGAATATACAGAAGAATTTAAACCCAAAAATTGATAGATCAGGGCTAGAGATCCGGCTCAGTTGGTAGAGTACTTGCTTAAAATACATGAAGTCTAGAGTTCAATGCACAGCACTGCATAAACCAAGCATAGTAGCGTATGCTTATAATCTCAGCACTTGGGAGGTGGAGATAGGAGGGTCAGAAGTTCCAGGTCATCCTCAGTTACACAGTGAGTTCAAGGCCAGACTGAACTACAGGATACCCTGTCTAAAAAACT
>LZPO01087240.1:123061-141158 GCA_001675575.1 Neotoma lepida | reverse complement strand
TTATTTTTTTGGTTTTTTGAGACAGGGTTTCTCTGTGTAGTTTTGGTGCCTGTCCTGGATCTCGCTCTGTAGACCAGGCTGGCTTTGAACTCACAGAGATCTGTCTGCCTCTGCCTCCCGAGTGCTGGGATTAAGGCGTGCGCCATCACCGCCCGGCTGCAGTATTTCTTTTTATGTATGGTCCCAACCTCTCTTCCAGGAATCCATCCTTCATGGTTACAAGAATTCTGGATAAGATTTGTAAGAAATAAGCTCTCCCAAGAGACTCAGTGTGATGGTTTAAAAGTGAAAGTATTCAGAGATGACACTAAGTAAAGAATTGGGAGATATTTAATACAGGGACATATTTTTATTAATTGCTTTTGCCATTGCAGTGATAAAATTACTGACAAGAAACAACTCAAGGGAGAAAGAATATGCTCTGGCTCACAGTCTGAAGGTACACTCNATCATGGCAGAAGAGACTTGGGGCGAGAGCAGCACCTGACTGTGGCCACAGGTGTGAGACTGATGTTTACACTTGAATAGATCAGGAAGTAGAAAGACCTGATCTGGAAGTCGGCCTGGACTGTAATCCTCAAGGCTTCCTGTCCCTCTCAGTCACCCACTTCCTCTAGCTCAGCTCTGCCTATTCAAGGTTCCGCAGCTTCTCACACTTCTCCAGAGCCTGCTCTCTTCAAGTGTTATGTGGGGGACTACAGAGATGCAGGTATGTTTGACGGATTCTCTCCGCCCTTTCTCCCAGTGCTGCTCCAGTTAACATACAGCTCCAGTACTGATTTGTCTGGGGAATTACTTCCTGGACCTCTGCATTCATCTCTGAATGCCAATGTAAGAACAGCATTTAATCATTACAACACTCTAATTCCTTCTCTGAATGCATTTTTAATCCAACTTCTCTCAAATCAAACAATTTCTAAAGAAATCTTTGTAAGGAGAAAAAAGAAGATGTAGTGCCATGGCCTATGTAAACCATAAGCATTCAAGTCCTGTTCATGTCAAGTATGCCGTGTCACCCAGCCCGTGTACAAAGGATTCCATACTGGCAGCCTTAGCATAATCTTTAAATAGATATTTAAAAACAGAACATGAACTAGAAAGAGCCTGGAGCGATCACCTCACCGCTGCCCTGCTAGAGAGGGGGCTTTCTCACCTTTCATCTCTTCAGGAAGGACTCTCCAAGTTCCCGTTTGTTCCAATGCTTCACACTCATTATTATTTCAGGGAACTTTTTTTTGAAGACTAGATAGGCACTTTTTACTCTGGCAAACCATTCTCCTTTGAGGGCTATAGCCCTAGCCACAATGAATCCCAAAGACAACAGTATAATAATTAATAATAACCAATAAATTTATATAGATATATAACAATAACATAAAAACATTCTATGGATTTAACCAATTTCCCAAAGATGAAAATGTCTGTGAGGAGGCTCACATGTGCTGCATTAACCAGCCTTACTGGAGCCTAGAGACCATTGCTAGACAGGTGTTATTATCATTTACTATGATTTTATTATAGGTGTTTTGGGAGGGTCTCACTCTGTAGCCCAGGATAGCCTGGAACTCTGTATATAGCTCATGATAACTTTAAAGTCACAACATTCTTCCTTCCTCAGCNGCTAGAGTACTGGAATTCCAGGCAGGTGCCACTTTGCCCAGCTTGTTGGACAGGAACCATTAAACTCATTTCAGAGCTTAGACTAGTAACTTAGATCCAGATCTACCGAATCCAAGTCTTCCCCTTATCTCAGGATGCCACTCTGAACAGCAAGAAGACTTGTGGTCAGCTACTCTCCACCAGTCTATCTTTAACAGAGGATGGCTATGTAGAACCAAGCAGTAAAGAGATAAATGCAACTCTCACTGGCTGTTTAGCNAACGCTAACCAGACAAAATGGTTTCAGCAATGTGCTAACTGGGCTTGGTAATTAGAAATTTCCAACTCCTTCTCTATCTGAATCCATTTCTAGCCAAACTTTTCTCTTTTGCTTTGGACCAAAAGACATTTTAAAAAATCTTGAGAGAAAATACTAGAATGGCCTGTACAAAGCATGAGTACTTCAGTCCCACCTGTGTTCTCCATGNAGCTGTAGGGCAGGGTGGGGATGAGGNAGGGGGAGGCAGAGGCTGACACAGCTGCTANACCATTCTAACTCCTTTTTGTANGGTTATTTTTTGTATGTATTCAAATATATGTAAATGTATGTATGAAAACCTATATTTTTATCTGTAAATAATGGGTGTTTCCTTTAAGGTTTTATGATTTTTAAAATTATAAAGACACATAAAAACCTAGAGAAATCAAATACCTCTATCTACAGATCCATTTAATGTGGGTGCTGGGATTTGGCTAAGATGNCTGACAAATTCTAATTTAGTATCTACAAAAACAAAATAGCCATATTGTGCTCTCACTAAGTGAACACAGATGATATTCAGTGAAGTTCTTCAGTTCCTTCACACAACTCAGAACAGAGTCCTGAAGAGCTCTGCTCCTCCCTGTAAGTGTAAAACTGCTCTTGGTGTGGAGGCTCAAGCTTGCTCTTCAGGAGAGTGATTTGTTCCCGGGGTCAAGAGTTTGCTCCTTGATGTCCATAAGGCCCCTTTGAACTCCTGTTCTGTCACCAGTCCACTGAANTTCCAGATTCTTAATCTGGTCTCTGAAGCGCATGTCTGTAAACCTGGTACCTGGAGATTATGACCAGCCTGGCCCCTACAGCATGGACCCTATAGAATATCAAATGTAAAGGGGCTTCAGATTCTTTATACATAAAATGGAGACAAAAATGTCACCTAAAGCACATAACTACTGTGTGGTCTAAATCAGACTGCCCACATCTAGAAGAGAAGGCACAAGAGGTATAGCTCCATCACCCTCAGTGTTAGCATTTCGGCATCTGTACTGGCCTGCCCTTAGGGTCCTGATATATATATCCTCTGCAGGCACTAAGAGCACCCTGTGTGCATTNGCTATGTTTCCTTATAACAGGCGGGCCTTGCCCACTTCCTGTCTCTTTCTCTTCCTTCACTCTTGTCCCTAAGGACCGGTCTCTGCCCCTTCTCTCTCCTCCCTTCAATAAACCTCCCACATGGGCCCTGTTGTATGGTGTGACTCCTTCCCGCAGTTTTTAAAATAAAACAGTCAGCAGTAAGCAAGTCTTCCCACCTCAATCCAGTACTCAAGACATGCCCCAGAAACATCTTCACAGGCCAATCCAATCCAAGGAAGGATGGGAAAAAAAACAAAACCAACCATGGAATTTGGATCAGAACATGAAAGCAATCAACTGTTGAATCCTGATTTATCTTTTAAATAGTTCTTGCAGGAAGTCAAGTGGAAAACGGATGGCAGTTGTATTACAGTGCTCAGAGTGGGCTAAAAGGGCTCAAGGAGGGAAGACATCCCAAACAGGCAAAGCTGCACTGGGTATCACTGTGTGTATTCATTATTTTTTGTTGTGCTAATACAAACATTATGACTAGCAGCAACTTAAGAGTTTAGTTTATTGTTCCAATGGGGTGTTCCACAGTGACAGGAGAGGCATGACACCAGGTGGATGTATGAGGACTTACCCGGGAATAGGCAACTGGGGAAGAGGTCAGAGGAAAAAACATAAATTCCCATATAAGCAGCTCAACTACCGAGAGATAATATCCTGACTCTGCAGCTAGAATGCTTCCCCCCTGGCCTTTGTTATCTCCCTGGAGCAAAGGCCATCTAGGTTGAGGAGATGAAGTAATGAGAGAGGAGGAGGAAGTTAGGAAAAAGTGGGGATCAAAAAGGGGGAGAGCCAGGGGTACTATAGAAGATCAGCCCAGAGTCCTCTTGATGGTCTACAGCTCTGAGATACGACCTTTCCTAACATGGTACTTTCTGCTTCAAAAAACACCCGTTTTCATCTTTTCTGAACCTTTACTTACTTCATTCCTGGGCATTCAATTCTTTGTTGGACTCTGAGAAGAACAGGGACTTCTGGGCAGCTAACCTATACCCCTAATCCTTTCCTTTCCCTTTGGTGCAGAAAGCTGAGAGATCACACCATCAACCATTCACAGAGAACAGGGAGTGAAGCGGAAGTGGGGCAGGGCTACAAACTCTCCAAGCACACTCCCAATGGCATGCTTGCTCCAGCAAGGCTATCCCTCCTAAAGGTTTCATAACCCAAACAGCATCACCAACTGGAGATCCGGTGTCCAAATGCATGGACCACATGAAGGACATTTCTCATCTAAACCACCACACTTCGGTAGCAGAAGGAACCCCCAAACTGGAAATGTATGAAGAAGTCCTGGCTCTGGGTTAAGGGTCTAGAAAGCATGGACTGTAACAAGAGAGGAGTATTTTGATTAGGGGTTTGAGAGTGGACATGTAGACACCATATTAAGAGTGAAGCCATNTGGGTCACATTCATACTCACCAGAAGCACCTGCACAATAGAGGCAAATGACAGCCAATTCACATTAACCAGCCTTACTCACTAGCCATTTCAAAGCTCACACAAAACACATCTGGCTAACAAGTGGTGGAAATGGACCCAACAATATCCAAGTGGCCTACCTACATAGCTTGTGATATGGCCTTATGTCTGAATTCCAGTGTCTTGTGACACATACACAAGGCAGAGAACCTCAGAACTCTCACAAAGATCCAGTGCCTGTGACCAATAAATATTTAGAAAGAACTGAGTAGGCAAGGTCTCAGGTTGAAGTGCTATGACCACGTTAGAATGCCTGACGACAACTGCATGGATGCTGGGAATCTAAACTCTGGCCCTCACACTTGTGGATGAAAAAGAAGGACAAACACCACTGATTCACATTACTTAAGAATGAAAACTTGGGTTACAACACCAGGGGGCCCCCAAGGCCTGCCAAGATGATGGCTGATGGTGACTGATGTTACCATCTAGGGGTTTCGATTGTGCTTTCTCCACCAGTTAAAGAATTAAAAGGGAAATTTTTGAGTATGACACATAGCAGAAGAGAGAATTCTCAAACACAGCAGACAAAAGCAGCTGAAGAACAGCTTTTATGAGGGGTGAGGAAATGCTTGCACACACAGCAATCACAGAGAGAAAGAACCCTTTGCAAAGCAAGGGGTGGAGTTGGAAATCTGAAAATCCAGTCTTTCCTCAAGGGCTAGAGGTTTTATGGGACTTGAGGGGTCTTCCTCTTCTAATTTAGTATTGGTCAGTTTGAACAAAAACAGGATGGTTTTCGGTCTTATAGAGTGGGCATGGCATAACAGAAGAACCCTGGGGNACCTTCTTCTAACAGGTCACAAAGCAATTTTAGTTGTGATAAAATTGTTCATTTTGACTGAAGCAGCATTTACAGATATGCATGCATGTTTATCAAAACTCATGTAACTACACTAAAAACAGGTTGTAAGTCAATGTCTTAGAGTTGGTTTTCAAAAGCACCATTGATGTACTTTGGAACACAAATGGGTCCACCATATCCTGCTTACCTTTCCAACACCCCTTGGGCTCTATTCTGTTAAGGGACTCAAGCTTCCCNGGGGTTGGCTCAANAGCCAGTGAGATTTCTAAAATAAACAGTGGTAACGGCACTCATACTATAATATCGTTTCCTCTTGTAACAGTCAAGGTTCAGCCCGAGAAACAAAGCCACAGAGGTGAGTACTTCTTATATGGATCAGGCGTCACACAACTGTGAGAACTGCTTANGTGTCTCCTGAAGTGTTGCTGTGACCTTCTGGTGCTGGAGTTGGAAACACAGAGCAGGTGCAGGGAAAACTGAAGACAACTGTAAGTTCCAATAGCCAACCAGAACCCGTAAATACAAGGAGGAACTGAAACATTGGCAAGTTCCTGTTCTTTATTTTGATGGCATGGGCAGGAGCNAGCTAGGGCCATCTAGTGTCATGGAGCCAAAAGCATACCTTAGCAGGAGTAAGGAATGATTCAGGACTCACAGGAAGAAAAAGAGTTGCAGGCTCACCCACTGACTCACATTAACATTCAATAATCTTTCATATCATTCATAAGAATGAATTCGGACATCTCCCAGCCTCCCACCTCAGAGTATATTGGATTTGTTTAGTACAAGTGTTCTAACTTCTAGAACTTTCTACACTAAATCCTCTCAGGGTGGAACACGCTTCCTTTCTCATCTTACCCCTTACTTAACCTGAGATTTGCTGACTTATATATTCAGCCCCCTTTGGAACTTCTCTAGTACATACTTTTTTACAGGTGACAATGCAGAGCACCCATTAAGCTCTCAGCTGAGCAAATACATGTTAACGGAAATTAATACTGATTAGTGTTTGAGCACTAGAGGATTGAGAACCAGTTAGAGTCAATGTAGTTTTAGCCTGCTAAGACTAATCCAGGTGTGGTGCCACAAACTTATAATGCCTGCACTTGGGAATTTGCAGCATGCTTGTTTTTCATGCCAAGTTTGGGGCCAGCCTGAGCTACACAGAAAATTTGGGGCCAGCTTGTGCTACAAAGTGAGACCATAGTTTTGTTTTCATTGAAAAACTGGACTCCTTAAGATGACCCAGCTGATAAAGGTGCTTTCAATATAAGCCCAAAGACCTGAGTTCCATCCCTAGGAGGATGAAAAATGGGAGAAAACCAACTCCACAGAGTGGTCCTCCGACCACCATTTTGGTACATGCACCCAAAGACATGCCCCAACCAACACACATACAGATTTTAAGAACCAAGGACAGGGGGCTGGAGAGATAGCTCAGCAGTTAAGAGACTTGTTGCTCTGGCAGAGGACCTAGGCATGGTTCTAAGCACCCACATGGTGATTCACGACCATCCATAACTGAAGTTCCAGGGGATCTACTGCCTTGTTTTGGCCTCCCTGTGCACCAGGCTCAAACATGATGCACATACATATATATATATATATATGCAGGGAAAACATTCATACACGTTATTTTTAAAAATCTTAAAAAAAATAAAACAAGAACAAGAAGTTTTAAGTAAAATGTGGGAATGTTACTCATTTCTGCAGAAAGGCATACAACCATTTATCCTCTCTTTTACTCCGTTTGTGTGAGCCACTGAGAAGGCAGAGCCCAAGAGAAGGCAGTTTGGGGCTGGTTCATGGGATAGGGATAAAAGCCATGAAAGCTGAACAGGGACAGAGAGGTTGTTAAAGGTGTCCCTGAGCCGGGGAATGCTGTGGGTGCCTGAATGAAGCTCCCTATCACCGCGGACCTGAGGGTCTGCATGGAGTAAAAGTCCCACCCACAAATGCTTCCCTGGCTGGTTGTCACCTCCAGAAAACTTGCTCCTCTGGCTTTAGGGAAGTCCCCAAGGCAGGAAGTAGAGGGCCCAGTGGCTCTTAGAGCAGGAAGCTGCTAGAATACTGCCACAGCCACAAAGAGATAGACCAAGGGAAGATGGTCTAATTTACCAAGAGTCTCTTTTCAAAAGCTCTTTCTGTCCATTCTTCACAGCACAAATACACCCAGAATAAGAAACGCCAAACCAGTTTCACTTCCTCCTTCCGAGAAATGAACACTTGAGAGTTCGGGGAAATTCCATTAACGACACCTAGACAGATGACTAAGTCATCACTGGCTGACAGTTGTCCTCAAAGGATGTTGACTGATGACACCCACTCCCACTTGTATCATCTTTTCCTATATGCAGTACAAAAACAGTGCCCCTGGAGTTACACCATGNAACAGTACAACCTTGCTTGGTGGAGCTACTCTCCAAATAAATGTCCGAAAAGGACAGGAGTGAATGAAACAGCACCAAAAGCTGTTTGATTCAGAGCATTAGGAAAATATAAATCAATAGTTNTTGGGTGCAGGTTATTTTAGCCCCCAGAAAACATAAGGCAATGTCTAGAGACAAATCTAGTTGTCACTAGTTGCCACTGAAATCTCACAGGAGACACTAAGTTGTTGTAAAATACCCCTAGAGCACTGGGCAGCCCCTTCCCTAGCAAGAACTACCCTACTACAAACNCCTGTTGTGTTAAAGNCATCTGGGTGTTGATATTAAACANATGTATGCGCATANTATTTATANATTTATGACGGTTAAAAGCCAATGTTTACATGCCAGCAATACAAAGTGTTGCATTAGTACCACCAAACCCAAAGGAATTGGTGAGTCCAATACATCGGTCCTCAGTTTTCCATTCCTGCGCCTCCAGTGGAACATAATTGAGGTCAAATTCTGGCTCTGTACAATCCAGGTTTAAAGTTGGTGGTAGTTTTTGATGGTAACAAGCCAGTGCNGTAAAAGCTGCCTCAACCGCCCCTGCAGCCCCCAACAGATGCCCGGTGGCTCCCTTTGTGGAGGATATGGCAAGGGCACCAGTGTGACCTCTAAAGAGCTTCTTGATGGCTTTGTTTTCAGCAGCATCACCCAGTGGTGTGGAGGTGGCATGTGCGTTGACATAGGATATCTGTTCAGGCAACACACCTGCATCTTTTACAGCAGCAGCCATGCATCTGGTAAGAAAAGAAAACGATCAAATGAAGTTTAATTTTAACAGATTATTCACCTGAGTAGCTTGTGTAAAAGNAATAAAGGTTTCCAAGTACACTGGATGAGCTCCATCCTGAGTGTCATGGCAGAGACCTTGTGATTGATCCACAAAGCCAANAATAGCTATTATTTGTCCCTTTATAGNAAATCTCAATAACTCCTGGCAGATTTAAGTAGATAAAGTGTAATATGGTCTNAGNTAAGAAAGTAACATATTATCTGNACTTTTTNCAAAGTATGGTCTTTAGACTGGACCTGGTTAGAAATGTAGACTCTTGAGTGTCAACCTAGATCCACAGTCAGAATCAGCACATCAGCAAGACCCCTGNGTGATCNGGCTGAGAAATGCTGCTTTGAAAGGAACAGAACCCAACCAGACACATCTAGCAGGTCTTGTCTTTATTCTCCAGGTCTGATAAGGGTTCAAAGGGAGACTGAGGAAGGGTGCTCTCACGATTACCAAGCACAAAGGAGGGCATAGGGGGTCAGCAAAGAACAGCTCTACTGGCTTTGACTAAAATCCATTCAATTTTTGTTTAAAGATGTTCACATATTTTCAAACATTTCAAGCAAAGAATTAAAAAAAATGCCTAGTCTATGATAGAAAAATATATACTATACACCAAGACCAAATAACTTATTTTGAATTTGAAGTTCCAATACGTTCTTATAGGAAAAAGATATTTTGAACAGAACCAGTCTTTACCTGAAGGCACCTTCTCCTTCAGAATCGGGGGCAGTTATGTGACCAGCGTCACCTGAGAGTCCATAGCCCAGAACTTCTGCATATATCCGGGCTCCTCTCTGAACAGCATGCTCATGTTCTTCTAACACCAGCACAGCAGCACCCTCGCCCATGACAAAACCATCTCTGTCTGGATGAAACGGTCGGCAGGCCAGCTTAGGATCCGGGTTTGTGCTCAGAGCCCGGGCTCTGGAAAACCCAGCAAGAGATAATGGACTAATGCAAGAATCTGTGCCCCCAGCCACCATCACATCTGCATCACCATGGGCTATAAATCTAAAGGAGTCTCCCAGGGCATGTGCTCCTGTTGTGCAGGCTGTGGACACTGAGTGATTGGGGCCCTTGAGTTTATAGCGAATGCTGACCTGGCCTGCAGCCATATTGATCAGAATCTTAGGGACAAAGAATGGGCTGACTTTATTATAACCTTTGGTCTGAAACATCAAAGCAGTTTCAGAAACAACTTCAAGAGGAACCATGCCCATGCCAATGGCAACGCCAGTAGCCACCTGATCTGCTTCTAACTTCGGATGCCAGCCGGAGTCTTTCAGGGCTAACTCTGCTGCCCCGATGGCCATGATGGTGGGAGATGACATGGACTTGGTGTCTGATTTGGACACAAAGTTTTGTTCATTGAACTGACCTTCATCAGTACCTCTTGGCACATAAGCAGCTACACTGCAAGGAATATTCTTGTACTCATCACCAACTACAGAAACAATTCCACTTTCTCCTCGGAGAAGCCGATCCCAAACTAGTTGAGTCCCAACACCAAGTGGTGTCACTAGTCCGATGCCTGTGATGACAACTCGCCTACGCGACTTGGCTGCGGGCATAGTTCCAGAAAACTTGCGTTTGTTCATTAACCAACAGCATGACGCTGGGTACGGATGAGAGCTTGTGGCTTTTAGAAATTTTTGCAAGCAGTTTGACAACATGGTTGAAATTCAGAAGATCAGAAACACATTCCTGGAACAGACCACAAGAGACAGCAAGTGCCGTTTAAACCACGGAAGGGCCCAACAAATACCCTAAGTGTGCTTGCAGTCATGTTCTAAAGGCCACAACGAAANGNCACCCTTGTTTGGACTTAACTTTTGTTTTTAATCTATGAGGGACCTCAGACAGCCAACTGATAGCTCACTACTTTTCAAGAAAATTGGATAAGGAAAGCCTCGAGGCCATCCCACCCTGATCCGATTGCAGGGGGCATCCATCCCTCTTTAGGCTCACCGAGGATTACTGTACGCTGTGGCATTACTGAGTCTACGTGACATTTCTAGGGTCAATGCACTCGTGAAGTGCCCTTTATCTACTTCCGTGTAGGGCAGCGAACCTTTCCGGAAGCCCCGCCACAGCCCCGCGCAGCCTTGGCAGGCAAGGCGGGTGTTACTTCCCGAGGTCAGCATTAGGAGCTCTCAGGGCTCCGCAACCACGCCACGGCCTCCACCCCCACCCTGCAACCCGGGGACACCCGGCCGCCAGGGNCCGCAGCCACTACCTGAAACAAGCCTCGGCGGGCGCCCACTTTACGCGCATGCGCGCGCACCCACAACGNAGCGCTTCCGCGCTCGGTGTCAGAGATCAGACGAGCGGGGCGGGACTTCCGCCNGGTTCGGNGCTCTGAGTTCGCCGCTCTGCCTTGTGGCACTATCTTGCTTGTTTAGCGATCCTCACCTTGGGACNCAGCGATAATGCACAGATATTTCGGTGTTGACAGAGAAGGGATGCAATCACTTCCTCAGGAAATTCCTGAGAGGACAAAAAGCTGTAGCCTCAGTCAGGCCTCCTTGGTATCTGCGGGGAAAGAACTCTTCAGNANGCCACATACCATGAAACCGAGGTCATTTGGAGATCATCCAAATGCCACGCAGCCACTGAAAACAATGCTACGGGTGAATATTTCGTAATGTGCAAAGACTTTGAGAGTATTTGTTAGGAGTTGCTAGCAGCAAAACAGAATATAGAGCTTTCAAATTTAAAGGTCTGCAAAGAAATCGGGCATGATGGTACATGCCTGCAATTTCAGCACTTGGGAGGTAGAGGGGTCAGGAATTCAATTCTCAGCTGTGTACCAAGTTCAAAGCCAGCCTGGGCTACTTACCTGAGTACCCTGTCTTTAAAAAACAAAACCTGGAGTCTGTAGTGATGTGCAGTGGTTGTGGTATCGCCTATTTTTCTTACTTACCCTTATTTACCATAGTAAACAAATAATGCTTCTTTAAAATTAAACTTTTAATTGCTGACTTATNGCAGGAAGTGGATGGAATATGCCCAATATCTGAAGCAGAAGCAAGAATTAAAAACACGTTTATTTCTGAGATTATGAAACATTTAACTTACTTGTTCAGAGCTGATTGTGAATCTGTAATGGGAAAGTATGAAACACAGCAACACAGCAATGTGGTGTTTATTATCCATCTGTTTAAATCTGTCCCAGGTGTGAGCTTTGTTTTTCCTTCTTCAGATAAAGCATGGATTATGCCATCTGCACCTGAATCTTTAGTCATGCTTATGTTTCCTTGTGGATGATACCTCTTGTGGCCATTGTTGCCAAGTATACTACTAGTTCTTCTTTTCTAACTGTAGAAAAGAATTTGGGTCAAGTTTAACTTTTTCCTTGTTAGTCCTGGATATGCTTTGTTTGGAAGTCTACTTTGTCTGTAATGTTTAAGGAAGTCAAGTTTGTCTTTGACCCCAGGGCTTTCCACTTGCTTAGTATGAGCTCCCTGCAGTTTAATGTTACTCTCTCCTGCACCTTTTGGCAATTTATATGTAATACTGTCCCAGTTGCNGGCAGCCTCAGGTCTCAGAAGATGCTGAGGTATATAGATTGTGGATNGTGAACTGAAAAGGGAACTCTGTCTATGCAGCCACTGAGAAGGCATGTCATCACCCANGATGACAATGAAACTTCCTGGTGGTGCAGATGTTTGGGGGTCTCCTACACTCCTGTAAGCAACTCCTCACCCAGGCTCTGTAAGTAAGCCGAATAAACTTACAGGTACTCCAAGCTGGACTTTAGGATTCTTGCTTTGATTTATTATTCATGCCCTATAAGTAGTTATTTGTTAACCTCTTCCCAGGGAAAGAATTCTCAAGCAATATATACACACATAAATGTGATGTAACAAGACTATAATTTCTGTTTCTCTCTCTGATCATTTTACTTCCATCTGAAAAGGGATAAAAATTTTACAAAATCCTAATAGCTGTATGTGAATTAGTACCATATTTCTTGTTAAAATATCATGGTGTATTGAACACAAATCTTCAAATTGGTTCTGCTTATTGTAGCTTCCTTTTAAAATTTCTCTCATTCAAAGCTTTATTTCCAAATACAGTTCCCAATTAAATNCACTTTCTATCCAACAAGTTGAACTTGTCACTNTTTGTAATATTATTGTAACACAAAGACAATGAAGTCATTGCTACCTTAAAGTCAGGAAATGCTTAAAGTAGTGTGGGCCTTGATTTCAATCTATGAAATGAATGAATGCATGGCTAGTAAACTAGGTGGAAGCAGGCCTTCCAGTGGAACAAAACAAGTCCATATGGCCAGTGTCAAATTTGACAAAAATTCCATTTCCAGAACACATTTTTNAAAATTTTTTATTTTTGGTTTTTGGAGACAGGGTTTCTCTGTGTAGCCCTGGCTGTCCTGGAACTCACTCTGTAGACCAGGCTAGCCTTGAACTCGCAGAGATCCACCTGCCTCCCAAAGCATGTGCCACCATGGCTCAGTTGTTAAAGGCTAGTCTCACAATCATTTCCAGAACTCTTATAGTGTAAGGAAAGAGCCAACTCCCAAAAGCTGTCCTCTGATCTCCAAATGCCATGGCAAGGGCATGTGTATATAAGTACTATACACACACACACTAAAAAACATAAGTATTTAAAATTAATTAAAATTAAAATTAATATTAAAAATATTAAAATATTAATTTTAAAAGAGAAATTTTAAAAGGAAGCTATTTTAAACAGAACCAATTTGAAGATTTGTGTTCAATACACCATGATATTTTAACAAGAAATACGGTACTAATTCACGTACAGCTATTAGGATTTTGTAAAATTTTTACCCCTTTCCAGATGGAAGTAAAATAATCAGAGAGAGAAATAGAAATTTAAAATAAAAACTTGAGGGGCTGGAGAAATGACTCAGAGGCAAAGGGCTTATAATTCCAGAGGGTTAATGTCTATCATTCTGGGGACAGCATGGCAGCAGGCAGCAAGCATGGTGGCTGTGCAAGAAGCTGAAAGCTCACATCCTTTACACGAGCATGAAGCCAAGACAGCGAACTGAAAGCAGGACAAGGAGATCTACCATTTCAAAGCCCAACCGCAATGAGTACTCTTCCAGGAAGGCTGCACCACCTAAATGTNCCCAAACTGCGCCACTGACAGGAAACCATGAATTCAAATACTGGAGCCTGGGGGGCACATTTTCCACTCAGTCCACCACATNTCACTCCCTGNTCTTCATAGGCTCCTGGCNATANAATNCTAAATGCATTTAGTGCAACTTCAAAAGTCCCTGTAGTCTTTCACTGTTCAGCNGAAAGTCTAAAAGCCTAAAGTTTCTTCTTAGATGCAAAGCGTCTCAGAATGTAACCCTCTGTAAAATCAAAAGGCAAATCACATATTTCCAACACATGACACAGAATATACACTACCATTCCAAAAGGGTGGGAGTGAGACATAGTAAGAAAATACTGGAANAAAGCATGAACAGAATCCAGCAGGACAAACACCAAATCCTGTAGCTCTGCATCTTCTGTCAAGGGCTTAGATAGCTCCGCCCCTCCAGCTTTCTGGCCTGTAGCATACACCTCTCTCTGGGGCTGGTCCTACTCCCTATATGCAGCTCTCCTTGGCAGATTTCTCATGGTGTTGACATCTCCANCATCTTGAGGTCTCCACTGCAACCTCCCTTTCACAGCTCCACACAATCATCTCTCACAGCTTCTTAATCTCTCTTAATCTCTCGGGGGCCCTCATGCAGGGACTCCCTGCCCCGTGCTGCCTGGCCTCAGAGGCTCTCTGAAGCCACAGAGGGAGGATGTATGACCCCCTCACTCTTGTCTCCTTCATGTCTAAAGCCAGTACCATGGGACAACACAGCTAAGCGGGGCTCCAAGCTTGGGATGGGGCCCTGTNAGTCACATGAGCAGCAATGCTTTTATCCAGTTGCTTTCTGGGATCAGAAAATGCCTTACATTGTTTTTCAGCATTGAAAGCTTGGCTAGGTGGGGTCTTGCACAGAGTACCTTTTTTCTTTGTTCCAGTGCAGGGCAGGCTTCTCCTAAACCATGCTAATTTTCCTCTCTCCATCACATGCCTTGGTTCCCACATTACGCTTCCTAGAAACTGTGTATTTTATCTTGTTTTCTAGCCCAAGTCTCCAAAATCCTTCCACAGTACTCCTCCAAAAACCAACATGGTCAAGTTCATCACCACAATATCCCTCTCTCAGTACCAATTTCTATTGTGTTAAGTTTCAAACCAAGGACAAAGGGCTGAGGTGTCTATTTAACATATCAAAGCGAACCTGGCCACCAGGTTCTCCTAGCATCCCTCAGTCCCTACCTGTTACAGGGTATGACTTACACACCCCACCATCTACCCTGAACTCTCTAGACCAGGGGGTTGGGCTGCTCTTCCCCCAGAGGCTCTTCCCTATATAATTCAGACGTTTTGGTTACCTGCCTTCTTTGTACCTTTGGGCCTCCTGGCTGCTGCACCCAGCTCCCTTCTCTACCTTTCTCCTTCCCCTCTCCCCACATGGCCTAGCTCAGGGTCAAGTACACTCTGGACTCTCCCAGAGGTTCCTGCCTCTGGCTATGCTCTCCCTCATACCTATAATAAACTTTGTCCTCCACCACACCTAGGAGAAGTCATGTCCTTTCTTTCCCTTTATTTTTTTTTTCATTCATATTGGTACTAAGCTTTTCTATTGCTGATAAAATGCCATGACCAAGGCAACTTATAAAAGAGTTTATTTTGGCCTATGGTTCCAAAGGTTAGAGACTGTACTGGCAGGACAGCATAACAGCAGGCATGGTGGCCAGTGCAGAAAGTTGAGAGCCCACATCCTTTACCATAAGCACAAGCAGAGGGAGTGAATTGGAAGTANAGCAAGGATATATAATCTCAAAACTTTTTCCAACAAGGCTGCACCTTCCCAAATATCAGCACCAACATGGGGACCACATGTTCAGATATGGGGNTCATTTCTCAACTGACCCACCACACCCTGACATGCTGACCCCGGCTACATAGTNCTTGCACTTCCTGTGCATTTCTAGCCAAATGGTTTTGTGGAGCTATCTGGGTGTAAATTAATAACATTAGTTTTTGTCTTCATTTAGATTAAGGTCTTTTATGCCATCTATCTCAAATGGCTTTGCACACAACAGACACTGAATATTGCTGATTCATCATTGGCTATAGTAACNCAACAATGAATTGAATCACCACACTGATTCCTGAAGGGCTCCTCTCTTCGTTTATGGTCTTTACTGAGGTCAACAGTTTCTTTTTCTGACAAAAAAGTGATCCTGGGGGATAAATTTGTGGGTTATTTCTTTATTTCATTTAAGAATTGTGCTACTATTTAATAAAGCTGAGATCCTAGAAAAAAACATTTTTAGTGATTTCTGGCAACAACAACAGATCAAATATTTCAAATATGAAATTCGAGGCTAATTTNACATTACATCATTGTTTGAAGCCACTGCAGACACAAAGAAATAAAGGTAACTAATATCTTGATTTTTTTCTAGAAGGAAGAATCAAAATGTCTTCAACATGACAAGTGAACTAAGCAGACANAAGAGAGTGAGACAAAGTTCTTTGTTAAAGTAAATATCTTTAATAATTCACAAATGGCAGAATTCAAAGAAATTGTACTCAGAATTTACCTTTTTTTTTTTAATAAAGCCAAAATACTCACTGTCAGACCTTTTGCAATTGACCTTAGGACCTAAGCAATGGGCAATCCAGAAGCCACTGAATTCCATATCCTTCTGCCTGTATCTATTTCTTTGAGCTTAGGGGGTGGCTTTAGAGACTGGGTTTCTCTGTGTATCTCTGGCTGTCCTGGAAATCACTCTGAAGACCAGGCTGGCCTAGAACTCAGAGATCTGCCTGCCTCTGCCTCCTGAGTGCTGGGATTAAGAGCNTGTTGCCTCCACTGCCTGGCCTGACTGTACCTTTTNCATACTGGATTACAAGTATTAGTCAACACTCTCAGGGGGAACATAGCACTCCTGCAGTTGGGCCACAAACCTGATTATTAGTTTGTTATGAGCCAGAAAAAAAATCACTAGTGGTTATCTACTGAAAATTTTAAACAATTAATAACACACTCTTTGTTGAAGATAATATTCTCTTTAAAAAATGTTTCTTCCACAGTCCCATAGATACATATTGTTCTTTGACCACAGTCCTTCCATTTTTGCCTCTTGTATCCCCTTTGCCCCTCCCTTCAGTCCTCTCTTTTTTTACCTCCTTGTTACCTCTTACGTTCATGTCTTCTGTTACTGTTGGTGGTGGTGGTGGTGTGTGTACATTGTGTATGTTAACAGGGTCTGATGTAGCTCAGGCTGGTCTCAAGTTTTCTATGAAACCAAGGCTAAGCTTGAACTTTTGATTCTTCTGCCTCTGCCTCCCAAGTTCTGGGATTTGCCAACATGCGCAGCTGAACACACATTCTTGAAGTTGGTCTACAAACCTAATTGCTAAAAATTTAGGTATATTTGATAGATGAATATTCAGAAGTTCTAGACGAATTCTTAGAAGAAACTGCCCAGAAATACTAGAAGATTTCAAATATTAAAAAGCAACGATAATACATGTCAAGAAAAGAAGTTAAATGAGTAAATATCTTTAAAACACATGGTCAAAAAATACTTGCTAGTCAAGCCTTGTGGTTCATGCATATAATTCCAGCTATTCAAGGAGAGCACAGTATGGAAAGCTCCAGGTCTAACTGGGCTATGAATCCAGGTCATGTCCACCCTTAGTGACATCTCAACATTAAAAAATAATAATAAAGCCGGGTGGTGGTGGCACACACTTTTAATCCCAGCACTTGGGAGGCAGAGGCAGATAGATCTCTAAGTTCAACAGAAGCCTGATCTACAGAGTGAGTAGGGAAAAAGAAAAAATCAAATTAAATTAAGGGCTGAGTGTAGAGCTCAGTGCTGGAGCCACTGTTTAGCATGTGGGAAAGCCCCTAGGGTTCAATCCCAGTGACAGGGACCAATCATATTTGTTGAAGTTTGGAATTTCTGCAAAAAGAGAAAAAAGTCCTTGGTAAAGTATTCATTCTATCAAGGGTATGGGGAGGCATTGGCTGGACCACAGAGGTTAGGAATTCATTTTCTTTTTTTTTTTTAAATGTGCACTGATGTTTTGTCATGGGTGCTGGACCTTTTGGACCTGGAGTTACAGACAGCTGTGAGATGCTTTGTGGGTGCTGGGAATTGAACCTGGGTCCTCTGGAAGAGCAGTCAGTGCTTTAACCGCTGAGCCATCTCTCCAGCCCTGAATTCATTTTCTAAGATAAATAAATAAAGGATACTGGTAGATGATATGCCTGTATAAGTCAAAAGATGCAAAGTGTAAATAAACTTTGTTCTCTTCTTTATTCGTTTTATTCANTTACTGTACATGTGTTTTATGTGGGTCACCACATGATAAACTGAGTCCCCAACTCCTNAANAGGGTGCNATATGCTNTTTAAAAATGCNGCTTACAGGAATCATGCCCTGTGAGTGAGGACTTGAAGTGATGTTCATCAACCTAATTCCGAAAAGAATACACAAATCGGAAACCCAGGTGAGTTTAGAGCC
>LZPO01087240.1:102984-120574 GCA_001675575.1 Neotoma lepida | reverse complement strand
GTTTGGCCTGGAACTTGACATGTTATCCGAGAATGATCTAAAATTTCCTATCCTCCCACCTACCCCTCCAGGTTACAGGCATGGGCTATCATGGTGTTATGAGGTGCTAGAGATTGAACCCAGGGCTTCATAAATGCTAGGTGAGCACTCTACCACCTGAGTGTATCCCCAGCCCCTAATTCATTCATTCTTTCATTCACATATTTGATAGTTCACTAATTGTGTTTACAAAGCACATACAGTTATTATTGATTATACTGGGTGTCATTGGGAAAACCAAGAATTGAAAGTAGTTTCTCCATTCAAAGAATATAAATATATTTGGGAGAAAAACAGGTATGGAAAACAGCTTATAGCATATCATCAAAGAACAATTTCAAGATAGTGTTTATGTTTCTGTATTTATATTCTTAGGAGANATCAGGGAGACCCAACATGAGACAGTAAAGAATAGAGGTTTGATAAGTTAGGACCAATTGATGGAGTAGCAGAGAACGTTTATGTGAGGTGATAGGCAAAGGGAACTTGTGATTCCTGGAGTGAAGTTTCATGAGGAATAGCATTAGAAGAAGCTGGCATTAATTGTGATTGTAAAGCCATTGTATAATCATAATCATAAATGNCGATAGAATGAAGAAAGACATTGACAGAGGTTCACAATTTTCAGTGACAGTGCAAGAAGTAATAGAAGACAAAATAATAAAACTGACTTCNAATTTTCAATGTAGGTTGCCACTGNCACANCNAGAAATTGAGTGTTGAGGGTTGGTGAGTTTNTTGGCAGCTTATGTGNTAGAGTATGTTTAGACTTTATAACTAGAGCAGTAAATTTCAGGTCTCATCAACTGTTTTTAAGTGTGATCATAAGCGATTTATATATCATTTCCAAGTTTGAGGTCCCTTACTTATAAAAGGGAAGAAAAATACTCTATTCTAGGATTGCTATAAAATATAGAAATAAAGGACTTGGCACACTCATAGCTACTACTGAGGTTATCTATTATCATTTTATTTATTATTATTATTTCTGTTAAATTAGTTTACAAGTTTGGTGGGGTATTTGATTAGCTTTATTCTTTGAAATTTCATACATGTTTGTAGTGCATTGTTTATTCTTCCCTTCCCTTCCCTGTCATCACCCCCTCTATTCTACAACTCCCCAAAATTCAGGGATTTTTTTTGTTTTGTCTTGAGTCTCACTGGTGGGGTTTTTGTTTGTTTGTTTGTTTGGTTGGTTGGTTTTTGAGAATTGTTTTTGAGACAGTTTCATCATGTGACCAGGAGTGGCATGTTGGCATTTGTTGGCATTTATTATTTTAAGGTGTGTTACTTTTGTTTAACTCTGTGAAGCTGTGTTACTGTGCCTGTGTAAAACACCTGGTGGTCTAATAAAGAACTGAACGACCAATAGCAAGGCAGGAGAAAAGATAGGCAGGGCTGGAAGGCAGAGAGAATATATAGAAGGGAATACTGGAAGGAAAGAGCAAGGAACTAGAGAGAAGGAGAAGGACTCCAGGGGCCAGCCACCTAGCTACACAGCAAGCCATGGAGTAAGATTTACAGAAATAAGAGAATGAGAAAAGCCCAGAGGCGAAAGACAGACGAATTAATTTAAAGTTAAGAAAAGCTGGCTAAAAATAAGCCAAGCTAAGGCCNGGCATTCATAATTAAGAATAAGCCTCTGTGAGTGATTTGTTTGGGAGCTGGGTGGCAGGCCCCCTAAAAAAGACCAAAAACAAACAACAACAGGGATTGTAGACATACACCACCATACTTTGATAAGTATGCAGTGTTTGCTTTTAAGAACAGTGGATGGAGAGGTGGGGCCAGTGATTGTCCTGTATTCTTCCTAAGGCCGAGACTCTGTTTCCAAAAAGGGGGGAGGGGGCGCACCCAGGAGGGGGTAGTGTGACTTTTCTTACCTTATTCAAATACAAAAGCAAATATTATTTTTCTGAAAATTAAATAACTTGGTAGATAACTATGAGAGTAAAACAACTAGGAAGACAAAATATTTTCAAAGTGACAATTGAGCAAATACAAGGAATTTTGCTGACTTCTCAAGATTCCATTCTTTTAACATCATCAAACACCATCCATTCAGAAAATGTCCCAAGAAAAGATACAAGATAACTGCTCACAAGTGAAGTAAATATTACAACTTGGAGAAATATTTAATAGATAACAGAGGTGTGTGTGTGTGTGTGTGTGTGTGTAAAACCATCAAAGTGTGACAACAAAACCAGAAAAATCTGCAGAGAAAATTAAGTTGATGGAGAATGAAGCAAAAATTAAGGCCAAAGCCCACAATGCCAGGACATGGCAGGGCCAACTTTTGGTCTTAGTCTATNCTTAAGCTCATGCAAGTCTGCTTGATATTTTTTAATATTTTAAAAAAGCATTTGGGTTGGCCATGCATAACTTATTCAAGCAACTAGGAACCTGAGACAGGAGAATTTTGAATTTGAAGCCAGCCTGGGTGAAACAAAGCAAAAAGAAAATAGAAGAATCTGGGAACTAGATATGACTGCCATTGCTAGACTTTGTTTATAGTATGATAAAAACCAGTAAGTAATTTGTGATGATCATGTAGAGCCCTANAAGCTATTGGGAACATTAAAGTAGCTGTGTTTTTAAATGGGGATATATGATTGTGGTGGCACTGACATGTTTATCATCTTGTGGCATGTATCATGAGAAGTCACAGGTATCTGTAGTTAGCANTGACANATGTTGGNGTCATAATTTATTTTTTGCTTGTTTAAATGGTGTGCCATGGAAAGCAGGGATGCTGAGCATTCTGTGGTGCATAGGGAATCTCCCCTGAGCTGTATTCTAAATGTTGTGAGTGTCAAGATTGAGAAACCCTGGTCTAATACACAGAATAAATACAGAGAGGATAACTGTCCTTAGCTCCCAACAGTCTGTGCTTGCTTCTGAAATCACTTGTGGAAAGATTTTTTTTTTTAACTTCCAGTCCTTTTCGAACCTACAAATTTTATAGAATACAGTGGCAATCTCATGGTATTATCAGATTGTTATAAACGTCATTGACTGCTCAGTCTTGCAGTTCTCGTGGATGAGAGGTTGTAGACCAGCACTAATGTACACTAGTTAAGCAATAGTACTTCAACTTTGTCCCTGACTATTCATGTTTTCCTTTTATTACCTTACTTCCTATACTAAAAATACATTTTGAAATGAGGTAGAAACTTATAGTAAACAGTCATTGGTCGAGGGAGAAAAGGAAGCTAAGTGACCATTAAGGTTCATGCTCGAAGCAAAGCTTCTTTAGCCAGGTTTCAGTTCACAAAGGGCTCTTCATCACTGTCTTGTGCCGTGGGCACCATTATAGATGACGGGATCCCTCAGAACAATCAAAGTTCTCTACCCTCTGCCTGGAGCTACTATCGATTATTTGCTTTTAGAAACTTAAAAGACTCAAAAGGTATTTAGCTGTAACAGCACAGAATTAAAATGTCACACAATTTCCTATGGCAGCATTAATACTGTCATCCATAAAGTTGGACAATCAAGTACTCTGTGAATCAGAGGTAAGAATCGTGAAACTGAACTGCTTGTCTGGACTGCTCACTCTAAAGTTGGAACCTATACTGCCATGTAGGAGCACAGCTGATATAAAATGTGAAAAGAAACATACATAAACTCTTAAAAAGATAAGTTACTACATATTATCCATTATCTTATCTTTTTTTAAAATCAGAAATCCCAATGATGAAAAATACAGATCCATCCGCATTGGAAACGCAGCTTTCTCTACTAGACTCCTGCCTGTCAGAGGAGCCGTTGAGTGTTTGTTTGAAATGGGCTTTGAAGAGGTGAGTATGTGTGAGAGTTTCCTCCCCTTCATGTGCAAAACAGTAGTAGTGGTGAATAGTTGTTTGAATTATTATTTTTAATTGATCATTTTGAAAAATGTGTACAACTAGTTTTTTTTTTTTTTAACCTGTTAGGCATTTTTAAAATACAATGAAGTCAGGATAAAAATGTAACAAGTTTCTACAGGTAGAATTCTTACAAGTCCTAATGATTTAGAATAAGGAGGGTCAAATACAACCCAGAGATCAAATGTGGTCCCTCCAGTCTTCTAGCAAGCACTCGCTCTGTGAGTATGCAGTGAGTCCTAAGGTATCCCCATTGTCTCCGGTAAGGAGTAGAAAAGAGTTGACTTGCCCCACAGAATGGTTTTCTTCTGTGACAGGAATCTCAGGCTGTTTTATTATTTTATTTCACAAGACGAGTTTGGTGTTTCCATCCTCTCAAACCTTGTGGCAGAGATAACACAGGAAACATAATTATCAGAGTTGTTCATTTTAGCCAGGCATGCTGGCGTATTCTGTAGACTTATCTACTTGGGAAGCTGAGGCTGGAAGATCATGGGTTCAGGGCAGCCTGGATTGCGTGCTAAGACTCTGTCTCTAAAAGACAGACAGAGGATTCTGAATCTTCTGTGTTCCCCTATTTCTGATGTGTAGGACATTGGAAGTTGAGCAGGACTACAGGTGCCAGTGGNTGTCTGAGTCAGCATTTGTAGACTTTGTTAAAGAAATAGGATGTACTTTTCTTCCTGTCTACTCTTTTTAACCAAATTCTATTGCACACCATGAGGATGTAGCGTGAAGAAGTTAGTATAATCACATCTCATCTACAGCTTATGTTCTAATATGTTAGCATGAAAGCAGAGACAAGTGCAAAGAAGAAAACCAGACAGGATGCTGTACTCAACAGCAGTCAGAGTTGCAGTCACTGTAGCAGTGAAGTGACTGGGGAAGGCCTTTGAGGAGGTAAAGGTAGGGCCTGAGTGACAAGAAACCACTCAAGTATCTGAAACTCAGTTCATGCAGAGGATTGGCATGCACAAAGGGCTTCTAGCTACCGTAGCCCTGACACAGAAAATAGCTTTAGGGGTAGACAGAGACCAGCCTTGTATGGACTTAGACTCTTTTGAGTGAGAAAGGAAGCTGTGATAGTTAATCTTGATTATCAGTTCGATTAGACTGATATACACCTGGGAGTTTAGTAGAACAAACCTCTTATCTGTGGGAGCATTTCCAGAGACAGTTCAGGATGTTCATGACTAAATAAATGGTTGAATCCCTTGAGGGATTCAAACTTTGAGTAGATTCATTAGTACAGGGGTAGAACTATGGAGGTGGGCCTTCAATGGAGGAAGTAGATCTCTAGGAACATGTCTTTGGATGCTATCTCTTTCCCTGGTCTCTTCCTATTGCTGCCCTGGTATACTTCCTGTCTGACTAGAGATGCCTCCTTCTTCACATGGTCCCACCACCATGTTATTCTGCCTAGCCATAGGCCTAGAAACATGTTGCCAAGGTACTGAACCCGCTGAACCTGAGCCAAAATAAATCCTTTTTCCTTTAAATTGTATCAGATACTCTGTTACAGAGACAAGAAAAGGAACTGATGTTGAGGCCATTGGAAAGTTATAAGCAGGGGAGAATATTTTCAAATATTACTTTAGTTACTGTAAAGAGAATATTCTGGATAATCTGGAGTGCAGGCAAGGGATGGTACAGGAAAACAAATTTAGCTTGTAAAACCAGTCTAACAAGGCATGGCAGTGGTTATGTTAATGTTGAAAGAANTTACCTGCTCTGTCCCTGGTGTTCCTAGCTCCCAGGGGATGGCTATTACAGCACAGATAGTAGGCTGGAAACATTTGCTGAATTATGTACTGATGGCAGAGAGGAGAGCTAGATGGATTCAGGAATTATGTGTGTGTACGTGTGTAGAGGAGCCAATAGGTCCTGATGAACTAAAAGTCTTGTACAAGGGGAAAGGAAGAAATTGGGGACATCTAGGTTTACATTTTAGACACTAAGTCGATGGGAGTACCACTAAATGAGATGAAAAAATCTTGAAAAGTAGCAGTTTTTAAGGAAAAAAGTACTGCATGGCTTTTGGACAGGTTTGACTACTTTGCTATTAAATACTGTTTTAAGTAGAAATATTATTCAGTTGAATAAGATAAGCCCATAACTCAAAAGAGGTCAGGCCAGGATTATAAAGCATGGTATCATCTGATTACAGATTACATATAAACATCAGAATGTAGAGAATTTCAGACTATATGGGGAGAAAAATGAGATTACTGCTGATTCTGTGCAAGGAAATGAAAATTTAAATTAGGCAAGAAAACTTAGTAACTGGCATGTGGAAGCTGTATCAGTTTCTCATTGTTGAAGTGTCACAGGTTCAAGGGAATCATATTTGTCTTTCACCTAACAAATATTTGTGTGGCAGGTAGGGTAACCCTCTGACCTGATTTGCCAAGGACTGTATTAGTTTTGGCCCTAAATGTCCCACACCCAAGAGAACGCCTCAGTGTTAGGCGTTCGTCATGGTTGGTCTCCTCCATGCCAGATAATAAACTACTCTGAGACTTGGAATAGTATTTGATGTAAATGGAATCAGTGTTCTGATAAAATGAAATTATATTTGCTTTCTGGCACTCTTTAGACTTGACACTTCAGGACAGATCTGAAGTGACTGTTTCATCAGTGTGACTAAGTTGTGAGAAGGACTAAGATAGCTGACATATTAGGAAAACTTGTCTAGGAAAATACATCCTAACATATTAGGAGTTTTGATAGGCATTTAAGTTGAGAGGTACATCTAATGTTTATCCTGAAATTACAAATGTATCTTAAAATCTTAAAAATTATGAGTGAGGTTGAGGAAGATGGATCCAAAGGTCTTTTCGACCCTGCAGTTTAGTGTAGTGGGGCAGTTCTCAGTAGGAGCCAGACGTGTCCTCCACCTGCATCCGCTTTCCCACTTGGGTAGGGAGGAAGCATGGGAAATCTGGCAGAACAGTTTGGGTGTGGTTATCTGAAACACATTACTGGCATTTAGTTGTCAGGGGCCAGATTTGCTAAACATCCTGTGGTGAGAATTGTCTTGGAAAAAATGTTTTGATAAGCAGGTTTGTTGAATCTTAGAATTCTTGATTTCTTAAAATGTTCTTGGATCTATCATATTTAGCCTGTAATTTTGACCTTTTATGAAAATGTGCTATGGATTAAACCTTTTTAATAAGAACATATTGGCCACAGTTATCATTTTTAGGATTGATTAGAGCCACACCTCTGTCCTCTTGGGGCTCTGAGGTGTGGACTGAGATATAGATCCAGATACCTAGGTGCTCCATGCTTAAATATATACCAGTTCCATTTTGGCCACAGAGTTCAATTTCAGTTCCATTCCCCCTGCAGACTCCCTCCTGCATTTTCAGTGTTGCCTCACTAATACCAAGTCACCAGAAGGCTCCATTTGTGAGAACCAGATGGTGCATATAGATGTGAAACATTTTTCCGTTTATAAAACTTTTATTATTTTAATTGTTTTGATTGATTGTTTTCTGAGACAACCTGTCCTGAAACTCACTGTGGAGTCCAGGCTGGCCTCAAACTTGGGATTTTTCTGTTTTGGCTTCCCCAGTACTGGAGTTACAGACAGATCTTGTTTTTTATTGACATGTACTATTTTGTACATTTCTGTGAGGTCCTATGGGATGTCTTGATTTATGTATATACATGAGGTAATGATCAAATCAAGGTAGTTGGCATCTCCATCATGGTGAGTACATGCAAAATCTTCTGGAAATATAACTGCACAGTTGTAACTAACTACATTCACTCTGCTATTCCAAAAACACACCAGAACGTACGCCAGCTGTAACACTGTAGCCATTGACCTGTCCCATACCTGTCTCACACCTGTCTCTGTCCCTCATCTCTAGTATTCACCATTCTTCACTTCCTTTCTAAAGTTGGAAAAGCCAAATTCATTAGGAGTGAGCCTTCACTCTTGGGGATGTTCTGTTTGCTCATCCCCTTCCAACTATTTGTGAAAGCTTGTATATTTTGGTTTCTGTTCAGACTAAGTTGGGGTCAGTCATAACAAAACAGTTGAGGTCATTGCAGTTTGAATCCACGATCGAGCAATTATTGGGTAGCACCAGTTAGATTATTCAACTTCTCTGAGCCTTTGTATTTTCACATAAAATGTATGTAAATGGTAAAATTACAGCCTTTCAGGTGGTTCTGAGAATTAATGGAGAGAATGTACATGAGAGTCTTGCATACTACCTATGCTACATCAACACCATGAGTGGTAGAAATTAATTTTCATAGCTAATATGGTTAATACATGAAGCATCATGTACATTTGAAAAAGGATTGTGTGTAATGAGGTTTTCTGTTATTGCTTAATTCCAGCAGCCTGCTATTACCAGGGAAGTAGTCATTTGCACTTGTTTTAAATGATCTGCAGGTGTCTTAGGGTTACTGTTGCTGCGATGACCAAGCACCATGACCAAAAGCAACTTGAGGAGAAAAGGCTTTATTTTGCTTACACTTCCATATCACAATTCATGATTGTCAGGGCTAGAACTCAAGCAGGTCAGGAACCTAGAGGCAGGAGCTGATGCTAAGACCATGGAGGAGTGGAGCTTCCTGGAAGGCTTGCTCGTTATTGTTTGCTAAGCCTGCTTAGAATCCAGGACCACCAGCCTGGGAGATGTCCCTACCCACAATGAACTGGGCTCTCCCCCATCAATCACTAATTGATAAAATGTTCTCAGGCTTGCCTACAGCCTGATCTTATGGAGGCCTTTTCTAAATTGGGGTTCCCTCCTCTCAGATGACTCTAGCCTGTGTCAAGTTCACATAAAAACTATCCAGTATAACAGGTGTGCCTGCTGTGTGTGGTAACAACTTTTAATCACATTACAGTTGGTAGAATTACCATTTGCCACTGCTGCTTCTCAACACCTTGAAACTTGGTTGGATATATTTTCATTTTACCTGTTTTCTTGATTTATATTTTTTTTAAAGATTTATTTATTATATATATATATTATATATATTATGTATACAGAAGGGGGCGCCAGATCTCATTACAGATGGTTGTGAGCCACCATGTGGTTGCTGGAAATTAAACTCAGGACCTCTGGAAGAACAGTCAGTGCTCTTAACCTCTGATCCACCTCTCCAGCCCCTATAATTTACTATTTTAAATTAGGAATTTTGTGTNTGTCTGAGTCAGCATTTGTAGACTTTGTTAAAGAAATAGGATGTACTTTTCTTCCTGTCTACTCTTTTTAACCAAATTCTATTGCACACCATGAGGATGTAGCGTGAAGAAGTTAGTATAATCACATCTCATCTACAGCTTATGTTCTAATATGTTAGCATGAAAGCAGAGACAAGTGCAAAGAAGAAAACCAGACAGGATGCTGTACTCAACAGCAGTCAGAGTTGCAGTCACTGTAGCAGTGAAGTGACTGGGGAAGGCCTTTGAGGAGGTAAAGGTAGGGCCTGAGTGACAAGAAACCACTCAAGTATCTGAAACTCAGTTCATGCAGAGGATTGGCATGCACAAAGGGCTTCTAGCTACCGTAGCCCTGACACAGAAAATAGCTTTAGGGGTAGACAGAGACCAGCCTTGTATGGACTTAGACTCTTTTGAGTGAGAAAGGAAGCTGTGATAGTTAATCTTGATTATCAGTTCGATTAGACTGATATACACCTGGGAGTTTAGTAGAACAAACCTCTTATCTGTGGGAGCATTTCCAGAGACAGTTCAGGATGTTCATGACTAAATAAATGGTTGAATCCCTTGAGGGATTCAAACTTTGAGTAGATTCATTAGTACAGGGGTAGAACTATGGAGGTGGGCCTTCAATGGAGGAAGTAGATCTCTAGGAACATGTCTTTGGATGCTATCTCTTTCCCTGGTCTCTTCCTATTGCTGCCCTGGTATACTTCCTGTCTGACTAGAGATGCCTCCTTCTTCACATGGTCCCACCACCATGTTATTCTGCCTAGCCATAGGCCTAGAAACATGTTGCCAAGGTACTGAACCCGCTGAACCTGAGCCAAAATAAATCCTTTTTCCTTTAAATTGTATCAGATACTCTGTTACAGAGACAAGAAAAGGAACTGATGTTGAGGCCATTGGAAAGTTATAAGCAGGGGAGAATATTTTCAAATATTACTTTAGTTACTGTAAAGAGAATATTCTGGATAATCTGGAGTGCAGGCAAGGGATGGTACAGGAAAACAAATTTAGCTTGTAAAACCAGTCTAACAAGGCATGGCAGTGGTTATGTTAATGTTGAAAGAANTTACCTGCTCTGTCCCTGGTGTTCCTAGCTCCCAGGGGATGGCTATTACAGCACAGATAGTAGGCTGGAAACATTTGCTGAATTATGTACTGATGGCAGAGAGGAGAGCTAGATGGATTCAGGAATTATGTGTGTGTACGTGTGTAGAGGAGCCAATAGGTCCTGATGAACTAAAAGTCTTGTACAAGGGGAAAGGAAGAAATTGGGGACATCTAGGTTTACATTTTAGACACTAAGTCGATGGGAGTACCACTAAATGAGATGAAAAAATCTTGAAAAGTAGCAGTTTTTAAGGAAAAAAGTACTGCATGGCTTTTGGACAGGTTTGACTACTTTGCTATTAAATACTGTTTTAAGTAGAAATATTATTCAGTTGAATAAGATAAGCCCATAACTCAAAAGAGGTCAGGCCAGGATTATAAAGCATGGTATCATCTGATTACAGATTACATATAAACATCAGAATGTAGAGAATTTCAGACTATATGGGGAGAAAAATGAGATTACTGCTGATTCTGTGCAAGGAAATGAAAATTTAAATTAGGCAAGAAAACTTAGTAACTGGCATGTGGAAGCTGTATCAGTTTCTCATTGTTGAAGTGTCACAGGTTCAAGGGAATCATATTTGTCTTTCACCTAACAAATATTTGTGTGGCAGGTAGGGTAACCCTCTGACCTGATTTGCCAAGGACTGTATTAGTTTTGGCCCTAAATGTCCCACACCCAAGAGAACGCCTCAGTGTTAGGCGTTCGTCATGGTTGGTCTCCTCCATGCCAGATAATAAACTACTCTGAGACTTGGAATAGTATTTGATGTAAATGGAATCAGTGTTCTGATAAAATGAAATTATATTTGCTTTCTGGCACTCTTTAGACTTGACACTTCAGGACAGATCTGAAGTGACTGTTTCATCAGTGTGACTAAGTTGTGAGAAGGACTAAGATAGCTGACATATTAGGAAAACTTGTCTAGGAAAATACATCCTAACATATTAGGAGTTTTGATAGGCATTTAAGTTGAGAGGTACATCTAATGTTTATCCTGAAATTACAAATGTATCTTAAAATCTTAAAAATTATGAGTGAGGTTGAGGAAGATGGATCCAAAGGTCTTTTCGACCCTGCAGTTTAGTGTAGTGGGGCAGTTCTCAGTAGGAGCCAGACGTGTCCTCCACCTGCATCCGCTTTCCCACTTGGGTAGGGAGGAAGCATGGGAAATCTGGCAGAACAGTTTGGGTGTGGTTATCTGAAACACATTACTGGCATTTAGTTGTCAGGGGCCAGATTTGCTAAACATCCTGTGGTGAGAATTGTCTTGGAAAAAATGTTTTGATAAGCAGGTTTGTTGAATCTTAGAATTCTTGATTTCTTAAAATGTTCTTGGATCTATCATATTTAGCCTGTAATTTTGACCTTTTATGAAAATGTGCTATGGATTAAACCTTTTTAATAAGAACATATTGGCCACAGTTATCATTTTTAGGATTGATTAGAGCCACACCTCTGTCCTCTTGGGGCTCTGAGGTGTGGACTGAGATATAGATCCAGATACCTAGGTGCTCCATGCTTAAATATATACCAGTTCCATTTTGGCCACAGAGTTCAATTTCAGTTCCATTCCCCCTGCAGACTCCCTCCTGCATTTTCAGTGTTGCCTCACTAATACCAAGTCACCAGAAGGCTCCATTTGTGAGAACCAGATGGTGCATATAGATGTGAAACATTTTTCCGTTTATAAAACTTTTATTATTTTAATTGTTTTGATTGATTGTTTTCTGAGACAACCTGTCCTGAAACTCACTGTGGAGTCCAGGCTGGCCTCAAACTTGGGATTTTTCTGTTTTGGCTTCCCCAGTACTGGAGTTACAGACAGATCTTGTTTTTTATTGACATGTACTATTTTGTACATTTCTGTGAGGTCCTATGGGATGTCTTGATTTATGTATATACATGAGGTAATGATCAAATCAAGGTAGTTGGCATCTCCATCATGGTGAGTACATGCAAAATCTTCTGGAAATATAACTGCACAGTTGTAACTAACTACATTCACTCTGCTATTCCAAAAACACACCAGAACGTACGCCAGCTGTAACACTGTAGCCATTGACCTGTCCCATACCTGTCTCACACCTGTCTCTGTCCCTCATCTCTAGTATTCACCATTCTTCACTTCCTTTCTAAAGTTGGAAAAGCCAAATTCATTAGGAGTGAGCCTTCACTCTTGGGGATGTTCTGTTTGCTCATCCCCTTCCAACTATTTGTGAAAGCTTGTATATTTTGGTTTCTGTTCAGACTAAGTTGGGGTCAGTCATAACAAAACAGTTGAGGTCATTGCAGTTTGAATCCACGATCGAGCAATTATTGGGTAGCACCAGTTAGATTATTCAACTTCTCTGAGCCTTTGTATTTTCACATAAAATGTATGTAAATGGTAAAATTACAGCCTTTCAGGTGGTTCTGAGAATTAATGGAGAGAATGTACATGAGAGTCTTGCATACTACCTATGCTACATCAACACCATGAGTGGTAGAAATTAATTTTCATAGCTAATATGGTTAATACATGAAGCATCATGTACATTTGAAAAAGGATTGTGTGTAATGAGGTTTTCTGTTATTGCTTAATTCCAGCAGCCTGCTATTACCAGGGAAGTAGTCATTTGCACTTGTTTTAAATGATCTGCAGGTGTCTTAGGGTTACTGTTGCTGCGATGACCAAGCACCATGACCAAAAGCAACTTGAGGAGAAAAGGCTTTATTTTGCTTACACTTCCATATCACAATTCATGATTGTCAGGGCTAGAACTCAAGCAGGTCAGGAACCTAGAGGCAGGAGCTGATGCTAAGACCATGGAGGAGTGGAGCTTCCTGGAAGGCTTGCTCGTTATTGTTTGCTAAGCCTGCTTAGAATCCAGGACCACCAGCCTGGGAGATGTCCCTACCCACAATGAACTGGGCTCTCCCCCATCAATCACTAATTGATAAAATGTTCTCAGGCTTGCCTACAGCCTGATCTTATGGAGGCCTTTTCTAAATTGGGGTTCCCTCCTCTCAGATGACTCTAGCCTGTGTCAAGTTCACATAAAAACTATCCAGTATAACAGGTGTGCCTGCTGTGTGTGGTAACAACTTTTAATCACATTACAGTTGGTAGAATTACCATTTGCCACTGCTGCTTCTCAACACCTTGAAACTTGGTTGGATATATTTTCATTTTACCTGTTTTCTTGATTTATATTTTTTTTAAAGATTTATTTATTATATATATATATTATATATATTATGTATACAGAAGGGGGCGCCAGATCTCATTACAGATGGTTGTGAGCCACCATGTGGTTGCTGGAAATTAAACTCAGGACCTCTGGAAGAACAGTCAGTGCTCTTAACCTCTGATCCACCTCTCCAGCCCCTATAATTTACTATTTTAAATTAGGAATTTTGTGTNATGTTTATATTAAAGCAGTCTGTGCTATGTATATGCACTTAACTAATCTTAACAAATGTTGCTTATTTTTGTTCTGTTTTGTTTAGAGGACTTTTCAGTTCCTGTTAATAATAATCTGTAGGGTTTTGTTTGTTTTGTGGGAGTTGGGGGATGCTGGAAAGATGGCTCAGCTTTTAAGAGCACTTGCTCCTTTTGCAGAGGACCTGAGTTTGATTCTCATCACCTAAATACAGGGCCTCACAAAGGCCTATATAACTCCAGTTCCAGAAGATCCAATGTCATCTTTGGGTCTTTGTGAGCACTTGCACATACCCCCACACAGATACATACATACATACATATATATATAATTAAAAAATAAGTACATCTTTCAAAAAACAATCTATAGTACCAGGCATGGTGATACATTCATTCAATCAGGAGGCAGAGGCAGGCAAATCTCTGTGAATTTGAGGCCCACCAGTCTACATAATGAGTTCTAGAGCAGCCAGAGCTACCCAGTGAGACCCTGAATTAAAAAAAAGGAAGGAAGGAATAAATAAATAACTCTATAGTTTGGGGCTAAAGATGTCACTTGAGGGTAAAGGACTTGCCTAGTGTGTGTAAGACTCCTAGTACTACAAAAAAAATTACATCCATATTTTCAAATTAACTGCCAGTGTATACTTTAACTGCTCTTCGAAAATGGTGTACCCAAATGCACCTCTGATGTAGCTGTTTTCTAAATNGTCATATAACTTCTAGAAAAAAATGTTTCAGTTACAATTGTACATGACTATTATTATTATTACTATTGTATGCAATTTATTAAACCAAGTCAAGGTAACTGACATATCTATCACCTTAGACATTATTTCTTTGGGAATGTTGAAAATGCTATTAACTATTTTGAGATAGCCAATTAAGTGTTGTCAACTATATTTATATTACTATGTGTCACATAGCTTCTCAGTAGTTTTATGTGATATCTTCCTGATCTTTTCATTATGTTTAAAAAACAAAACCAAACAAACATCTATGCTGTAAACTGAACCTTGTTTTTCATAAATGCTAGGCAGCCAGTGTATCCCACCGACCTATATCTTCAGATTTAAAAAAAAAAAAAAAACTTTATTGTGAGACCATCTCACTAGCTTGCCCAGGCCTTCATTGCTCTGCTTCTCATTGTCCTGAGTAGCTAGGATTATAGCCTCAATCTCCTGGCTCAGGCCTTTTGTATGGCAGTTTTTCTACTGTCATTACTTTGTATGGACTTTAATAGAAACTTATAGTATTTTATTTTATGCAGAGAATTTAGGGATATGCATTTTGCCACTCATAATCTATTTTAAAGTGTTACATTTTTTTTCTAAAGCTCTCATAAGGCTAGGGATGTAGGTCAGTTGGTAGAGTGCTGCTTGCCATGTATGCATGAAGCCATAGGTTCAAGCCCCAGCACAGCATTGACTGGACTTGGTGGTACATGTCTATAATCCCAGCATTTAGAAAGTGGACAGAGGAAGATCCGGAAGTTCAAGGTCATCCTGAGCTCTAGAGAGTAAACTCAAGGCTGGCCTGGGATATAGGAGATCAGTCAGAAAAATAAAGTAAAGTAAGTAAAGGTCCCTTGAACTACATTAAATATGCTAAGCTTTATGTACTAGCAAGAAAACACATTTTCTTAATTTTGTTTAAAAACTAGTGTATTTCTTGAGTGCTGTCTACTCTTCAGGAGGAACTGACACTCACATGGCAGCTCAAAAACATCTGTAGCTCCAATTCCAGTGAAGCCAACACCCTGCTTTGGCTTCCCTGGGCACCAGGCACACTCACAGTGCCCAAGACACATATATGCAGTCAAAATACCCATACATATAAAAATAAAAAATTTATTTTTAAAAAAGATATGATACATTCAATAGTATTGATTTCACTGTGTATAAGAATGACTGTCAGTTTAAAGCAGAAGTTAAGATTTTTCTCAATTCTGTAAATTCCAGGGAGAAACACATCTTATCTTTCCTAAAAAAGCCTCAGTGGAGCAGCTGCAGAAAATCCGTGACCTGATTGCCTTAGAGAGAAGCAGCAGAGTGGGTGGGTCAAACAAGAAGGTGGAATTGTTCCAGCAACCTGCTGCTGTCCAGTTCCCTGCGGAGCAGTCTGAGGATCCTACTGGATTAACGCAGCACTCAGGAAACCAACCAGGGCAGCTGCCAAGCCTGCCCTCTGCTCCAATGGTAGTGTTGTAACTCGACATTCCTTAGTGTCATAACCCGACATTCCTTTACTTCCTGTCCTCGGTGAAACAGCAAAAAAGAATTATTCCTGAAGTTATTTCTCAAATGTTCTTGGTTTTTGAACTCTAATATCTTCAAATTTGTTAAGCATTTTGAAAATTGTCAAAGTTATAGCAAATATGGGGAAAATGGCTACCATTTATTTTCCTCAGTCTCTTCCTGTTTTTTGCTTTGTAGCCCAGGCTATCCTTCAACCCATGATCCTCCCACTTCAGCCTCTGGAGTACTGGGATCATAGTTGTGTACAACTATGCCCAGCTGTTGTACTTGTGTGTTAAAACTCAACCTGTGGCATACTTCTGAAACAATTACATTTTATTTATTATTTACAAATGTACCTGCTTTCTTGGTACTTATATCAGTTGCACAAATGAGCATGTCTTTAACCTCAAACAAATAAACTTGCTGAACTGGTGTGTATTATGGCCATTAGATTAGTTGATTGCCTCTATTGTATTTACACTTGTAATCTAAATTTTACATGCTGCCAATCTCCATGGGCATTATTAATTTTCTTAGTCTAACAGTTGTCAACATCTTAAATGAAAAATTGACTTCTTTAGGTTTAAAGTAAATAATAATTTGTAATGAGTCTTTTTCTGTCCCGCCAGCCAGCTCCCGAATAATGGCACAGAGACTTGTTATTAATTATGAAAGCTCAGCCTTTAGCTTAGGCTTGGCTCAAGTAGCTCTTATAACCTAAATTAACCCATTTATATTAATCTACATTCTGTCACATAGCATTACCGCTCTTTCATCTTACACCACCTCCTGTTTCCTCTCCATCTGGCTGGCGACTCCTCCCTTCTTCTTCCCAGAGTCCTGTCTGTCCCTCGAAGTCCTGCCTGACCTCTTCCTAGCTATTGGCCATTCAGCTTTTTATTACACCAATCACAGCAATACATTTTCACACAGTGTACAAATATCCCACATCAATAACCTATTAGTAAACTGACAATATATTCTTAAAGTCAGTGAAATTTAGTTATTAGCATGAAGAATTGAAATCAGGTTTTTTGTTGTTTTAGCAGGCACCATTGGCAAATTTAAATGACCCCATTTAATAGCTGTGTGTCTTTTCCTGGGCAGACATAAACAAATGTACATGCACCTCAGACAGGGCACTAGCAGCAGACCAAGAGAATAAGTCCATCCAAGTCCAGCTGGGTGCACTTGTGAGTTTCTTGGGCTTATCTATAGGCTTATAAATGATGCCTAAACAGATGCATCATTAAAAAGTTGTGCCCCAGCCTGGGTCATGGATGAGCTCCTCCCTGATGCTGCATGGATGGAATCTGCCCTTCAATTAGTTTTCCACTACTTAGACTCTGGTCATTCCTGGCAGCACATGCAGCTGGGTTAGGACATAAGAGGAGGGAGGGAGAAGCTAGAATCTTAGGTAAGGGTCTGTGTTAGTGACTTTTCTATTGCTGTGATCAAACCCCATGTCCAAGGCAACTTGATAGAAAAGGAGGTTTATTTAAAGCTTANGGTTAAAGAGTGTTAGGGTCCGTAGTGACAAGGGACAGCATTGCAGCAGGTAGGAGACATGGAGGCTAGAGCAGCAGCTGACAGGTCACATCTTGAACTATAAACAGGAAGCAGAGAGAGCGCTAACTAGGAATAGCATGTAGCTTTTGAAACCTCAGAGCTTGCCCCCAGTGACACACTTCTTCCAGCAAGGCCACACCT
>LZPO01087240.1:84106-95391 GCA_001675575.1 Neotoma lepida | reverse complement strand
TGGGATGCAGGACTACTGTTTCTTGTGCACTTATCCTTGTGCTTAATACAATGCCTGGCGTACTATATTTGGTAAGGATTTGCTGACCCAGTCACATTTATTATGATTGCTCTTGGAACTTTTGTCTTTTTCCCCTTTTATGTTGGAGGTAGGATCTTGTTACCANCTGCCTCCTGATTAATGGTTTCTGTGTTGTAATATATTATAAAGTATATTAATTTTACCCTTCTACATGATTAATTTGGTTGGGTATAAATTCCATTTACCTATGCATTTTTTCATCAGAATTTCAAAACCTGTGCTTCATGTGTTTTCAGTAACATGTCTGACACCAGACTCTCCCTTCGCCTACCCCTTGCATATTTAGTTGTTTTTTTACTGCTTAAAGGCCTGTAAGATTTTGTTTTCTTACCTACTGCTGTGCAGTGTGGTAGTTCACTTTGTTTTCCCTTCATCCTAGCTCTTCAGCTATATGGAATTTTTTCTTTTATTACTTTGAGATGTTTCTTTTTTCTGTTGTTATATTCTTTTCTAGAATTTCCCCTAGATTTGGAAACTTTCTGATTTGAGTGTCTCTTCTTTTTATGCCTTAGTCTTAGAAAATGTCTTACGTAGTCTTCTAATTGATCTTTTTTTGATACATTCTATTGTTTGATTCTACCAGTGCTGCCTTTATTTCAGTGTTTAAATTTTTATTCCTAAGATCTATACTAGAGCCTTTTGAATACAGATGTTTCCCACTTTACGGTGTTCAACTTACAAGTTTGGCTTAAGTTTTATACTTTACAGTGATATGAAAGAAATGCAGTACACACCCAGTAGAAACCACCCCTGGAATTTAAGTGAGTTCAGTGTTTTCCTGGACTGGAGATACATAGCAGACACTCTCTAGCAATTATAGACAGGGGCAGTCAGCTGCAGTTCCACCATCTTCAGCACCAAGCTGTGGTGCAAAGGGGGACTATGCTTTTTCACTCAAGGTGCTGTCAACTTGTGATAGGTTTTCCAGACTCTAACCCCATTGGAGGAGTATCTATATGATGTGTACTCGAGTCTTGGAAGACCTGCTTCTTTTTGGACACTGCTGTCTTTTCCATTGTTACTGTATGATTTGCTTTTCTGGGACTAATTCTAACACATTTTTTTCCCTCGTGGCCCATGCCAGTTTTACAGGCCCCTCCACACCTGGCAGAGCCTAGAAGCCTGCCAGCTGCATTTGCTTCCCGCNTCTGTAGTGAGGGCAAGACATGTTACCTTGGATATACTGAAGGCACCTGGTATGGACTTGATGACCCACCTTTCTTTTGGGACTCTAAACTAAGCATGTAGTGTCACTGCAGGAGGCGGGCTCCTGTGGTGATGAGATGGCAAGGAGGGGAAGCACTGTTCTCCTGCAGACCCCGCCCACTACTTCCTTCCCTGCTCTCTCGCCCTCTGGCTCCGCACACAGTCATTTTGGAAACTTTTTCACTTTCTGTCAACACTTTTGTGTTGGGCATACCGTTTTGTGTTCTTCCCTTAGCCCGTGTGTATGCCTTCCCTCTTTAGGTACGGATTGACATTCTTGATCTCATAAAATCATGTCTCCTTTGTAATGCTGTATGTTACAAGAGTTTGTAGTTGAAAGGGTATCAGATGTGTTGCTCAGAGCACTGTCTTGATCAGAACATAGGATTACAAATTCAACAGCGAATGTATGTCCTTAGTAGTGTATACACAGTGGAAAATAGACTGACACAAATGTAGCTATCCCTTAATACTAACATTAGATTAGTTTTTTTTTTTGTTTTTTCTTGACTCCATATGTTATCTATGAAATCCTAGAACCACAGCGGTTTTATTATTTTTGGAGCATTGCAAAAAAGCTAATTTTAGTGTTTTTTCTTCTTAGGTTGTTGGTGATTCAACCATCTTAAAAGTTCTTCAGTCCAACATTCAGCATGTGCAGCTCTATGAAAATCCTGTCCTTCAGGAGAAAGCATTGACGTGTATCCCAGTCAGTGAACTAAAAAGAAAATCTCAAGAAAAGTTATTCAAAGCTAGAAAGTTAGATAAAGGTAGTGGCTTCCATAATGATTTGTTGCAAATGTGCATCATTGCTAAATAGTAGTGCCTTTAGCTGTGTGTATGCACTGTAAATAGATAACTGATACATATATAGATTTTTAAGAAGTATGACAATAATAGACATATCTCTGCTTTTTAAAAAAATATATTGTAGTAACAGTAATGTAGAAAACTTCCCATCCTACCCTTTTAATCATGCAGTTCCTTGCTATTTAGTACTTTATGCTGTCACATAATCTTTATCATTGTCCTTTCTTGGTGTCATATAAAATGGAAAGTCTACCCATTAAATGGTTAAATTCTACCCTTTCCTACCCACAGCTACCGGCAATCACTGCTCTACTCTCTGATTTTGACTACTCTATTACATAGAAGTGTTTTGAGGTTTGCTTATTTGGTTTAGTGTAATTTCCCTAGGACTCATTTGTGTTAAAACATACTGCAGAATTGTCTTCTGTTGTGAGACAGGTGATGATCCATTGTGTGAACATCCATGTCTTGCCTGTCCAGTCATCTGTTAGTGGACACTCGTGTTGCTTTCATGTTTAACTCTTTTGCCTCTGTGAACATGGGTGAACAGATATCTNGAGACCTGGTTTTAATGATTTGGTGTTTTAACCCAAGAGTGCTAATATTCTAATTCTAATTTTGTTTTGAAGAATTACCAAACTTTTTTCCAGTGGCTGTACCATTTTGCCTTCCTATCAGTAGTGCACAGGATCTGAGTTTGTCTTCACTGGCAACTACTATCTATATATATATATGTGTGTATATATATNTGTGTGTGTGTGTGTATCCTTTACTATATATATATTATAGTGTATATATAAATACATATTTATATTTATTTATATAATAACTGTGTTAATAGAGGTGAGATAGCATCTCATTTTAGTTTTGGTTTGCCTTTCCAATAATGTCTAACATCTTTTAATGGGCATTTGTACATCTTCCTTGAACAAATGTCTATTTACCATTTCTTTTAAAAATATCTTTAACTTGAATATGCATTTTCATTTTAATATGGTATATGAGTGTTTGTGGGTAAGATAGAACTTTATGGACTATACTGCAGGTATTAAATGGTAGTTTTATGTTTTGTATTGAACCCAGTGTCTTGCATATGTTAGACAAGTGGAACTACACCACTGTCTTTAGTTTGTAAAATAGGGTCTCAGTGTGTAGCTCAGAATGACACTGACTTCATGATCTTAGCCTCTGCCTCCCAAGTGCGGGAATTGCAGGCATGTTCCACTATGTCTGGCTTTAGTGAATCTAGCAGAATTAATCCCTAAAGGTAGACAGCAGTTCACTTTTGGTATTATATATTATTTATTGGTGCAGAATAATTTNGCAACAGTTGTCTTTGTATAAGCTCAGGTTACTACTTACACTGTGCAACCTCTCTGCCTCAGTTTCTTCATTTGGAAATAAGAATAAAGAATAAATGAGTTAGTACATTTAACAGCCCAGAAAATGGTTTTGACCTTTATAATCATTTGTTAACATTAATGGTGTCAGGATTTTAGTTGTTAATTTTTTGCAGCTATGGGGTTTTTCCTTTTTTATGTAATTGATTTTTATCCAATTATCTTATTGTTCAGTACTGTTTTTTTTTAGGGTACTTTCATATTGGGGGAAAGTTGTTGTCCTGCTTATAATAAACATTTTAAGTAATCTGTCTTCAAAATACTACTCATCTACAAACACTGCAGGCACCTTTTGAAATGGTTTCATTTCTTCTGTTGAGAGCAATAGTGTTATCATTAATTTCACTTTTCTATATTCTGTGATTATTCAACATGTTGCTGTTTTATTTTTTAGAACAAGAATAGGAAAATTAATTTTTTTAAAACTTTAATCTGTCCTTTTCCTGATGCTCTTCATTTCTTGATGTAAAACTAAGTTTCTGGCCTGTATCATTTTCTTTTTTCCTATTTTGAAAGATAAGAAATCTATTGAAGAGTTTTGAGTAACATGGTCTACACTCCCATCCCCATAACATCCTCTAGGACTGAGGATAGAATCCAGGGCCTCCAGCAAGCTAGACAGATTGACTACATCACATCTTAGCTCGGGCTTTTTTTTCCAATGAGAATGCTGTTACAGGTAGAGACAAGGCTGAGGAAGGTGCTGACAATTCTCATATTTCTCAGTTTAATTTGAATGTAACTGTGTCATGAATGTTCTACTAGAAAATGTCCATGTTATTCAGGAAAAGTTAGGATTTTCTCCCAGTCAGCCCTTGCCCCCTCCATGTGGTATGGTTTTTCAAAATTTGTTCTTCCAAATAGCTCTTTGGAAAAATAGTTTAATTTGTGGGGGTTATTTATCTCACATATAGTCAGTTCCTTGATAGTTTTGGGGTCTCTGTAAAACGTGTAGTACACATTTAACCTCCACAGTTCCCTATGGATCGACACTGGCGTTGCTGTCCGCTCTTCTTGGCGCTGAATGCTACCCATTGAAGTTCTCCTAAAACGTGCCTGCTGGTCCTTGTACAAACTCCTCCTTGCCAATGGCGTGTGGCACTCCTTCACAGAAGGGCAGGGTATTTGTACTTCTGACGTTGACCTTGTTTTAAGGGGGGTGATTAGTATTATTACTGATTTGTAGGAAGGTTTTGTGTGTTCTAGATTGATGCTTTTCTTTGNGAGACACGTTAGAATTTTACCCTCCCAGTGTTCTTTGTTCCTTCGTTTGATCTCTCTTCTGGAATTCAGAAGTTTAAATTTTAATGTAACCTATTTTCCCATTGCTTGTTTTATATTATTGGTCATATCTTGCTTTTAAGAAATCCTTCCCAAGCTGGGGAGATAGCCCAGGAGTAAAGTCCTTGCCACACAAGAATGAATTTCTGAGTTTGAATCCCCTGAATTCACATAGAGGACTGATGTAGTAGCACATATCTGTAATCNACACTCCTACCGGAAAATGGGTGGAGACAGCNGAATCCCAGAAGCTCACAGGCCAGCTATTCTGGCATACACAGTGACAAAAGAGACACTGATTCAAACAGTGTGGAAGGTAAGGGTCAACACCTGAGCTTGTCTTCAGTGCACCATGACACATGTACACATATGCACACACATGCACGTCTCACACACACACACTCACACATACACACACACTCACACACACACACACACACAAAGGCCTTCTCTAGTCCAGCTATAAACATCCTATCTTATAACTCCTAGTTTTGTAGTACTCCAGAGACAGGCAGACTTCTTAAATAAATGAATTGACAATATCAGATATCTAGGTAGCTACTTGTCTCAACTTCATGGGTAGTCCATTCTCTTAGAATCTCCTTGAAATGCCAGTTTTGTCCTAGTGTTTTTATTTATGTGTGTGTTCTTGGTTTTGAGGTACTGTTTTCTTGCGTATCTGGGCTAGCCTGGAGTGCATTTTNCCTCTGCCTCCTGAGTGCTTTGGATTACAGGCCTGCACCATCACATGCAGTACCAACTTTATTAAATACCATTTATTCACTTAAAAATTATCTTTTACTGATATAGAGGACCTGTCTCAAAAAGACTAAAGAGGTTTGTCTTTCAGTACTCTTTCTTGTTTTGTTGATTTTTTTATGGTAATGTGATATTATTAAAAATTGGTGAACAAATTTACCTTTAAAAGTAAGGTAAATTTACACATGCACTGAGAAAAACAAGCGTATTTAATAAACATGCACATCATTACCAATGAGAATGGTCTTTGGGTAAAATGACAGCTAACCTTATGCTGTGTAGATAATACACACAGTCGTCATCCAGTGAACATCAAGCACTTAATGCCATTATGGTTCTTAATGAGAAATGTACTAGCTGTTTTGTTTTGTGTGGGTTTGCTTGTTTGTAGTGCTGGTGTGAACCCAGTACCTTGCACATTTCAGGCAAGTGTTCCATGACTGAGCTAAGTTGCCAGTCTCTGTTGCCTATCTAGCATATCTTCTTTTTCATGTTAAATTCTTTAGTACATAGAATTTTGTGAAAAAATCTTCTATGATTTTTAATTGGGATTCCATCTAATTACAAATTAATTTGGGGAGAATTACCAATTTTTTAAAACACCAAGTTTTCCCATTAGGGAACACTATGTATTGCTGAACTATTAGTGCCCCCCCCCATATTTTTAAATTTTTGAAATATATCAGACAAAGCTATGAAAGAATAGAGTACAATTGACCCTTGAACAACATGAGTTTGAACTATACAGGTCCACTTATAAACAGTTACATAAATTAAGAAAATGTTAGGTATGTCACATGCATGTACATGTATATCATAGTCCATTTTATCATTGGTTCTGTTTTTCCATACACACAAATACATTTTTAAAAGTTAAAATTAGTTTGGGATGTGGTTCAGTGGTAGANTGTTTACCTAGTATGCATGAGACTCCAAGTTTCATTCCTAGCACTAAAACTTAAAAGTATAATTTATCAAAAGTTAGCTCACACAAGCAGACAGCAGTGCTGGCAGGCATACTCGAGAAATGCAAGCAAATACAGAGATGCAATGTTATGTTATAACTGCCCTAAGTTAGCCATCGTGTAGAGTGGAACCTCTGAGGTCTTGCAGCCCACCTAAGTTCCCTCTTTACTGTGTGTGGAGACCTTGTGGACAGTCCGTGTCAGTGTCCCAGCTCTTTGTCCTAAGGAGCAGTGATGGAGTGGAAATGATGGCCAAGTACATCAAACAGAACCTTTTCATTGTGTCTATAAAGACCTCTTTTAGTAATGACAGCGAGTTTTATCTTTACAGTCTTGCGTTTTTAATACTCCTTTGAAAATTTTTCAGTTACTTCATATCTAGACAAATTGAGATTTTTAAGAACTTAATGTAAACTTACTACTTGGTTTTAAAAGAGTAAGTACATTGTAAATACCTGTTAATAAAGGGCTTAAATGACTTTAAAACAAATTTGCAGATATCCCTCTGGATATCTTAACACTCCTAGTATTGTTAAAGAATACTATTTCAGACNTCTGTGACTAACATCGAATATATTAGATTTTAACATTATACTAGGTATTTCCTTCATAAATATTTTATTTCTTTTACTAACAAAACATTAAATGTACAAGATGGCACGGTGGGTAAAGGTGTTTGCCTCCAAGCCTGATGACTCTTCATTTCCCAGAACCACATGCTAGGAGAGGAAAACTAACTCCTGAAAATTATCCTCTCAACTCCACATGCATGCAATGCCACTCACAGCCCCAAACACACACATACATGTAAAACATATATACACAGAGAGGGGAGAGAACCTCTTGTGTAGGTGTCTCCTTGATTCCCAGAGAAGCCATGATCTTTAGTGTGGTGGGAGGGGCTGGCAAGATACTCAGTAAGTTAAGCCACTTGCCACTAGTCATAACAAGCTGATTATGATCTCTGAGGACTGACGTAGGAGGAGAGAAACAATGTCCACAGTTGTCCTCTGACCTTCACATGAGTGCACTGTGGCACACCGCTCATACACATGAGTAAATGTAATTTGTTTTCTTTTGTTTTTTTGAGACAGGGTTTCTCTGTGTAGCCCATCTGTCTGGGAACTCACTGTATAGACCAGGCTGGCCTTGAACTCAGAGATCTGTCCTCCTCTGCCTCCCAAAGGCAGGAATTAAAGGCATGCACCACCACTGCCCGGCTGAGTAAATGTAATTTTTAAAAATAGATATGATAGGAGGTAGTGCTTTATTATTGATAAATTAGACAACATATTTTGTGTCATGCTTACTTGCTGGGGCTGTTTTGTATACNGTAGATATGGTTGTGTGTTTGTCTTTTGAGATGTGTGTCCACGGGTAAATTCTGTTGCACAATTGAAGCACTACTCACAACCTTCTATAAGTCCAGTCCCCTGGGATATGATGCCTTTTCTGGCTTCAAAGGGCACCAGGCATGCCTGGGTACACAGACATACATGTAGGTAAAACACCCATACACATAAAATAATTTGTTAAAAAGCTAGCAGTATGATATTTAAAGTATCTGGTATTTTGATTGCCACCTGTGATTTTTTTTTTGTTACTGTTTCATGTTTACCTGTGTATATACCTAGTAGCAAATTTAATATGGCCAGTATTAGTATTTTGTTTTATGGTGCTGGTGATAAAACCCTGGACCTGCATGAGTCAAGCAGGTGCTCCACGACCACTAAGCTGTATCTCCAGCTCTAATGTAGCCATTTTTAAAATGTTTTTCAAAATCATCCATATTTTTCTATCTCCCTTGTGTTTTATGTGTCGATTACAAATTGATCCTAGTTCCTGAGACAGTACTACCATTCTCTGCTCACAGCATAGATAGCACAGAGGCTGCAATGGTCACGCCCTCTGCTGTGACTGTCAAGTCACACAGGTTACTATGTGTTAAACCTATTCACAGCATCTGACATTGTTCCTTACATGTTCTTTGTGGAAGCTTTTATCTCACACTTCCATATATTTCTGCTCCCAATTTGAGCATAAAATATATAGGAGTTTTTGTATCTTGTCAGCTTTAAACATTAACTGATTCTCTCCTAACTTCCAAGGTACCAAGGTGAGTGATGAGGACTTCCTTCTACTGGAGCTCCTACACTGGTTTAAAGAGGAGTTTTTCCGCTGGGTGAATAACATTTTGTGCAGCCAGTGTGGTGGAGAGACAAGATCTAGAGATGAAGCATTGCTGCCCAATGATGATGAGCTGAAGTGGGGTGCAAACAANGTGGAGGATCATTACTGTGATGCATGCCAGTTGAGCAACCGGTTCCCAAGGTGGGTACCTACGAAGTGAGGTTGGAGGGTCTCTCAGTGGGATGGTTAACAGGAACTTATTATTAAATTAGCTTTTTAATCTCCATTTTCACTGGACCTGATATTTCTTTAGGACAAAGGTCTGCAGACTAGACTTGAAAGGAAAAGTATGGGCTCAGGACCCCCAAGGCCAACTTTTCAGNACAAAGGAGATTTGTTCGCCACAGATGGACAGAGAGCAGGGAGTAAGAGTCAAACACAGGAGATGGAGGACAAGGGAGAAAGGGAAAGGAGTAAAGGAGAGGGGGCAAGGCATTTGTCCAGGAGGCGGGGCATAAGAAAGGACTGCCTCTGGATAGAGAGGAGACAGATGTGGCACATGGAAGATGGCAGTTTATAAAGGTACAAGGGGAAAGAAACCCCCTGTTAGGATGAGGTTTAGTTTTACTGGGCGTGATAATTAGGTACTCCAAAGGGGGCTTTTGATTGCTAGATTTCAATACTTTCATACTTGGACCTTGGTAGTCAGCCTCAGGAGGAAGAACTGGCCAAATAAGGGAATAGACCTTGGTGACTACCTTTGGGAATGTAATCTAACAGTTTTTAGCAAGGCAGAAGGNATTGGGGGGAAGGGCAAGGCCTGCCAGAGCCACATGTTCAAGTGGGCTAGTGTCNCTTGAAGACTGGCAGACTAGACCCAGCCATATCTACATTCTCTAGTTTTGTTAGAGCACAGTTACACTGACTTCACTGGGGCTGTGACAGTTTTCAAGCTACAACAGAGTTGTTGAGAGCTGNTGACCAGAAGACCTGTCTTCCTTTTCTCTATCATACCTGTGTGTCTGTGTCTTGTATAGTGCCGGCTGAACTGGAACTTCTGTTTTTTTTCCTGCCTCTACCTGTTGAGTGGTGGGATTGCAGACATGCATCACTGTACTCAGTTTATCCAGTGCTAGGGACTAAACTCCTAGCTTTGTGCATGCTAGGCAGGCACTTTCCCAGCTGAGCTGATCTCCAGCCCTTACTGTCTCCTTTTATGCAAAGTTTGTTGATTCTTAGTCTAAGGTATAAATTTCTAAACGTATTCATAGCATTTTAAATCCTGAAAGTGTTAATGGATAGTGATATACAGTGATGACAATAATAACAGTGATACTATGAGTGTACAGTGTTGTCTTTATTTAGTCATCAGATATGGAGGTGAAAGTAACTTATAAAGGCAGAAATNTGTTTTAGTTAGGACCTTCCCTGTCCCAGCCTTTCATATCTGTCTCAATCTCTGCATTTTTGGTTTGTTTTTCTTGTTTGATTGATTGCTTTGGTTTTCTGTGACTGAGTCTCGCTGTGTAGCTCAAATATGATCCTCTTATATGCCAGGATCACGTATGTGTACCACTAAGCCTAACTACTAATCATGTCCATTTTAAACTTGGGAAACTAAAAATTTTCAATTCANTTTTCCCAACCTTTAGCTTATAATAAGCCTGTTGTTAGATTTTCATTTGTTTGTTTGTTTGTTTGTTTTTCGAGACAGGGTCTCTTTGTAACTCTGGTTGTCCTGGAACTCGCTCTGTAGACCGGGCTGGCCTTGAACTCATGGAGATCTGCCTCCCAAGTGCTGGAATTAAAGGCGTGCACCACCACCGCCGGGTTTGTTAGATTTTTCTTAATAGGAACCAGCCCTACATTATACATAAAAGAATATAATACCCAGTGGTTATCTAAAACCAGTTTTGTAATTCGTTTTGTTTGTTTTTTACACAGCCTCTTTACAGCACCATACGTAGTTAAATCCCTCTCAGTTTTGTTTTGTTAGTTTGTTTTTTTTTAATAGTATGGAGTGGTGCTGGCTAGCATATTTATGCAGTTTATTTTCTAACTATTTTCCTGCTCTACTTGTAGCTGTTGTTTATACAAGGTTGGAATAATAAACATGTCTTGGGGGTGTTGTATTTTGTTTTTATAGTGCCAGAACTAGAACTCAGGGCCTTATTTTTGCGGTGCAATGATTCACCATTGAACTNTAGCTCTTGCTCTCGTCCATTTGACTTGGCCCAAAGCCAGGGTGCTTGAATTCTTTGTTATGCCTTAATGTAAACTTCCTTCTCTTTTCAGTTACAGAATTCTAAATTCATTTAACTTAGCTTAAGCAAAGCGTACACTCAATCAACTTGTCATTGCAGAGCCAGTTCATTCATGGCACTNTTTCTTCTCCTCCAGGCCTGGGGCTGACCTTGGTTCAGCTGCAGCGCTGGACACATACCAGCAGAGTCTTTCTCAGTGCCTCCATTCTTAGGATAAGTTTGTGATTGGAGAATGCTGCAGACATCTTGCTTGTGAATTAGCGAGCATCTTTAAGTGTGTCCAAAGAATTAATCAAAATCACTAGTAAAAAGAAAACAAATTTATACTAAGTTAAAGTCATTGTGTGGGGGTGAGGAGTCAAGGTGTGTATGTGCACAGGTGTGTTCAC
>LZPO01087240.1:65025-75656 GCA_001675575.1 Neotoma lepida | reverse complement strand
GTGGATTTAAAAAGAAACCACTGACTGCCTCTTTACAAATGGGAGTTCTAAAAGTGAGCAGAAAGAAATGTTAATCCTAAAAATATTTGGATTTTAATCACAGTCATTTGGAGCAAGAAGAAAATATTGCTGATATTGTTTCCAGAAAGGAAAGTTTCATCTTAACAGTTTTATGCAAGCTAGGAGTGATGGCACATGCCTGTAGTTCCAGCCCTAGGGAGGCTGAGACAGGAGGAGCTCAAGTTTGAGACCAGCGTGAGCTCAATTTTTTATGAAATATTAATCTTATTACATGTTGCTTTGCTTCTTTGCATAATGCTACATTCAGTAATGTACACATATTTTCTTTTTCATTTTGACAATTAGTTATCCTTTATAAGAGACTAGGTAATCATTCTAAATATTTCTCTTTGGTTGGTAATGCATTCCAAAATAGCTTTGATAAAACAGAAGATGTGGGTTTGTAGGATTGCATGCCTCATATTCTCAAGATACTGAGTCCTCAATACCACAAAAAGAGGGGAGGAAGAGGGAGAAGCAAGAGAGAAAGGGAGAACTTTGGAAGAGAATTGAGAATGTTAAAATACAACCTATTAAAATCAAATTCTAAAAAATTATTTACCTTTTGACAGAGCAATATACAGGTTCTGCTAGAGAATTATATTCTTTTTCATATATCCTCTTTCATATAGTTTTTGCTATTTTGTTTTTTGAGATAAGGTCTTGCAGTATAGTTCAGGTTGGCCTCAAACTTGCTGTCCTTCTGCCTTAGCCTTCCCAGTACTGTGATTGTGTTTGTACCACCACACCCCCCCACACACACACACACTTGTGTTAGATATTTTTACAGTGTTCATTGTTTCCTGTACATAGAGAATTTTTGTACTTTTTAATATCAAGAGCCTAAAGTTTAACACAAAATTATACCCCNTTGTCCTGATAGAATAATAAATAATAATATGTCAAGATANTGACACAGATTGGTGATTCTCAACAGTGGGTGCTTTTGCCTTCTGGCAGCTCTTGGCAATATCTGGAAGCCATTAGGNTGTCACACTTTGGGAAGGTATGCTCCCAGAACAGTGCCCATTTTAGAAATCACTCAACCCAGAGTACAGGACAAGCCACATGTCAAGATACATACAGACACAGAAGAAAAAATATCTTCACTTTCAAATGTTTGATGTATTCACTGATTTGGGGTAAAAAAGACTTTTTTTTTTTTAAATCAGACATTGATGATTTTTTTGGATGAGAACATCAAATTTGTCTGGGATTTTAAGCTAAAACAGGCTTTTATAGTAATTTTTGCATGACAAATACCTCTTAGACAAATTCCTAACTTATTGTATCAAGAAAGTACATTGTAGTGAAATGGCTTAAGCTTGAGGCCTAAAGGATGAGAAAGAGTCATGTATGCGGAGATTCNAGACAGGGTGACATGGGTCAGGCTCCTGAGGCAAGAGTCCACTGTCCCTTTCTGAGGAACTAAGAAGAAAGTAATATGGTGAGATATAGGCAAAGGAAAGAGCAACACTAAGATCTCATTGGCAAGCAGTGAACAGTCATCCACAGCCTGTCAGCCTCGGTAAAGAGTTTGAAGTGCTGTAGAGTCATTAACGTGAAGTGTCCCAGTTGGGCATGATGGCACAGGCTTGTCTTCTTGGTATTCAGGATGAGTAGGCAGGAGTATGGTGAGTTCAAGACCAGCCTTGGGCACATAATGTAAGACCTGGTCTCAAAAAAATAAAAAGGAAGAGAGAATATTGATAAAAAGAGATGCATCTGACTTCATGATTTTAGATCAAGGTTTTCGAAAAGGTGAGAGCAAAGATNGGAGTGACATTTAGTGTCAGAGTCACAGAGGGAGGTGGAGGCATGAAAATGAGAAAAAATGAATGAGTTCAGGTAGATGTTTTAGTTTTCTATTGATAGGGTAGACCATCATGACCAAGGTAACATATACATGGCAGCAGGCAGGCAGGTGGACTGCAGCAGGCACTGCAGCAGCAGCTGAGNGNTCACATCTTGATCCACAAGCAGGAAGCAGAGAGCACACTGGGAATGATGGGAAGCTTTTGAATCCTCAAAGCCCTTCCCCTGTGACACACCTCCTCTAACAAGGCTAATCCCTCCCAAATAGTTTCTCCAAAGGAGACCCAGTATTCAAACATATGAGTCTATGGGCACCATTCGCATTCAGACTACCCCATAGATGATGAAAATTAAATCCCAATTCACACTTTTTTCCTTACAATGCCTTGTGTTGTATCAGTATTGTACTCATTTTATGTAAGCTGTAAAATCTTTTCTGAGTTTTCTCTGGTATAATACATTTTTCCTTTTCAGTTTGAGTGGGTCTCTCATTATAGTACATAACATCTTTTTGTTTTTGTGTCTCCATAATGTTGAATATTGAATTTCTACTTTTTTTTTAAGAGAAAGGAAACCTTGTTCGTCCCTTCTGAAAACGAAAAGATCTCTAAGAAGTTTCACCTACGTTATGATATTGTAAAGGACCGTTATATCCGAGTCTCAGACAACAACGAACACATCTCTGGATGGGAGAANGGTGTGTGGAAAATGGAATCGATATTCAGAAAAGTTGAAACAGACTGGAACATGGTAATTTAATACATGAAGCTGTTTAGAATTTGTGTTATTGTTTAAACAGATATAGATTGTCTTCATTTTCTAATGATATATAATATGAAAACTGATATAATTGCTTTTGGTAATTCTTTAAGTGGGAAAAGAAAATGGTGTTCTCAAACATTGCACCAAATGAGAATAAGAGATTCTTGCACTTATATCATGGAAATATCCATTTTCATCAGCATTCAAATATAATTCTTTTTAAAAATTTCATTAGATTTATTCATTACATTTTATGTATGTATTTTNCTTGCATATATGTGTGTGTGTGTGTGTGTGTGTGTGTGTGCACCATGTGCATGCTTGGTACCCACAGAGGTCAAAAGAGGGCATCTGGTCACCTGGAGCTAGAGTTATGGATGGTTATGAAACACAATGTGGTTGTTGGGAATTGAACCCAGGTCCTCTGCAGAGCAACAAGTGTTCTTAACCATTGCCCGAATTTAATTCTTTCATAGGAAAAAGTAATGAACCAATANCCCTCATGACTGTCTATCACATAACTATGTAAGAGTGCTAGCATTTAATTTTTTTCTTCCTTTTTATTTAAAAGATGTTTTTTCATTTTACATACCAACCACAGTCCCCCCCCCTTCTCCCACTCCCCTCTGCCCCCTCATCCCACTCCCTGTCCACTCCTCAGAGGGTAAGGCCTCCGACGGGGAGTAAACAAAGTCTGGCACATCAAGTTGAGGCAGGACCAAGCCCCTCCCCCNTGGATCAAGGCTNAGCAAGGNNTCCCTCCATAGGGAATGGGCTCCAAAAAGCCAGTTCATGCACTAGGGATAAATCCTGGTCCCACTGCCAGGGACCCCACAAACTGCCCAAGCCACACAACTGTCACCCACATGCAGAGGGCCTAGTTCAGTCCTATGCACATTCCCCAGCTGTCAGTCCAGAGTCCATGAGCTCTCCCAGTAGCTCAGGTCACCTGTCTCTGAGTTTCCCCATCATGATCTTGACCCCCCTTGCTCATACAGTCCTTCCTTCCTCTCNTCGACTGGACTTAGGGAGCTTGGCCTAATGCTTAGCTGTGGATCTCTGCATCTGCTTCCATCAGTTACTGGATTGAAGGTTTTATGATGACAATTTAGGGTAGTTATCAATCTGATTACAGGGGAAGGCCAGTTCAGGCACCCTCTCCACTATTGCTTGGAGTCTGAGCTGGGGTCATCCTTGTGTGTTCCTGGGAATTTCCCTAGCACCAGGTTTCTCCCTAACCCCATAATGGCCCCTTCCATCAAGATACCTCTTTCCTTGCTCTCCCTCTCTGTCCCTCCCCCAACTAGCTGCTGGGAAGTTTAATGGATTTAGCCCAATGTCCAGCNAGCTAACTATCTCACAAGTGTCATTAGAATATGAGTAATTGAACACAAGTACTAGTTATTTCCTGTCTGTGCCCTGCAATGTTGAAGAAATGAAGATTGCACTGTAGTTATTTAGTTACACTTACTAAATTGCACATTATTGTCATTTTAACCATAAGGAATAAGAGCTTTACTTTCAAGCATCCTTGTTCCCTGGAAACACCATAAATAATCTGTGTTACCCTCAAGACATGAATAGATAATACTGTCATTTTTATTGATAATATTGGAGGGCAGGGGATGGGCACACGTGCCATGGCATATGTGTGAAGCTCAGAAGATTGCTTTATGGGGTTGATTCTCTCCTTCCACCTTTATGTGGGTTCCAGAGACTGAACACAGGTCAGCAAACTGCTTGGCAGTGCCTTTCCCACTGAGCCATCTAGCTGCCTCTTCCCCTGACCATATTATTGATAGTTGTACCCCCCCACACACACACACACTGTTGATTAACCCATAGGGAGCTTTAAAATTAACTTACAAAAAATATTTAAATAGGACATTATTGCTTGTAAGACATTGGGTAGAACAAAACAGTTAAATCACAGAATACAGGTGCCATGTTCATAAGCATCTACCAGGCAGTACAAAGAAACAGAAATAAGGTCTGCTTCCTGTCTTAAATTAATTTTGAGCTTTTGTTTCTAAACTTACCTAGTACTTCCCTATTAGAAGGTTCAGTTTAAGTCACATCTAATGGGGGCTGGAGAGGTGACTCAGAAGGTAAGAGCACTTGATGTGCAATCATGACCTATGAAACAAGCTGGGTCCCACATATACCTATAACCCCAGCTTTGAGTTGAACAGAAACTGGAATATTGCTGAAACTTTCTGGTTTCTAGCCTGAGAAAACATGAGCCCAGGTTCAGGGTGAGCTTCAAAAGGAATAGAAAAAAATATAATAATAAATGAAGAGGCCAGCCACACCTATGCACAGGCATAGGTACTGACACTCACATGTGTATGTATATATATATAAGCAAGTGTATATATATATATATACATACATACTTATACAGATGCATACACAAATAATCTTTAAAAATAAATAAATAATCACATTTAATGATAAAGTGGGGAATCCTTCTTACTGAACCAAGAATGGGTTATGGGATTATTACGCTTGTAATTTCACAAACATTTTTACTTAGCTAAAAAAATGCATAAAAACAAAAAAATTTAGAGGTTCAAGATGTGCATGTCTCTAATGCTTATGTAGTTGGAAGAAGATAGACATCTTCTGGAAGACTGTCTTTAGCCTAAAATCTCCTAAGCAGAAAGTAGAATGGAATACAAGTTTTCCTTACTCAGGAACTAGTTGGTAATTGCTGAACTGAAGAAAGCTCATGTTTCTCCCTAGCCAGCAGTGTTGCTAGGGAAAATAGTAGTAGANAAAATGATGATNTGTGGCAGAAGGTGCAGTGTGCCGAGAAGCAGGACAGCTCTGGCACACTTCTCTTTTGTCTTTCACAGTTGTGTGTTCATTTGCAGACATTTGCTGGGTGATTGTTATATATACCAGGCCTGTTCTTAGCTGAATGAATGAATATGAGTCCCTTCTCTTACCATCTAACAGGGAAAACATAAACAGCCATCTTAACTACCATGCAGCATGCTATAATAAGGTATCAGTGCATTGCTATGGAAACGCTGAGGTAATTAGCTCTGGCTGTGGGAGTTGGGCAGATCTCCACAGAACAGGCAGTATTTGAGCTGGACACGGAAAGATAAGTAGGTGTTCATCAAAACAGCAGGCATATATAGCATGTTTTGATACATGGATCAGAAGAGAACAGTGTAGCCAGAAAGGGTACATTGTATGAGGAGTTAAGAGATATGAATGAGATGCAAAGGTCATTCAACAGAAAGCAGACGTGCCTATTTGAGACATGCTTTGATTTTAGTGTAGAGTAGGGCACAATACTGTATGTGGAGTGCATGTGTTTGTAGTTTCTAGCTATAGGATTTAAATCCTATAGAAATGTGTTAAATCAAGAAAAATACTAGAATCTTGGAGAGGGGAAGGAAGAAGGGAGGAAGATAGAGATTCAGAATAGCAATTTTCATGAACCTTGTCTCTTCCATTTAGAGACATCAACCATCTTTAATTGTTTGCCAGCTCTGTTGAATAGTAGTCCAGTTCCCAGGACTCCTACACTCAGTGACATCCCACACAGCAGATGACAAGCAGCCTGTTTTCAAAGTGTTAGAGACTCTTACCTTCCAAGGCCACACAGACATACTAAATTTTCTAGTTTCCAAATACAGTGTTCAATAATATCTGAATTGAACATAAAAATCAAATCAAGTAAAGTACACTCTTTGAGAGGCAAGTGAGCAGCTCATCTTTAGAAGCAAGGTGAATGACTGCCTCCCTTGTCTCCCTGTCTGCCATGCTTCCTTCAAGCATGTGCTGTTTTCTCTGCTGGAGAAATGTTTTCTAAAATTCAGTAGCTCCTGAATTGAGTGTTCTTCCAGAAGTCACCCTAACTGTTTCTCTAGCCTCCTCTTGGATCGGGCTCTGCTGTGCAACTACCCTGCCCTTCCGCCTTCTCCTCAGAACCTCAACTACCCTGCCCTTCCGCCTTCTCCTCAGAACCTCAACTACCTTGCCCTTCCGCCTTCTCCTCAGAACCTCAACTACCCTGTCCTCTGCCTTCTCCTCAGAACCTCAGCTATCCTGCCCTTTGCCTTCTCATCAGAGCCTCCTTTACTTTCCTTTTTGACTGACTACTTGTCCTCAGAGCTTGCTTAATGTCCAGGCCCAGCTAACTGGGACTTGGACCTTTTGTAGATTCTTTTCACTATGTGCCATGCACCTTGTCTTCACATTTATTCAGCAGCTTTATGGAAGAATAGACTTGTCGCTCTTAGAGCAGTAGCATCTTCAAGATCTCCTTTATCCTTTCCCATTTCTTGCCATCCTCGTGTTCTGATGCCTAATATATATTCAGTGTTTACTGCAGATTGGTGAGTGTAAGAAAGAATGATTGAATATGTGGATTGAATCTGCAGCCTTGAGNTCACCNGTTTATCCTTTCTCTTTTATCCCTGTAGTGCTCAGAGCCTTTTGCAAGTTTCCTGTTGATTTACATCTCAAGCTCGACTTTTGAACAGCTTTTTTCTGNCACTATACTCATTTGTGTCAAGAACTTTTCATTTAGTCACTCAGCATACATGCAGGTTGACAAATGTGGTTGGCATTCAGGATGGAATAAACAAAGAGGCAAGCCTCAAGGGGCCTATGACTGTGCTGGCTAGTTTTATGTCAACTTGACACAAGCTAAAGTCATCTGAAAGGAAGAAACCACAATTAAGAAAATGCCTCCATAAGATCAGGCTGTACACAAGCCATAGGGCATTTCTTAATTAATGATTGATGAGGGAGGGCCTAGCCCATTGTGGGTGGGGCCATCCCTAAGCTGGTGGCCTTGGATTCTATAAGAAAGCAGACTGAGCAAGCCATGGGAGCAAGCTAGCAAGCAGCACCTCTCCATGGCCTCTGCGTCAGCTCCTGCCTCCAGGTTCCTCCCCTTGCTGCTTTTGATGATGAACTGTTAAATAGACCTATGAGCGAAATAAACCCTTTCTTCCCCAAGTTGCTTTTGGTCATGGTGTTTCATCACAACAATAGTAACTTCTAAGACAATGACCTAGTGTAAGAAGGATATGTGGACTAGCTATTTTGATAGCATAAGTTCTAGAAGAATATGAATCTCAGATGTTGAAAANGGGAAGATTTAAAAAAAAAGTCACTAACTTCCTGATTCAGAAATAAGATGTGGGTAGGGGCTTTTGTAAGAAAACAGAGTTTCTCTGCTTCAGGACAAGATATGAAGCAGAGTGCTTAGGNTCATGGAAATAGTTAAGTAGGGAAGTACAGAGGTGGGAAACAAGTTGTGCCCAGGGAACAGTGTGTGGAAAGGGATATGCAGAGCAGTGGGGAATGAAATTAGAGGGGTAAAAAGTTGTCAGAGCCCAAGAACTCAAATTACCTTGCANTTGTTTAGTCAGGGAGTATGGGGTGCTCAGGCAGGTGAACATCATGATTATACTAGTACCCCAAGGAGGTAACTCCAGAAGCTAGAGATGGAATGAGTCAGAAATAGCACAGAAGGATTTAAATACAGGGCAGCTGAAAGTGGATTCATTTTAATTTCAGCGATGAAATAGAATAACCAAAATTAGGATTCATGAACAATGCCAGTGTTCCAGCAGTGAATTGAAGTCCCTTGAAGTACAGGAGCTCTGCTGGGCGTCTGTGCGAAGGGTGCCTACAGATGCCTGTGGANTGAATGGAACTTAGAGTGAACCTCAACAGTCCATTCTTCACAGCAGAATTTCTTCAACCCTCACTAAAAGCCAGATCAGAAAGTCACAGCAAATGTTTCTCAGTCCTGAAATCTCGATCCGTTTGTACATTTCACGACAGACACCTCACGCACAGGCTCTACATGCCTTAGTGTATATGCAGATGCCAAAAAGGGCTGGGATGGGTTGCTGGAGAAAAAGCTCCACGAGTCCAGTTTTCCCGGAGTTCCTGCTAAGGTGAGAGAGCAGCGCTCAACTCTTCAGTANACCCACAGAGTGCATAGAAAACATNCACAGTGGAAATGAAGCCTATAAATTAAAAACCCAGTAAGCAGAAACTGGTCTGTGAGGTAGGACGTTAAAGACAACCTGCAGGGGCCAGCAAGATGGCTCAAAGATAAAAAGATACTGTTGTTGTAGAGGATGCAAGTTCAGTTCCCACCACGTCAGGTAGCTCACAACTGCCTATAACTCCAGCTCCAGGGGATCTGAATCCCTCTTTTGGCCCCCACTGTCACATGCACTCACAACACGTATACACACACACATGCACACACACATACACACACTCACTATTTGGGGGTTTATTTGGGGGTTTAGAAAATGTTTTCTCTCCTAAATAAGTTAGAGTTACTGCTGGTAATGATTACTGCTGNTATTCATTATTGCCTATGACCATAATCAAAGTCTTTCTATAAATCCTATTATTTAGTGCACTTCAAGTTACCAAACTAAATATTCCTACCACATCTAAAAGTNTCATTTCATCATTTAATTGGGTAAAAGTAGTATGAACAGATTATATTGTATGAAAAAGAAATAAGAATTTTTAATATAAATAGTTTCCATATTATATTACTTTAGCATAAACATCCTTTTATTTGCTCACAGTGTGTTTGTTTTTTTTAGGCAATGATGAATTAAAAATATAAACCCTAATGAATCTTAAGTTTCTAGGGTCTTAAAAGCTACTACCTTTAAGACTAGAAAAAATAACCAAGCAGTTCTTTCAGGCATGTTCAACAGCTTTTATAATCCTTAAGTTATGATCAAAGCTACAGTTGTGGCCCAGACCCACTCAATACAATCAAGTAATTCTTAGAGGAAGCTAGTAATTTGAAATTAACTTACTTTAAATGACCATACTTTATACCCATCGATTAGGGGAAACATGGACTTAGAAATGTGTACTGAGATAGATATAAATGTCTATTTCTGTCTTCACTGCTTTCTCCTAGACTTAGTTCTTTCCAACAGCCTTTCTTCTGGTAGCCCCTTTGTTTGGCTTATCTTTCCTAAATATCAACCTTTAGTAGCCACTCCTTAAAGAGGTATTTAGGCTTTGACTAATCCTTAAATGGATATCCAGTAGTTTAAAATGGTTGAGACCAATGACTCCCAGGGAACATGGTACCATCACAGAGTCCCAGGTTCTCCTTACAAATAGCCACAAGAGGAACATACAGTAGGGAATTGTGAACACTAGAGGGTGTTAGAGTGAAGTTGTCCTGAACTTAAGTGGACTTGATAGCACCACACATCTGAGCTTATGAACAGCAAACAATGGTTGACTATCCATATCTAGGGGCGGGGGTTGAGGCACGGTCTTGCTGTGCAGCTACGGCTGGCCTGAAACTTGCTGTGGACATTAGACTGGTCTCAAATGCAGACAGAGATCTGCCTGCTTCTGCCTCCTGTTTCATCCATCCATCCATCGATACATACATATATATATATACATATATTTATATACATATATACATATATATAAAGTGCAGGTGTCTGTGGCAGTTAGACCAGAAGAGGAAGCCAGATCTTTTGCAGATAGAGATACAGGAAGTTTGAGCCACCTAATGTTGGTGCTAGGATTGGAATTCAGGTTCTCTGTAAGAGCAAGATATTCCCTTAACAGCTGATCCATCTCTCTAGCCCCCAAGACTATCTTCTTAGAGCAAGATTGTTCAGTAGATATATTATCTCTAATTTACAAATTGATAACATTTCAAATTAATGAGTATTGTCCTCACTAGGGTTTCTATTGCTGTGATAAAACATTACCAAAAGCAACTTGGACTACATCTTTGTAGTCCAACTGAGGGAAGTCAGGCAGGAACTCAAGCAGGGAAGTAACTTGGAGGCAGGAACTCAAGCAAAGGCCATGGAGGGGTGCTGCTTACTAGTTTCTTCCTCATGGCTTGTTCAGTTTGCTTTCTTATACAACAAAAGACCACCAGGCATGGGCCCTCCTGCATCATCTAATCAAGGCCCTCCCCCATAGACTTGCCTTCATGCATATAT
>LZPO01087240.1:7728-27396 GCA_001675575.1 Neotoma lepida | reverse complement strand
TCCTCCTACCTTTACCTCCAGAGTGCTGGGATTGTGGGCCTGGGTCACCATGCCTAATTTCTGATAACATTTTTAAAGTAAACATTTTTTCTTTTCTTTTTCAAGGATATTATTTAATGATTTTAGGTGAATGGATGTTTTGTCTGCATGTATGTCTGTGCACCATATGTATACCTGGTGCTCAGGGAGGCCAGAAGAAAGCATTGGATCCCCTGGAACTAGAGTTACATTGTGAGCTGCTATGTGGGTTCTGAAAATCAAACCNAGGTCCCCTGGAAAAACAGCCAAGCCATTTTTATTTATCCAGACCCTAAAACATTTTTCTTAACATGTAGCAATTACACAAAGAAGTACAGGATACAGAAGTGTGCATCTGGAGGATTTAGGATACGCACACTCCTGTCATCACCAAGTCTGGCAAGTACAAATGACCACGCTCAAGCCTACATCCACAGGTGCTCATATCTGACTTCTATTAGTGTAGATCAATTTTATATTCTTTAAAAGTTTGTGTAAGGAGCATCTTACAGCATGTGCTCCTTTCTGTTTGTCCTCTTTAGTATACTGTTTGAGATTCACAGTGGGTTTAACCATCAGTCATTGCTAGCCCTGGGCAGGACTCCTCTGTGTGCACAGACAATGAGTCTATTCTGCTAGCAATGGCCACTGGGGTTGTTTCTAGTTTGGGGCCCCTGTGAATTGTGCAGCTTGTGCAATCTAGAGTTCATCTTCTGATACATGTAAGGAGATATTTTTATTTGCATNTGCATTAAGAGTGGGCCTTATGGTCTACAGGATGTGTGAATGTTCTAAACTTACAAACTATGTTCTGATAACAGATAACATCCACAGTGGCACTGGTTCCACAAGTCTTTTCTCTAAGACATATTCTCAGGATGTTAATAGATACTTCTGAAAAGAGCTTCACTGTGAAGTTTGTATAGCTACTTACTGAACACTGACTCTGTTCCAGAAGAACTTGTTCCCTGCAGGATTCCTAAGAAACTTAAAACACAACTAGGCTTTATGGGTCCTTACACAGGAGAACTATGCAACAGTGTGCACGTTTCTGCAACAAAAATTTTAAAATGCACAGTTATATAGCTTGGAGATCTACTGAATTGAAACATCCTTTGCAAAATTCTGGAAAGGAAGAAGCAAAAATGTACGATATAAAGTAGATTATAAGCCAGTCATCGCTGTATGACTAAACACCTTGAAAATATGCCGTGCTGCTTTAAATAACTTGTGTGAATTGGAAGCTATCTGAAATGTGCACATACACTGTCTGCCTTTCCCCCCAGCATTTGAAAACAACTGCTGAAGAAACCAGCTGCATCTTTAGAATAAGGACATGGGTTTGCATGATAAAGTTTAAATTGTACAGATGGTCACCTGTTACCAGAACATGGGACCATGATCCTCGAGTTCTAGTTCATATTTTGGACTTCAAAAGGCGATTATTATATGGCAAACAAAGCAGATGGGGTTTAATTTTGAAGATGATCAATCAGTGATACAAACTGTAGCTACTTGTCACCAGAGTTTAACAATGGACAACACAGGAGCTTTCCTGAGGGCCAATGGTGAAGATGAAGAATTATTTCCCAGGGTTCCAAGTTCCCAGAAGCTGCCAAATTTTCTCTATGGCTAAGTATGCTGGCCAACTAGGCTTTGTGGCAGAGGGTCTGACTTGGTTTTGAATTTTCATTCCCACTACTTAAACAGTTCTGCGGCTTTCTATGACCTCTCATTTCTTGACTACAGTAAGAATGTCTATGCCACCTGTATCTTAGGCATGTGTGTGAAAGAACCTGGTCCATACTGCATCAGCCAGGGGATGAGGCTCTCCTTACAAAGTGAAGGGTAAGCACCATGAGGCCACCATTGCCATGCCAGGGTCTCTTCTTCCTGCACTGCAGTCTTTCTCCTGGTACTGTGATCTTTCTTTATCTTTCATTGCTCACACAGTCCTGGTTCTTAGTCCCCAAAAGAGACCAATGCTACCCCCCACCTCACTATTGTCAGCCTGTCTGGAACCTGCTATGTTGACCAGGCTGGCCTCAAACTTGCAGTGATCTTCTTCTCTGTTTATTGAGGGCCTGAGGTCATCGTCCTTATGGTACATCTGTTTACAGACTGTTTATCTATGTGAAGCCTTAGTCCTTAAGTTATTTTAGTAGAGAAGACTTACTGAGTTATAGTCACTTATGCTTGTTATTTCCATAGTTATGTTAGTTAGATTCTCCAGACTTATAAAAACATATATCAGATGGACAGGTAGTCTTCAAACACTTCATAGACCTAGAGAATATGGCATTTAAATGTTTTGATAACTTAGAATTCCATTGATGTGAGACACGATTGCTCCTGGCAGCACCGATCTGATCCCGAGAGAATGTTGGGCTTCTGAGACATTTCCATTTGGAAGTTTGTCTTCCTCTTGGCACAAAAATGGCCTATTGGGCAAAGAACTGCCCTTGCCTCGACCGCTGACAATATGAATTCTGTGCCTTTGATATGAGCAGGACACAAGGAAAAGTGACTATTGAACTCTGCCAAGACAGGGTAAGACAGTCTTTCAAAAAACCTGCTTGTGAAAATTGTCTGACCGATACTCTAGGCCTGTAGCCAATCTGAATGCACCAATGATACAGAGAGATTCTAGGTGACTGTCCAGGCTGCCAGCTGTCTCTGTCTACTCTCGCAAGACTCCCGAAAGTTGCTTGTGGTCTTCTTCTGTTTCTCAGGTGTTATTATATTCCTTCTCAGGTTTTTGATGGAGTTGAAGACTAGATAGTTACAGTTACAATCTTCTTGTATCTCAGCTAGAATGTATTAAATATTAGATTCAGGTTCTTCAGGGTAGGACATCTTTTGGAATAATCTCTGTGACATTCNTGCTTTGATCAGATACTTACTGAACAATGACTATGTGTCAGACACTTGATTTGGTTGTGCAGCACTATAGAGTGTGGGATTTACTAAGCAGGCTGGCTTTGTTTATCTTCCCCAAACACTTAAAACAGGAACATGTTCCTTAGAGAATCCACCTTCTTCAGACTTCTGCATCTCCTTGCTTTCTGATAATCTTCTCAAAGCAAAGAGGAAAGCTGCTAGACAAGATAATAGTTCTATGAGACATTGAGGCTAATCTAACAGTTTTGAAAAGAAGGAATAACTTGTTTTTGTTGTTAATTGGTGCACTAAAAGATGATGTGTTTCAGCATTTTGATAATCAATTAGCACCTTCAATGACTTTCAAGTTCTCTTCCCTGTTTTATTTAACAAGTCCTCTGACTTAGAGGCTTTCCACCTGAGATTTTTCTAGTACAGATGTTTCTAACCCATCCTGGGCTTGATCTCTCAATTAAAACATCTTAAAAGATTACAGAATAAAAGCAACATGGCAGCTCCAGTTATGGAGTTTCTTACTCCAGAAATGGGACCAGACAAGCAGAAAGGTCATGGCTGTCTTGTTTCTTCAGGTATGACTCTTAGAGAACCTTGGGGGGGTGGTGGAGCTAATGGAGATAAGCAGGACTTAGTGCAGCTGAGCAGCAGGCACGCCAATGTTGGGCCACAGTCTGTGAAGGGCAGGCAGATGACAGTGTCTCAGTGCTCTCAACAGGGCTTTTCAGAACAGAGCAGTTGTTCTGAGAAAGTCCAGTCTATTAGACTCCATTGCAAAGGCCAAGAACAGCTTTAAGTCAGGCATGTGCTAATTGCATTTTCTACATTATTTAATTCAGGAGAGCAGTTAAGGGCCCTTAATCATTATTGATTTATATCAAGGAAAATTAAATGAAGATGTTCCTTCTGTCTATACAAGTAATTAGGACCTTACCAGGGGATCAGAACAGTTTACTGGACTCAAACCAATAAACCAAATTCCTTCAAAACAAAAATAAACATCCTGTATTCATTACAGGTGGGAACTAAAGACGTTTAGATTTTTTTTTTTTGCTTTTTTACTTTCTAGTGGTGATGACACTCAGGAATGTGATCATCATTGATGTCTTCACTTGTTCACAATACTTGTGTACACACACACACACACATACACACACACACACACACACACACACGGAGAAATTAAACAGTCTGACAAATTGGAGCTAATCTACAATAGTTACTTATGGACATACTGCAAAATTAAAATGCTACATTTAGAGAACTTTTCTTCCCTCTCTTGNCCCCACTTCTGAAGGAAANGGAACCACAACAAACTAAGTCATATTTAAAGGTTGAGTTGTAATCTAGATAACTATCTACCGAGCCTACTGCATGCCAGACATTGTAACTTTTCTTCTTGCTCTAACTTCAGCAACTTTGTATATACTCAGTATCCACAACTAANACAATGGAGACAGCATGGAGTTTGGAGCCGCCCCACCCACTTGGAGCAGCTCTTGCTTGATGACTTGCATTGAATCTTAGTACTGGAGTGATACATNGTTTCAGTAGAACTCTGCCCTATAGGGCACTATAGTTTTCAAAAGCTATTTGCTATATTTATTTTATTGACTGATTAAATTAACTACTGTATGTAAAGTTTAGTGATAGGTGTGACTTTATGGGGGTAGAGCAGCCATTGAGTAACAAATAAGCAAGTATAAAATTGCCTTTGGACCTAAAAACCTTGGGTCAAAATTATACAGCACAGTTCAAAATATATATAATAAAATTATATGAACTCAATGTGGGAACTATTTTCATTGCTTAACTTTCTATGTCTTGAGTACTTAACACAGCAGGTACTTAATAGGTTGGGCATAGCAGAGCATGCCTATAAGTCCAGTACTCTGAAGGCTGAGGCAGGAGGATCCTAAGTGTAAGGTCAGCTTACATGGTGAGACACTCTCAAAAACAAAAGCCACATAAACACAAACCAACACCTGAAGTTGAGCTTCCGTGGTTGCTACTGAGAAAGGTCATTAACTAAAGGTCTTTATTTTACAGTTATGGACATGACTTTGATGTCTAAAGTTTTTCATTGTGACACATGTGTTCCTACTGAATTTAAGTTATCTTTAAATATAGTGTGTATATATATGCAAGAATTACATAGCAGTTAAAAAACAAAAGGAAGAATCTAGCCAGGTTTGGTAGCACAGGCCTGTAACCCTGCTTAATGTGGGAATCTGAGGTAGGAGGATGGACAGTTCAAGATAAGCTTGGGCAACTTAGGGAGACTGCCTCAAATAAAAAGTAGAAATAATGAAACAAAAGGAAAAAAGACTAGGACTATAGCTCAGGGGTAGGTGTACTTAGCATGTGCAAAGCACTCATCACCATCATCAAACAGGCTGTTACTGGCTTGGAACCCTCCATATTCCTATCCATACATTACTTGACATTATTCCTGAAAGGAACTCTGTGGTCAAGTTGTGAGCAACCGGTTTTATTTATTGTGTCTGTTAGACACAAATAAATCTTTTAGCTATTGGGTTTAACCATTCATCATAAATCTCTGCTTTAAAATGTTCATTTCTTCTTTTAATATTGTGTANTAAATAAGATAATTCTTTTAGGTCAGTGTTTTAATTTTTTTAATTTTATGTCTGTGACTATTTTACATGCATGTATATCTGTGCAGCACTTGGGTGCCTGGTGCCCAAAAGGCCAGAGAGGGCATTAGTATCCTTGGACTGGAGCTAGAGTGTCTTGAGCTATCACGTGGGTACTGGGAACAGGTTCAGGGACTCTGGAGGGGGNACAAGTCCTCTGAGCCATCTCTCCAGCCTCTAGGTTAGTGTTTTTAAAGAATAAACTAGCATTAGAAAAGTTTGTTCATACTTAGAAAGCTAGTGGGTCTAATAGTGCCTCAGGTCAGGGAAGTTGGAAAATGGACATGAATTTTACTAACGAACTATTTGGGTTTTGAGTTTAAAAGCTGACACTGAAGAGTTTTGAAAGTGATGTTTCAAAAAAGAGACAACAGCTGGGAAAGGTGGTAATACATGTAATGCCAGCACTTGAGAGGCTTGGACAAAAGGATCAAAAAGTTCAAGGTCAGCCTAAGCTACACAGAGACTTTCTCTCAAAGTCAGAGAAAGAGACTGTATATAGATAGCTTGGCTTCTATATAAAGCATACATAAACTTATCTTTTAAATACTCAACCTTTAAAATCATCTGTTTTCAAATGTCAACTATTTTGGTACTTAGGAGTAAAAATCCACAGTGAAGGCCCAAAGCTGGACTAGGTGAAGTTCATTAACACAGCCATGGTGCTTTGTTGTCAGGTTCAGAGTTCAGCTTATACCCTGGCGGGCTAGAACACCAAATTCAAGGTAAAGAAAGGCTTTAGTGTTCTGACCCACAGTCCCCAAATTATTCTATAGTCTCCAGAGAGCTAATTAAGAACTACATTTAAGTTAGTCCCATGTTTCAGAGTTCCCCCCTTTGGATTCAGAATGTAGTTGAGACGTGTGAGCCCAGACATTTTTGTTTTCCCTCAAGGGAAACACTCGGCTGCCAGAGAGACTCACAAAAACACCGTCACACAAAGTTGTAAGCTCCATCTGGATAAAGTTCTTCTGTGTCCTCTTGCTAGTCACTCTTGGAAGACTGACGTCTGAGGCTGTTGTCACTTTAAACCCATTGCCACGCCTGGCACAGCACGGGAGGGAGGATGCCCAAGGAGAACTTGTTGAATGCAATTCCATCTACAGGCTGGGTGAAGTCAAGCGCTCTTCCATCTGCCAAAGGCTTTGGCGTTGCTGATTTTGTTCTTAGAAAGCTTCCACACCAATAAACCTATTCCTTAGGGTGTATCTGAAAATGCCTCTGCAAGTTCTAAAAGATATGCGTGCCCTCTTAGGAGCGGCGGTGGTGCAGTTCTTGACAGATGGAAAGTGACAGGGACCTGTCTGCATTGTNCACAGGAAAGGTCAGTAGCCCAGAAAGGGAACCCTGACCTGCTCGAGTGTCTTCCCTGGATCGTTCTCTGGGCACCCTTATCTCTCAAGTTCTCCAAATGCTGGCACTGAAGACTGACTGCCGTGTTTGGGGACGGGCAGATGAAGGACAGGGAGATTGCTTGGTGGGTGATGCTCTGCACAACAGCAACCCCGGGGCCCGGGGACCTGGGCCGGCTGCTGGCAGCGGCGCCCATTCCCATCTGCAGCTTTGCTAGCTTACTCCNGGGCCCAGTCCCCGGGGACGCCTAAGGCTTCCTGCCTCCCCGCCCCCACCCTCCACGGCTTCCCCGCAGGTCTGCAGGACACAGCCCGGAGGTTTCCCCAGCCCTCGGCCCAGGCCTCCAGCTCCTGTGGCCGCCCCGAGTGACCCTTGACAGCCGCCCGCTCTCCCTTCAGATGGAAACCCCATCGCTCTTTCTCTTTTTCTCACACACACACACACTCGCACACAAACAAAAAACCCAAGTCTGCCTCTCAGTTGCTACCCGCAATGACGTTTTCCCCTCGGGTCCCGCCCCCTCTGGGGGTCTGGAATTTTTGGATTGGTCGACGGGTTGTAGTAACAAGGCCACGATTGGACGATCCATGGCTGACTGACAGCCGGGTGGCCGCCGCGCCCTCCCCCTCCCGGAGCGCGCCTGTGTGTGCGGTGTTATGCCGGACTAGAGGGAGGCGACTACGGCGGCTCTGTTTATTGTCCCTCTCGGCTTGTGCTCCTGAGGACCGGGTCAGGCGCCGCTCAGACGGCCTTGGAGGCAGTGGCGGCCTTGGAGGCGGCGGCGGCGACCGCAGCGAGCACTCCGCGGCCTCGGTGGCGTGAGGAGAAGCAGCGCCTCCGTCGCGTCGGGGCTCGGGCTCGCGCCCCCTCGCCAGCCCGCGCCGGCCGCTGCAGCCCCTCGCCGCCGCCTCGTCCTCGGTCCCCATCCTCCGCGTGGGCCTCGGGAGGGGGCCGCGCCGCCCCGCCGGCCCTTCCTCACCCTCGGCCGCGCTCTAGGCCCGGGCGCCGCGCTCGAGTTTGAGGGCGGCGGGCGCACGGCGCGGCCTCCTCGGCGGCTCGGGCCCGCGATGGGGCGCGGCTAAGGAGCGCGGCGCGCAGCGGTCAGTGCAAGCGGCAGGGCCCGGCGGGCCCCGGAGCGCGAGCAGCCCCCTTGGCCCGCGCGGGAGACGCTGCCATGGCCAAGGCCAGCCTCGCGGGTGCTGATGGGGCGCTGACCTGGGTGGTGAGTGCGGCGCGGGCAGGCGCATTGTTCGTGGGCCGCGGGAGGTGCGGGCGGGGGCGAGGAGCGCGGCGGGCGCCCTGTCCGGGCGCGGGCAGGGCCTAACCCTGCCTGCTTTTTCCTCTCTGCTTCTCGCCTCCGCCGAGGCTCAGGCTGCAGGAGAATGCTCGCCTGAAACTTCGGGGTGCACACCAGGACGTGGGCGCCCGCGATAACGCGTGCCCCCGGGCCAGCCCCCCCCATAAGCACATAAGCACAGCGCCCGAAAATAGTGCAGAACCCGGGCCCTGTACGTGTGCCAGATGCTACCGCTTCCGGCGGCCTGTCCCAAAGGAACTTGAACTTGAATGGCCACTGCGGTCTGCACCTCCCCGAGGAAAGGCTCATTCCGCAGAGAGGGTATTCGGGATGACGTTGACAGCAGGTTAGAGACCGCAGCTGGTCCATCTGCCGGTGGGATTACTCAAAGAAGATCTTACTTACGTCAGCTTCGCGAGCACAGCGTGGGGGGGGGGGCAGGACTGTCCCCAGGAGGTGAAGGGGTGCTTAAGCCTGAACTTGGAGGACTTGCGGAGCTCAGTTCCCGGTGGGAAATGGAAGTAGCAAGTGCAGCAGGAGCAGTTTGGAGCAGGGTTCCCACGACTGATCGATAACTCCCGCATTTCACTTCCTCAGCACTGAGTTCAGATCAGGGTCATTTCCTAAACAAAACACTGGACTTAGCCAAGTGAGGGGGGGGGCAGGACAGAAAATTGACAGATTTGAGGGACTTTTAACACACCTTTTCCTCAAGATCCCGATTGCCCGTCTTTTGAATACACCAAGGAACTTTCGTATTGGTTGGCATTTTTGTTCCTTGTTTTCTTTGTTTGGTTGAGGTTTAGATGAATCTTGAGTAGCAGTCGTGCCTGTTGATGAGTGTTGCTTGTAAAAAGGGTGTTTTACGGACAGCAGTTTAACCATTTGCATTACTGTGCCGGGGTACTTTGGAAAGTAACTTGCCAGATTCTTATCTTCAAATCTCTGGAAATAATGTGCATTACTAGACAATGCAGTATGAGAGTATGAATGAGGAAGAAAAGTTAGATGATAAGTTAGTGGACATGTGTCCATGGAAAGAATGATTGAAGTTGCTGCCCCTTACCTCTGTTCCTAAAACTAAACATCTGAAGATGGAGTGTGATCATGTGCTAGTATCACTCATAATTGTGGAAGCACTGAGATCTGGGTGGGCTTGTCTGTGACTTGGTTCCACAATGGCAAACATTTTTTCATTATTAATTTTATGTATATGGTTGTTTTGCCTGCTTGTATGTCTGTGCACCACTTGCATGCCTGGTGTCTAGGGAGGCCAGAAGAGGGCATCAATATCCTGGGACTGTAGCTACAGATAGTTGTAAGCCACCGAGGACCGCTGGAACCCAGATCCTCTGGAAGAGCAGCCAGTGCTCTTAGCTGCTTGAGCTATCTCTCAAATTCTGTCACCATAGCAAATATTTTGTGCCACAGTTGGATTGTTTGTTTTTATTGCTTATGGTAGCAATATTTTAATTTACTGTTATTAACTCTATACATAATTTAATGGGACACTTTTCCTTTTATGCTTAATGGAAAAACGCTAATTTTCATAAGAAATAGAGAAAACCTTGTATAGTTTCATTCAAAATTAGAAAAGTCTATTTGAAATTAAAATAGACTTATTGATTAAATTTACTATAAAATAGATTGTGGGAATTACAGTAAAATAAAAATTTGGTCTTATAAAGTATATCTTGTTGGAATAGTTTATTGAAATGACAATCACATTAGAAGTCCTCTTCTTTCAGATCTGGTGTTTGCTTTATGTTAGTAATGTGAACCTTATAGGCTGCTTTAATTTCTTGTGTGTGTATATAAGAGAGAAGGAGAGAGGAGAGTGTGTATGCCCACCCACCTACCTAGATAGGCTTTGAACTTATGATCCTCCTTTCTGAGTGTCATGTGTGCTGAGATCACACATGTGAGTCTTCACACAGGGCCTGGCTGCTTTTCTTCACTGAGGGAGAATACAGTGAGTTGATACGGGCTTTGATACAGGTTCAGATCCTGTCTGCAATACATATTGTAGGTGAGACTTTTTCAGGGAACTTAATCTATCTATCCCTATTTTGTTAAGCATTGCATTAAGAATTCAGAGTTTGAATATAGCACAGTGCTGAATTAATGTTTGTTACTGGCAAACTCTAAGAAAGTCACACTCTGGAATACTAGTTTACTGTTGATTTTTACATGAAATGTTTTAGGTAGGTGAAAAATTAAATTTTCATTTTGAGAGTTTGGAGGCTTATTGCAGTGGCATGTGTTCACATCAGTGAAGCTAGTCTTCTGTTGCCACCTGTTTGTGGATAATACAAAAATGGAGTTGATCCAGCTATACTATGCTGAGCAAGGAGTTGCTGGACTGCCTTAGGTCAGTGTGTATTGAAATTAACTGTCTTGTGATGAAACATTACCTTTCAGGGTCAGAAAAACACAAGAGAGTGGTTTTTAACACTCATTAATTTCTACTTATAATTCATTTGATTTGATTTTGGTTTACAGTTAGCTGAAATTTTAATAATTTAAGAGAAATATATTGTAACTATCTAAAGTTGAAATTGACACAGATCATGAAGATTTTTTTTAATTGTTTTTTTAATTTAAAGCAATCAGTCAAGTTTCTTGAATTTTTGGCTTATAAAACTTGTTAGTAGAGCATGATAGTCTTTCATTCTGCTAATCTTTTTATCAGGTTATAGCAAATGCTTGTGAAAATCCTAGAATATAAATTTATGACTATTCTAATTTTCAATGAATCCTCTAGCTTGGTAGATTAAATAATATAGTGGGAGAACATGGAATTTATTTTAATTAAAAATAAAATAAAGTAAAAATGTTATAATAGACAAAGTGACAAAGTATATAAAAATGTGGTAGCCAGAATAGTATAATATTCTGTATATAATGGTATACTATGCATCTATCATCAGGCTTCAGTAAATTCAACTCAGGGTCACCTACCTTTCTCCTCATTACTTTGAAATAACAAACCCTAGAATTATAATTTGTAAATATTACAATGTTTATCTGTGAAAGTTGTTTTTTNAAAAAAAAATGACCACAACATTATAGTTTCTTTAAAAATATACAAAATATATCTGTTCAGTTGGAACCTCCAGCTTGCCCCTGCACGATCCAGAAAGCCCCATTCTTTTAAGACATTTTATTATAATGCCTTTGTTAATATAATCTTGATAAATAGGTAAATAAGCTAAAACTTAGGACCACAGCTAAACACCAGAAACTGAGGTATTCCTCTCTTATGATACAGTGTAAGATGATGACTTAAGCAGTCTAATAATATCATACATTTTTACTGTAGATATTTTTTAAAATTTAAGTTTTTAGAGATTTATAATTACATCATTTCTCTTTTCCCTTTCCTCCTGCCAAACTTTCCCATATACCACCCCTTGCTCTATTTCAAATTCATAGCCTTTTTTTCTTTGTTATATATTATATGTTTATGTGTGTATGTATTCCTAAATATATAAATACAACCTGCTCAATCCATATAATGTTACTTGTATGTATGTGTTTTCAAGACTGTTTGGTTTTGGATAACCAGATAGTTGATGTGTTTTTCCCTTGGGAAGATCATTTCTACCATCTCAGCATTCTTTTGTTGTCTGTAGTTTTTTTGTCTGGGGTTGAGGCNTCCAGAATTTGTCCCCTTCCACGTTAGTTAACATGTCTATACATGTCAGCCTTGTTCTGGTCATGTTTAGGCAGCCTTGTTGGTGAGACTTCATGGAGATAGCTTCTGAGAGTCCTAGGGGACACAATATCACAGCAAGCTTCCTGTTTCTCTGGCTCTTAACAGTCTTTTTGTCTCCTCTCCTTCAGTGGTCTCTGAGCCTTAGGTTCAGAAGTTGTGTTGCAGATGAATCAGTGGGGATTGAGTTCCACAACTCTGCATTTTGATCAGTTGTGGTTTTCTGTCTGTGGCTATTTCTTTTAAAAATTACTACATTGATTGAGTATGTGCATGTATATGGGTGCACATACCACAGTGCATATGTGGAAGTCAGAGGACAGCCTTTGGGAGTTGGTTCTTCCCTTCTACCATGTGGGGGGTCCTGGGATCAAACTTTAACCACTGGGCCATCTTGCTGGCCCATAGTATGGATATTACTAAATCATCCCTGCATTACTAAAAGCATCACTGCATTTACACAGGTTAAAATTTTGCTTTAAGAACTTTAGTGTAGTGGGTCATTAGTGCAAGTCTATATTCATAATCCGTATGTCTTCTCCATTGAGGTTAGTTTCCCATAGTCCCATACTTAGACCATCTCCTACTGTTTCCGTTACATACTTACATTTCATCTCATCAGGAACACCTGTTTTTCTCCTCACTAGCAGTCTCATTTTTTTTTTTCTTTCTTTCTTTTCTTTGGTAGCCTTGGCTGTCTTAGAACTAGCTCTGTAGACTCCGCTGGCCTCAAACTCAGAGAGATCCACCTGCCTCTGCCTCCGAGTGCTGGGATTAAAGGCTTGCGCCACTGCCATCCTCTTAACTACTCTTTAAGGCTAGTTTAGAGTCTCACCAAACTTATTTTTCAGTTTATGCTCTTTTTATTTATATTTTTAATTTATACTTTTAAAAATTGAACTTTTGTTACTTTATCATAAAATATAAGTCTTTTTAGGGGATGTTCTTGTAAGATAGTTTTGTCTTAACAATAACATAAACTTCTGAATTCAGAGACCACATGTTTTCCTTGTTTATATCCTTTGTAATGTTTAGCAAAGGTCTGGATACATATCCACCCTCAGTTATTGCTGATGAAATGGATATTCATATGCTACCTTCTTGAATCTATCATTAGTGCAACACTTGTAGATAGCAATGTTCCTCACTCAATTCTCAAGTAAAGGTAACATCAGAGTATTTAGAAATACTTTTTGTAATCTGAGTAGAAGTAAGATTGGTACCTGTAGTTTCAGGTCTGTTAAATACTTAGATGCTGAGAGTTGTATTCTACTAACTATCTTTTTAAAACCTTACTACAAGTTGGACCCCCATTTTAAAGAGAAGCTGCTATTCACATTTGTCAAGAGAGAAACAGGAATAGAGAATAGGTCAGAAGCTGATAGGCACGTGGCACAGATAGTTGTGGGCTGGAACCGGGCTAGTTCTTAACCATCATTTTTCACCACACAACAGCCTCCCTCTAAAACATTAATTTTTGGTTTTTTGAGACAAGATTTTCCAGTGTAACAGCTCTGGCTGTCCTAGAACTTGCTCTGTAATCAGGCTGGCCTCTAACTCACAGACATCTACCTGCCTCTGTCTCCTGAGTGCTGGGATTAAAGTCATGCGCCACCACTGCCTGGCACACAACAACTTCTTATGTACCCTAATATGACAGAGACTATGGGACATGCCTGTCTCTTTCTGTCTGCTCACCTTTTCACTTTGACACGGAAATGTAAGGACTTGATCTCATTTTCAGGTGTGTGTACATAGCGAGTGCAATAGCATAATGGAAGTGTGGACTGTGAACTCAGATCACATGCTTTTATAATTTGGCTTCTTTAAATGCCAGTTTTCTTCAGGTCTCAGTTGTCCCACATGCACTAGGGAGTCACAATGCAGCATCTACTTGGTGGAGCTTTTACATAGGTATTGGAGTGCCCCAGATACCTTCCATCATGCTGACACACAGAAGATGAGGGTACACACACATCTCTAATCCTGTGATAAGTGTCTTCATGCCTCTATCTTAGTGAAAGCTTCCTTTGTCCTTTGGTTTGGGAGGGTGTTTCTGAAGGAAATGTGTACATAGGAGTTTGCAGTGTGTGTTTGTTGAAGCTAATTTCCTATGTTCTTCGTGTCTTCAGCAACAGTGTTAAAACTGGTTAAGCTGCTGGGTGCATCATCTTTTAGAGACAGGAGGTATTGATAACCAGGGAAGAAGGCCTTATGTCTCCTTTAGCTGTTCTCTGCTCAGCCAAGGGGCTTTGTTTTTAACGTCCTTTTCTGGGCATAGTACCATCCCAATAATTAACTGAGGGGCTATTTCTTTCTTTCCTCAGGCCTCCAGATTTTGATTTTCAGTGGCCAGACCAGGAATCTCTAGAGCTAAGTTTCTGCTAATCTCCAGGGACTGAATGAGACCTTTCTTGCAGAATTCTGTTAGAAAAGCTTCTAGATGTTTTGTGGGAAACACTTGTGTTGAGTCTCGTGAGCTAGTGGATAGTGCTCAAACATTTGCTGAGAACAGGAACATAAAAGACTGAACATAAAAAAGTGACTGAAATGTTAATTTCTGCTTTTACTGACAAGGCTGCCAGTGTTATTTGTATATTTTGGTTTTACTTACTTTTATCCAGATAGTAATGAGAAAGTTTGGGCTTCAGAAGTAATAGCTAGGTATAAACAGTACCTCTAGACAAACATTCAGTTTTAATATAGTTTAATTATATTTTCATATGCATGAATTAATAAGCTTTTAGCACCCCTCTGTGAATTCATTATAGAGAATTAGAAAATGTATCAAAAGTAAAAATAAAATGACCCACAGTTATACTTTCTGTAGATAAGTCTTGTTGCTGTGGGATGTCTTTCTGTATGCTATGAATATGTGTTGCTCTGTTTGGTTGATAAAGNTTTTTGGCCTTTGGCAAGGCAGCTTAGAGGCAGGCGGGAAATCTGAGAAGAGAGACAGGAAGAGAAAGGCGGAATTGAGGGAGACGCCAGAGAGCAGCATGTAATGGCACACAGGTAAAGCCACGGGACACGTGAGGAAACATAGATTAATAGAAATGGGCTGAGTTAAGTTATAAGAGCTAGCTAGCAAGAAGCCTGAACCATAGGCCATCCAGTTTGTAATTGATATAAGCCTCTGTGTGTTTACTTGGATCTGAGCAGCTGCAGGACTGAATGGGACACAAGGAAAACTCCCAACTACATTTTATTGGCATTCTATTGGGTATATATATGTTCATGTTCTCTGCTATGCATGTATATATTTATATAACTTTTCTGACAAAATGGACTCTCATTCTTTGGTAACTTTGCTCAACAAACATTATGGTTATTTGTTTTTTTATGTGAATGTGTCTNTGCCTTTATGTACACATGTGGGTGCAGTGCCTGGGAGACTAAATGAGGGTGTCAGACCTTCTGGCACTAGAGGTACAGGTACCGTGAGCCAAACCTAGGTCCTTTGTAAGAACAGCAATTCCTCTTAACCATTGTGCCGTCTAGCCCTGGAAGTTGCTTTGTATCCCAGGCTGGCTTCAAATTTNTGGCAGTCCTCCTGCATCTGCCTCCCAAGTGCTGGGAATTCAGGTATATACCACTATGCTCAGCTTAATACTGTAGTTTGATAAGCCATTAAACAACTTAAAAATACTCAGTTATCTTAAATTTATATAAAGTCTATAGAGATAGAAGTTTCCTGTTAAGATTTATTATTTTTGTTTTATTTCACATATNTGAGCATGTCTGAGTGAGTATCTACCANATGTATGTGGCTGTCTGTAGCATAGTGAGTAATTCTCAACCTTCCTAACACTGTGACCCTTTAATACAGTGCCTCATATTGTGGGGACCCCAACCATAAAATTGTTTTCATTGTTACTTGATAACTGTAATTTTGCTGTTATGAATCGTAATGTAAATATCTGATGTGCAGGATATCTGATATGCAACCCCATTGAAAGGGTTGTTGGACCCCCAAAGAGGTCATGACCCACAGGGAAGGGAAGACCAAACCAAACAAAGAACACAACTCAGCAGGACAAATACTGAGTCCTNTAGCCTCACAAGCAGCACCACGGGGATATAGTTGCATGATGTGAGCATCAGTGGGACTGAACAGACCAACCCTTCTGTCCTAGCCATTTGGAGCCCACATGGGTCTACTTAATTCCTGTAGTTTTTTGGGGGGTCTCTATTTCAAGGGAAGCACTATTTTCATAGTTTTGATAGTCTTCTATGGGTTATCTCCTGCAGGGAATCCACCCTTGTCAGATACTGCCTGGTCCCATAGGCTTTCCTCAAATTCTTGGTGGAATATTGTGTGATTCTGTAATTCCTGCATTCTGAATATCTGCAAAAACAAAATCATTCTGATAATGCTGAGATCTTGTGGTAGTTTTAGACATAGCCTGCCCTTTTGGACCACAACTGCAGTGGCCTCTGAGACCCTGGACAGCTGAATCTGAGAAACACTTCCTAGATGGCCCTGAGTGGCCAGAGCACGCTTGATTTTTTTGTTTTTTAAAGGGAAGTCTTTTAAATGAGTTTATAGTTTCATATTCTGGAGCCTGTGGTGAGTCGAGTTTTGCCAACAATTCTTGAATGCTTTTAAAGTCCCTTTGTTGTTGTCCTAGTGTGTAAATTGCTTAGCTTCATTGGAACAGTTCTAAATCTCTTTTTTTCACTGTCGTGGCCTCTTAGTCTGCCAATGCTCTTTTTCTGGCCAAATCACTTTTTTTCTCCTGCTCTGCCAGCCTGGCTAATAGTAGCTAGCAGCAACCACACCTTGGCTAAATTATNAGTATGTTAAATTCAGTCTCATTCAGATTTCCAGACACAGCAAAATATGCAGAAATTCTTTGCCAAATGTTCAGGAATGATTTTTAGGCCAGTTCCCAGTAGAGTCCTTGTTTGCACCTGAAACCTTGGTTTCAGGTTTCACTGTCTACCTTTCTGTTGTCATTCTGACGTTTTTGAACTCCTACTGGANGTACCCATTAAACTCAGCTTATAGCATTTTGGGATTTCTCTAGTTTACATATTAAGCCTCTTGCAATTTGCTCTCACAAGCCAGTTCCAAAGGACTAAACTAACTTCAGGTTTAGGCACAGCAATGACTGCTTCTTTGGTACCAGTTTTGGAGTTAGTTACTTTTGCATTGCTGTGACCAAAATACTCAACAGAAACAACTTCAAGGAGGAGACTTATTTTGGCTCATGATCTCNGGGAATTTCAGTCTCTTNTAGCAGGGCAGATTACAGAGTGTGTGGCAGAGTCATTCACATAAGGCTGAGGCTAGTAAGTGTAGCCTTCAATGGTCTACTTTACTGACCTATTTACGCAGGCTAGTACCCACCTCCTCGAGGTTCTGCATCCTCCCAAAATAATACCACTAGCTTAAGAACAGTCATTTGAAACATGAGCCTGTGTGCAACATTGTATGTTTAAATCACAAAAAGCATTTAATTTTGTTGCTCTTAAAAAGCAAAACACCAAAACTCTTCCTTTCATTGACTTTAAGAACTTAAAAAAACTCTTTTCTCTGATACAACAAATGACATCTTTTATTGTACATATGTTACACTTGGCTACAACTGAGAACAGAACTGTTCTAGATTGCCCCAGGTTCAGGNCAGAGAACCAACAGGGGGACTGTTTTGGTTGTAAACAAGGTAGGTCTCTTGGAAGTGGTCTTGGTGATCAGATGGCAGTGAAGTCCCAGATACAGTGAGACACATTAACATTAATAGCATTTAGTCCAACTACTTGTACCAGCACCTCTGCCGGTAGCATCCTTATTTCTTCTGTAGCCACCTTGGGTACACAGCTAGTTTACGTGGGCCTTTGGCTGTACCAGCACCTCTGCCGGTAGCATCCTTATTTTTTCTGTAGCAACCCCAGGTACACAGCTAGTTTACTTGGGCCTTTGGCTGTACCAGCACCTCTGCTGGTAGCATCCTTATTTCTTCTGTAGCCACCCTGGGTACACAGCTAGTTTACTTGGGCCTTTGGCTGATCTTTCTTCTTTGGAGCTTTAGGCAGTGCATTTACTGGATGTGATGTACATTTGATGGTATTTCTAGCAAGCATTCCCTTTTTCNACTTCATTCAGATGACANTAAGGCTGAGGGACTCAAGTCTTATTTTTTCCTGTCAATTTTAGANTTAGTTCTATGCATAGTTTCTTTATGTATGCTATTGGTTCAATATCTTCATTTTTAAAAATAAATGTGGTATTACTTTATCATGATCCTGTAAGTTTTGGTGCCTTTTTTTTGCTTTTATTTATCCCTATATATTTTCTAATTTACCTTGTGATTTCTTTTTTGACTCTTTAATAGTTTAATGAGTATATTGTTTAATTTTCACAGTTTGTGGATTTTCTATTTCCCTTCTATGTATTTCTAGTTTCATTTTATTATAGACAAAGGATGTATGTCTTNAATCTTTTTCAGTTTGTTGAGACTTACTTTGTGGTTAACATCTGATCTGTGTCAAAGAATGCTTCCTGTGCACTTGGGAAGAATGTATATTCAGCTGGGGTCTTCTGTATATGTCCATTAGGTTTGTCTTGTGCTTCAAGTCCTTTGTTTTCACATTGATGCTTGGTCTGGTTGGCCTGTCCATAGTTGCACATGGGGTGTAGGAGTTTCTTATTATCAATATATTGCTGTCTATCTCTTCCTTTAGCTCTATTGATGTTTGCTTTATATATTTGTGTACTCTAATGTTAGNTATATATCCATTTACAACAATATCTTCCTGGTGAGTTATCTTTGTCTTTTGTCACAGATTTTGTTCAAACTTAGTCTATTTGTGTAATGTATCCATGGGGCCCGGCTTTCTTTGGATCCTGTTTGCATGAAGTATGCTTTGCCACCATCTCTCCTGCAGCCCATGTGTTTTTAGATCTAAAGTGTGTCTCTGTGGGCACCATGTAGTTGGATTAAAAAATCAAATTGGCTAATACATGCTTTAACAGGCATTAAACTCATTAATATTTAAGACAATCATTGATATGAAAGGACTTACTATTGGAATTTTAGTTTTTATTTCTAGCTTGTAGCTCTTTTGTTTATCTTATCTTTTCTCTCTTGCTGTCTTCTTTTGTGGGGTTATGCTTTCATTCTCTTCTCATCTGACATTTTCTCAATATTTTCTTTATGGTTATCACTGTAGTTACATAAAACAGCTCAAAGGGCTAACATTCAATTTTAAATTAATTTTAACTTGACCAATTGCATATAAAAGCTGTATACATACTTCTGTTACTCACAGTTTATTAAACCACAAGGTTTTATTAGGTTTTCAGCAATTATTCAAAAGACAGACTAGAGCAAAAGTAGGATGATAAGTAAAGTGCTTAGAGATAAAACCAGGCAAGAAACTATAGGACAAATTATGGTTTTTTAGTGTTCCATACTGTTTAACATAGATTTATTATTACTTTTATAGTTTTATCTTTAAACATTTATACCATGTTTTAAAGTTATCTATGTTCTTACATTAATATTGAAAGTTCTTTATCTGTCTCTATGTTTGTCTTTAACTAGGGAGGGTTATGTTTTCATATGACTTTTGCTTCAACTTGATGGGCTTTCATCAGTGACTTTGCTNAGCTTTTACTTTTCTTCTTTACAATCTGAAGGTTAAAAAAAAGGTATTTTTAGTCTTTAAAATGTCTGTAGGGCAGTTCTGCCAGATATTTTGGTTAAATTTTTATGTATCCTTTTGTT
>LZPO01087239.1:268351-282410 GCA_001675575.1 Neotoma lepida | reverse complement strand
AGCAATACAAAGAAGCAATGAATCTAAGGGCTGCTTCTTTGAGATGAAGACTGGCAGACCCTTGGCTGAAACAACCAAGAGAAAGAAAGAAAAACAAATGAGACTCTGGGAAGAACAAAGGAACACTACAGCAAAGACAATCGGTTTATCACAAGGGGACACTTTCCAAACCTACACTCTTGGACTAGAGAGACAGCTCATAGAGAGCAGAAGACAAAACAGACTTGAATTATCAAACAATTCAGAAATTCACAGCACACTCAGGAGTAAATAAAACACACGTGGGAGCCATGGACCTGTCCTAGGAGAAAGGCAGTGCATGCTCCAGTTGGTGTTTCTACTCACATGCAAACAGTATTAGTCCTCACTGGGGAAAGGGCCATTTAGACAACTTGTTTTTGACATCCTGAGACTTCAGACATATAAACACCTAAAGTTGTTTGTATTTACTAAAGCCTTAACAAGAAATGNTATTAAATATCTTCATTACAAAAAAAAGTCTACAAATTGTTCTATGAAAAATGCAGAAATAATAAATGGCTGTATTTGATCAACTTTTATCAACATTTATCAACTTCTAGTCTTCCCTTTCTCCTTTGTGAACAGCAGAGCCAATTAATGATTCTGGAGTCTGGGCATGTTATGATTCTAAACTGATTTTCTCTGTTAACCATTTTGTTGAAGTTAAGCAGTTAGGAAAATCCAAATATGGGTCAGCATAAACCAACGTATTATAGAGAACATCTTTTCAAATCACTGTGCTTACAAAGATTTAATTAGAACCAGTGGAAACTTCTTCAGGCTGCTATCATTACAGTTCCACATGTCCCCTTGCCTATAAATTAAAACATTTCTACAGATGTTTAAATTATTTTTTACTTAAGTTCATTATTTTTAAAAATTAACATTGATTGCTAATTTAATATATCAACTCTTCCAGGGCATGAGGTGCCCAGAAATTTAGTTAAACAGTATTGTAGACATATCTTTAAGGGTGTTACTGGATTAGAGTAATATTTGAATCAATAAATTAGGTCAAACAGGGGCTGAAGAGATGGCTCAGAGGTTTAGAACACTGGTTGCTCTTCCAGAGGTCCTGAGTTCAATTCCCAGCAACTGTATGATGGCTTACAACCATCTGTAATGAGATCTGGTGCCCTCTTCTGGCCTGCAGGCATACATACAGACGGGAACACTGTATACATAATAAGAAAATAAATCTTTAAAAAAANTAGGTAAATCATATTGAAAACCAAAATACTCTGGACTAAGACATTGGTTTTTTTCAGGCTCTAAAACTTAGTCTGATATTCTGTGATGATCAATANATAGAATTTAAGTCATTAGGCAAATCCAAATGTNTGATTCTTCTTGAGACTCCAAACAGCCAGCATTTTGTACTGGAAGCTGGAATCACAAACTTCCTGTGTCTCTAGCCTACAGACCNCAGACCTTGGGTTTCTCAGTCATTGCCATCATCATGTGAATGGACCTGTTATTACTTTACATATGTATCCTTGTAATTCTGTTTCTAGAACACCTCCACTGTTATACCTTTATAATATCACTGTCCTGCAAGAAATGAAATTTTAATAAAATGGGTTCAAATTGATTATGGTTCTTTTTTCTATTTCTATAACTATCCTAAGCAGGTAAAACNAAGTATGGAACTACTAACATTATCAAGTTAGTATTCAGTTTAATGACATTATTTACATCTCCATATTAATGACCTTTTNAACACTAGAATTGCTAAAGGTAACTGAGCTCAAAGAGAAGAAAAATTCCCCCAACCTATTTTGTTGTTGTTGTTTTCCTAATGGTNGGTTATAAATTATCTTCTGTTGGAAACAGTTCTACGAATCTACAAACAAAGCTTGCAGTTAGTTTCTGCCCATACACTTGCCTTCTCATTTATTTTTCCCAGCCTTGGAAGCTCAAAACTACTTTCTTCCTTTGTCCTCTCATTTCTTTACCAGTCAATGGTTCTTTGTTGAAGTTTCTTTATACACAGGAGCATCAAGCCACTGCTCTGAGTTACTTCTCAGGGAGGTTTCTCTTACATGACGAACACTGTACACATCAATAAATATCAACATGCATTTCTCTTACTAATCTGTCTTTCTGTACAAGGGTCCATACAGCTAAGAACTCAAGGGAAGTAAAGGAAGGCAATATTTACATCCCTACAATGCAGTATCACATAAAATACACAACAGGGTTTTGAAAATGGAAGGATCGCCAATGAGGCACTTCTAACACATTTAGTGCAATCAATTATTACNACAACTTATGGAATTCTCCAGTACAAAGGCTAAGTCACAACTAATAAGGAAGCAAGAGAACATGCAGAGGGGTGTTCAGGGAACACTATGGAAGAGCTAACCCTTGGCATAGTCTATGTGCTTAGTGTTAGATCTCTGNTCGGTTTTAAATCATTACCCTAGAACTTTGACATTATTTGGAATAACTGGTACGCATCTGCATGATGATTATGGTTGAGATTCCCTTTAATAAATAGAATTACTAAAGGCAATTAAGGCTGTAAGGAAAATTAGACCTGAGTTTGTATTTCAGCTCTCAACTCTGCCACCTTCTACCAGATAATAAACATCTTAAACCCTTTAGGATTGCAGGCATCTGAACATGAGCTTCTTTAATTTTAAATGAAGCTCCCAAGAGCTAGGAAAATAAAACATAGTAACACCTAGAAAGTGTCAAGTAACGTTCTCACAAAATAACAAACCTATAATAGCTCTCCTAAAAGTAAAGTGCGCAGATAACTACTACAGCATATAANGAAGGAGNAAACATTTAAAAATGTCTTGGTTACTAGTCAGGTTTAATGGTGTATATTTGTAACCCAAGNACTAAGGATGCTGAGGCAACAGGATCATGAGTTCAAGTCCAGACTGAAGTACACAATGACACCTCATCTAAAACAAAAATAAAAACAAACAAACACAAAAAAACCCAAGACAACAAATCTATTAACACATTTGGAAAGCTGCCTGGCCGTAACAAGTTCACATGCCTATTTGTTCATCTTCTGTCCTTATGTTTCATATCTCCTAATTCGGCCTAATATAGTCTATGCTCATGAATTACTATAAATATTACAATATATGGAGATAAGTTTTCATAGCTGATGATATGTAATAGGTATTGAATAAATTGAAGCTATTATATAATTTAACATTTTTAAGATTTATTTGTTTACTTTTATTTATGTGAACACATATTTGTATATGTGTCTGTGTGCACCATGTGTATGCAAGTGCCCGCAGAGGCCAGAAGAGCGCACTGGATCCCTTGGAGCTGGAGTTATATGATGTTATAAGCCCCCTGACATGCCTACATGGAACCAAACGCCAGTCCTCAGCAAGAACAGGGCACTCCTTGGATCTCTTAACCCTTGAGCCATCTCAGGGCCTTCAATTTCGGAGAACAAATACTTGGCANGCTTTTCAACAGGAACTATCTGAAGACAGCAATAAGTACATTCAACTTAATTTTTCTTGCTCTCTCATCCCCAAATTCTCTGTTTTCCATCATTCTCAATTTATTGATGCTGATAATTAAACATTAACCTTTGTTTCTTGCNGTCTCCTANTGAAGGAAGAAATGGATGTAATAAACTGACGTCACAAAGGATTTATCAATAAACTTGCTTAAAAAATTAAGTTAGACAAAAGTAAAATTTAGCTAAAAGAGCATGCCTCCANCAGGCAGTTTAAGAGGTCACAACCTTGGCTGACAGCCACTAATTCAGTCCNGTGCCTCTCTTATCAGAAAAAGAATAATTACACCAGGCAGGCATGATGANCCTGGGTAACAGTCACTCAGGAAAAGCAGCCATGGTCTGTCTAAAGATAACTATACCAGTATTATTAAATTGTAAATCTACCCAATTATTCGAACAATCAAACTCTGGAGTTTCTGTAAACTAATTACCCAAAGGGTAACTTAGCACCATGAACCTGTGTGTTCAAACTAAGTGGTTTTTCTGTTCAGAGCTGGCCCCCTTTTGTTGCATTAGTCAGAANAGGTCACACAGGTCAGAAGAGGTCACAGGCATGGTCCCACCATTACACTGCTTTCTAACACCAGCAGACACATCAGTCCATTTAGTCCGCACTCTANTTCTATTAGTTCTACTGCTGTCCTAACTTAACAGACACACCNGCCCCCTTGCTTACCTAACAGCTGGAACCAATCAACTTCTGTGTCCTCTTAACGTTTTATTTGAGAAGAAAGTTGAAATTAAGAATCGGCTGGGATCATATTTTCTCTTTTTCAACTTTTTAAAAAAATGTATTTATTTTTATTTCATGAGCATTGGTGTTTTGCTTGCATGTATGTCTGTGTGAAGGTATCAGATTCCCTAGAATTGGATTACAGACAGCTATGGTCTGCCATGTAGGTGCTGGGAATTGAACACAGGACCTCTGGAAGAGCAGCCAGTGCTCTTAACCGCTGAACCATCTCTCCAACCCCAAGGATTATATTTTCAAATATATGGTCATATCTAAATCATTCATTCTCTCTTTTTTATCAAGTTAATAATTTTTACATCCATTTTGTACAATTTATTGAACCCTGGGCTTTATTCAACCTAGTAATGCTCAAGTTACTAATTTGTAAAGTNAGAGTGAATTAAATTTTTTCCTATTTTTTAATCCTCTATAGAAATGCTGGTGTCTATGTGTTGCATAACAAAAATTCACCAAACCCAAGTGCTCTCAACTGATAACAGTAAAATTATTACCAAAAAATTATGAGAGGGTTTATACCACCTGTACATAAGGGAAGAGGTTAATGGGAATACAAACAAAAGGCTATATAGAATTAGATTATTGAATTTAATTGTCTAATTCTTGTAATACTTTCCAATACTTGAATATAATAACTGAAAAAAATCTCATAAATGCAAAGTCCATAGCAAGGAAAACATATTACCATTAACTCCTTTCTGAAACATTTTTCAGGCATAAATGTTAAATTAGTAGCATTTCCCCTGACCAAAAAGACTATAGATAGATATCTTGTTTTCCATGTGCAACCTAACATAAAACATACAAATTAAATGACAGTAAAGCCCTACCAGGTTTAATTTTAATCTAAGGAAACACCAATGTAGAAAATAAACCAAAAAGCAAATTCTATCAGATTTAGAATAAAAATAATGTTATTGCTCTAAAAAACAAAACAATTGCTGAAGTCAATGTGATATGACTATAGAAACCCTGAAAAAAACAAACAACAACAAAAATTCCTGCTGCTTCTTACTTCTGATTAAAGCATCCAAACCCCAGCATATATACATAACAACTGCTCAGTTNGGACTCTGTAAAGGTTACATGGTCTGGGTTTTATCCATGATTTGTCTTCCTTGTGATTTCCTTTCTGTCTTATTCATACAATATTTGTTTCATACACTTCTCTATCACTAGAACATATAATTTGTAGATAATAGTGCTATGGATATGCAAAATTACTTAAAGACTACGCAAAGTTTTCCATCAATTTCCTTTCTTTCTAACTGTATAGAGCCCTAATAATTGCTTGGATTGTGAATAAAAGTGTCGTAAGATTTTTTTAAATCTTACATTTTTTTCAGAAGGTATATAGTCATTAACACCAGTTTCTGAAAAGAAAAGAGTGCATGGGCATACTCTCCTGCTCATACTTCTGAAAATAAAAAGTAACCAAAGAACATGAGCACTAAGCGGTATAAAGCAGTGCTGCTAAAATTCCTTCCCGGGGGAGACGAAGCTAAGGTCTAGCCCCTCTCCTAATGACGATAGTGAGCTTCCTTACAGAGCACAGATGACGGATTACTTATAGGGACACGGGTACTCCTTCCCCACTGGCCACCATCTGGAAAGCTTCAGCNAGTAGGAATGAGGGCTTTCCCATAGTCACCCAGATGGAGTCCCCTCCCTAGTCTTCCCCTTGGCATATATACAAATATATAGATTATACATATGAATACATAAAAATATACATATTCAAATCCCTCCTCCGGGCCATGTACAGAGTTGCCAGTTTGTAAGGAGCAGTTGGATTCTTGGGGGCAGGTGTAAACTGTTAACAAGCCCAGCTAAGATGGCCTTTGGCAAGGGGGNGGAGCTGAATGTTTCCAGGTGGTAGTTACTTAGCTCTGAGGACAATTACCCATGATAAGTAGCAATTTCACTTAGGGAGATTTTAGTTTGTTTGCTTTGGGCATGTGTTGCTCAACTGTGCTGAGAGAAATGGGATCACTGCTATGAACGGAAAGAACATTTTCACCAGAGGTATGCAGAAAATCAGCTGAAGTTGCCTATGCGGCTGAGAAGAGAACAGTGAAACCAGAGTCTGGTGAGCTAAGACTGTGGTGAGATCCTGTGAAGCANACCTTGGGAACTGAGCACAAANTACAGAACAAGACCAGTGGCTGCACTTGCAAGAGATTAGAGTACAGAGACTGATTCAGAAGTACAGTCAAGTTCAAGGATGATATAAACCTCTTAACTGGAGATGGTAAAATATGAGAGGCACTGAGTCACTAAGGCAAGGATATGTGATTCCTCAATGGATGGTGCTTGCCTTTAGGTTGTCAGATAAGCATCTCTAGCTGCAGTATGAAAATTCAAACAACATGACATACTATTCATTCATAACAGGGACACCTTGTCCAAGCAACTATTAAATGTACTACTTATTTATTTCATTTGGTTAATGAAAGCTAAGTATGTAATTTGAATTTTTCTTCAAGTTCTTATTATGTTTCTGANCAGTTTCTTAGGAAGAATGACCCTAAGGAGATTCCATATTCTCTCCAAGATAGAGCCTGGTATGAATACAATGTTCAGCCTCCAACAAAAGGACTCAAAGTATTCTTCTCTTTATTCTGATGAATCCTATTAGCACCTAGGTGCATATTGATATAAAGAATCAGTGTGCATGCTGAATATTCTTTATAAGAGAACTCATAAGAATGTGGATACATAGGCATGCCTTGTATGGTGGGCATGCCTTGAACCCCAGCACTCACTTAGGAGGCAGAGGTAGACAGATCTCTGAGTTTCAGGCCAGCCGGGTCTATAGAAGGAGTTCCGGGACAACCAGGGCTACACAGAGAAACCCTGTCTCAAAAAAAATAAATAAATAAAATAACAAATAACAACAAAAAAAGAATGTGACTACATTTGTATTAGAAATTCAATTAGCTTTATATTAAAAGACAATTAACTGAACAGTGATAGAGATTATTTTTAATTATTGTTGCTTGTAGGGCTTTTCATACTCTCTGAGCCCATGTGACACTGTGAAGTTACAGTTCTGCTGCTTAGAGGCTTTCTGAAACTCATATGCAAACACACTGGAAATTATTCTCTTCATTAAGTGAATTAACAGAACATCCTTCTGGTAATTCATCACTACTTCAATCCTCATGTTTATGGTATCAGTAAGTGACAACACAGTATCATAGCTTAAACATTCTCTCCAGCTCGATTAACAACAGTAACCTTCTTGATGTGTCTTTGCTGCTCTCTCCATCTGTGTGGTTAAAGATAACAGAGCAAATGGATTTTTAGGATTAGCCCTAATTACATTATAGCACACTGGATTTTATGAAAACTGAACAAATAATGCCACCATAACTGGCTGTTCTTTTTCACTGAAGGGCTATTGATTTCCTCTTTGTTCATATGGGGTACAATCCCTCTCATTCATATGGCGTTGTATACTTGTATTTAATAGGCTCAAGGACACTAAGTAACAAGTGGCAGTGTAGTTCCCAGTTAGTAGGCTGTGATCATAACTATGGCAGCATGNTTTATATTAACATATTAAGTCAAAGATAACTAATATCTTAAAAATGCAACAAATACTAACCCTTGAGAAGAAACTTGTTATTTTAGTGTTTCAGAGAGGCACAGCCTTTGCCTTCCAGGACGAATAGCATATGCTCAGCCCTATATAAACGCTTTCTTATTACAATCCTGTAGCTAAGACTCAGATGCTCAGCACCATATAAACGCTTTCTTATTACAGTCCTGTAGCTAAGACTCAGTGTTTTTCCCATTTTACTGATGAGAAAAATCTCAGCTATGTATCACTCCAAGTTACACACAGTGCATTAGGGGTCGTTACAAATGATACATACATCAATCTGCTTTTCCAGAGTTCGTATTTTTCTTCTAGAATAGAAACTCTTAAGAATAAGAAGACCAAGCAATATTAATAAAACACAGATTAGAAAGTGCTTTGAATGGTTAAAAAACTACTTTCAGAATGAATTCAGAAGGGAGTAGTGAGGCCAATTCATTTTAGAGATGAGGATACAATAATATAAATCAACTATATAGTAAGTATATTTTTCCCATATTGATATGCTTTTAATGAAGGGAGCTGTGCATCAATTTCCATTCTGGTGGAAGTTNCCAGTCTTCACATGGACCAGTGAGCAAATAGCCAGTCCATGGACTTCTCCTTAAAGGGCTCAAGCTTAAAGAACTTCTAAAACTTCCCTTTTCTATAAGTATGTAAATAATTTTGGATATCAAATAATCTTCAAAGTTATCCTGGTTTTCTACTTACAAAAATAGTAAGAAAATTTCATCTCTTATCCATCCTACAAATTATAACGAAGGCTAACGTCTAAAGCCTATAAATCTATTGAGGGCAATTAATTTGAGTTGAATGNTGCTGCTAGTATTTANAAGTTGATCTTTCACAAAAGCAAAAGGAAATGGCTTTCTAGAGCGTGAACAATGTGGCTATCAAATACCGTGATACCTTTAGAAGAATATAAATTTTATATGTATTAGTCATACCTGCACCTCCGCCTATGCTCAGAATCTTAATTTCTGCTTTTCTTTCTCCAATCCTGAAAAGTAAGCAAACAAACAAAATCACAGAATTTAAGAAAAACACAAAAGGTGCTCTGCCAACTCTTCCTATGAAGTCCATTGAAAAGCAAAGACTAATTGATGAATGGACAGAAAGTCGACATGAAAGTGTTACCAGTCATGTCTGTGGCTCCTTATTTCTATTGCTCTTTATTAGAGTACCTAAAAACACAGGCTCCATTCCTTTCTTGAACTTGGAGACACAGAACCACCACTATAAACATCTCACATGTAAAATGTGGCATTTCTTTGGAGACTGGAACACAAGGACACATAGTTCTGTGGACCTTTTACACTGATGATAAAAAGCCTGGGCCTGGGCTGGGAAAGGACTTGGTGGCCNGTGCTATCTCTATATGTCTTTTTCCTCTTCTTTCTTCCTGTTTTCCTTTCAATAAACAAATATGTACTATGTGTTTATTGTATGCCCATCCTAAGAATTAACTTTTAAAAAGAATGAATAAGGACAGTACTTTCAACTTAAAAACCAGAGTGCATTCCACTCATGGCAAGGAGAGGAAATTCTCAGGACTTCTTTCAGATGTAGATTTAAGGGTCAGGAAAAAGTCTGAGTGCACAATGGCTGCCCTGGATGACAGAGCAAAGAGAGGATTCTAAAAAGGCTGCAAGANAGACTGACAAAAGTTTTCATTTAATTTATCAAGTTTCTTTTTTAAAAAATTTTAATTCAGCAGATATTTGTTAAATGAAGAATTAGAAGAAACATCAGGCTCAATGATGAATTCCTGAGAGTTATCATAGTAAGTTCAATATTTTAAAATTTTCAAAATTGAGTAAACAAAGCCAAACAGAAAAAAAAAATGCATCTAAAGAATGTAGTAAAATTGAAGAAACAGAAGAAAACATGTTATTCAAAACTACAGATAAAAAATTTATAAGAAACTAAAGATTTTGATATGGACAAAAAATTTAGTTAAACATAGTTGCCTTTGGAGACTGGAATTCATAGAAAAAGTATTTGAGACAAAGGACTCTGTTGGCTGTTGTTATCTGCTTTTTAAAATCATTTGGATTTTTAAAATACAAATACATTTTATTTTTAAAAAAATTACATTAAGTATGCAATTGCCATACCCAACCTCCCTAGCAAACTCTTCCCTTAGAGACACAGGGAGGTTTGGAAGCATTTTCTAACACCATGTAACTTTTAAACTACTTCAAGCAAAAAAGTTTAGAGCTCCTGTAGCACAATCTAATTTCAGGGGGAAAATAATTTCTTTTTCCCTTTCTCTTTCTTCCTTTCTTTCTCTTTCTTTTTTTCTCTGTTTTCTTTTGAAACAGAGTCTCACATTGTAGCCCATCCTGACCTGGAACTCATGGCAAGCTTGCTTTTGCCTCCTAAATGCTGGGATTACAGNATGGGCCCCCAATGTCTAGCAAAATTGCTTCCTTAATAAAGACATTTAGATTCAATTATTNATAACTTTATATATTACTATTGTAACATAACTTTAGTTATAACCAAAATCTCATGAGTCTTTTATATATTCTACCATCAACACTCCACCTAGACTGGATGCATTTAGAAGACAAGGAAGAGGCCATTGTGTTAAACCCATCAATCTTCAGACTAAGCTGTGAGGCTGAAGAAAATCAAGGATTGTCTTGATTTTCTTAAATTTTTCTTAATTTTCTTGATTGGGTTAAGCTAAGAGATGAATGTGTATCATCCAAACTGAAAAAGTATTGAAGAAGTAACCCATTGCCTGTATTTTTAGAAATGAGTAGAAAGGTCCAAAGAAGTAAATTATAATTTCAGATAAAAGCTGTCTACTTGGTATCTGTTTTAATATTTTAATGTTTTTTAGTTTGAAAAACCATACATGTACATAATAGGTTTTGATCAAATTTATCCAGCGTTCCTTCTTGAAGGGACACTAGCCCACTCCAGCATGTGGCTCTGGCAGGCCTTGTTGCCCTTCTTCCCCAGTTCTCTCTGCCTTGCTAAAAACTGTTAGATTACATTTCTAAAACTAGCCAACAAGGTCTCTTCCTTTGCTTGGCCACTTCCTCCTCCTGAGGTTGACTACCAAGGTCCAGCTATTGAAGTATTAAAGTCCAGCAATCAAAAGCCTCCTTTGGTTCATCTAATTAATGCCTGATCAAAACATACTACCTCATCCTAGCCCATTCTAACACAGACCTCCCCCTTTTCTCCCCTTAAAAATTATACCTGCAAGGGTGGTGGTGGCACACACCTTTAATCCCAGCACTCGGGAGGCAGAGACAGGTGGATCTCTGTGAGTTCAAGGCCAGCCTGGTCTACAGTGAGATCCAGGACAGGCACCAAAACTACACAGAGAAACCCTGTCTCGAAACACCAAAAAAAAAAAAAAAAAAAAAAAAAAAAAATTACACCTGCAAGGCCATTTGCTGCTATTTTCTGTCTGAGTCAGAATGCAGCCACTGTAACTTTTTTCCCAGATAAAAAAGGGAACTCTCTGTGAAAACGGGTGTTTGAGTGTGCTTTGTGTTTAATCCGGGGTCTCAGAGGGAGTCCTCACTCTGTGGGAATCTCCTTCCCCTTCCCCTCCAATGTCTCCTCTCCCCACCACCATGAGCCCCTCCCAACTTCTTGTGCCGTTGACTGTAAATCCTAAATCCACTTATACTTAGTGGAACCTATGTGTGCATAGGGTGGGGTGTGGAGCCCATGATTTAGTTTTTATACCCTTTACCCTATACCTCGTCAATTCATTAACCATGTTAATGACAGAAAACACAAGGCTGGGGAAATGACCCAGTCGGTAAAGTGCCTGACAGGAGAAGGAAGAGAAGGAGAAGAAGAAAAAGAAGCACAGCATTCTGTATTTGTCTAACAAGCCTGCTCCGGGTAGGCAGAAGAACCACCACAGGAAACNAACTCCACAGAGAAATTCAGACAGCAAAAGATCAAGTACCAGATTTCTTTGTCGTTCGTAAATCAGGTCCACAGTCAGTCATTTCTTACTAGTTTTCCATCGTTACTTCTTGAAACAGGAGTGGAAACAATTTATCCCCAGCTGATTATCTTTAGCCTGCAGAATCTGTTACCTCAATAATGCTTATCAGCTTTGGGACAAATTGAACACATTAATCAAAAATAAATGATTAATAAGGAGTCTGTGAGAAGGACAGAAACCAGTTTCACTGACAATGGTAAAATGATCCCTTTTTTTTTCAGGATTCTACTGGTAATATTAAGTTGAAAGGAAAAGACAGCTTTTGGGAGAACGATTATAATAACAGATAAAGGAAATGAATTTAAATCAATATTATTAGAATTGAGAAGCACTAATTCTATGCCCTGGAGTAAACAGTATTGTGCAATTTACTTACATTTGATTCTAAAGAATGAATACCAGAATCCATTTGGGACTTTTTTTTCTTTGAAACATAAAATTTAAAAGAAGGCTAGAAAAGAATCTTATCTTTTTCCAAATAAGGGTGGGCTTGTGCCTTTAAGGCCTTCAAATGGTTAACACTTATTCTGCGCTGCCGGCTATGCAGCACAAATCAGTCTCGCTATTTAAAGAAAACACAGAGCTGCATAAGCGAGGCCAGCCGGGTTAGGCAAGGCCGGGCAGCGGCAGGCAGCTGTGATCCGCAGCTCTGGCTCTAATCTCAGGGTTTCCTCCACCTCTGCCTACCCCTAGGGCTGGGTTCCACCTATCTATCTTTTGCCCACAGGTTAGTCCATTGGCAGAAACGCCTTTTTGTTACCTTGCTATTATGCCTGGCAGCTTCTTGTCCATGAATTCCTGCATGCACTGGTGTTCCGTGGAATTATTTAGAAACCTCCGGAAAGATTCAACGTATCTGCTGTGGTCAGAAAACAAGCTCCTCATGCAAGATGCCATATTGGGTTCCCTAATACAGACAGAGAGGGGAGCTACGTTTAACTTCCTCTCTCCCTAGTTCCTTCTTTTCCCTCTTTCCCTCCCCTCCCCCACCAGTTTCTATAACCCAGCCGTCCCACAAACCCCGCCAAATAAGAACAAAATAATACATGAATAAGAAAGTAACTACAGCACTTAAACCTGCTTTGCATTTGACGGGCACCCAAAGCTAGCAAGCAGAGCTCAATGAGGTAGGAGACTTTCTGTGGGTGCTTTCCCCCCTGCACAGCTGTTTTCAGAAGAGAGAAGCTGGAAAGCAGCCCGCGGTCCAGCAAAGCTGTAAAAGCATTCCGATCACTTCCTGTTTTTCCAGCGGCTGTCACAAGCAAGTTCCAAGTAGGAAAGACAACTNTTTTATTTTGTTTGTTTTGTTTTTAAGGCAAAACACTAGACTGACCAGGATTGCAACAAGACCACATAGCACTTTCAGAAACCTGCAGTTGCTAAAATTTAGGACTGTCTACAGCTGGCCCTGTTGTCCAGGAGCTCACTGCCTTCATGTGTCTTAACTCTTGACTCTTAAGCTCAACTGCTAATTTCTTGGAATCAAATCCAATTTTTTAAGCCAAGGAGGAGCAAGAGAGCTTTAAGCTAAGTTTAAAGTAACATGAAGCTTTCCACATTCCCATAAAAGGATTAGCACACATACTTGAAATTTCTGAGCCTCTTGAAGCTGGGAATTTCACCCATGCTTGCCTTAAGTCCCACTTTCATCTCTACNTGGTTGTTAGCTAATAAAGACAAGTACAGATGCATACTTGCTCTCCCAAATAAGTTACACATAGGCTGATGTTTCCTTAAATGGTTAAAAAAAAATGTGCTTATGCATTTACACTAGCATTAACAATGTTGATTCCGTCCACTAGTGAGGTTCTGTACTGTCACATGTTCTCCATCTCCTTCAGTATCTAAAGTGNTACTAGCAGCATACATAATTCCACTGAGTTCTCATGTGTCAGAAATAGTGTAACACTTTCAAAACTTACTTCAAGGATTACATTTTAAGGTGCCTCCAGGAGCTTCCTCTCAGGACTGATGACAAGTCTGAGATTCCAAAAGGTTGAGTACTTTGCTCAAAGCATGGCAGCAAAATGGGGAAGAGCTGGGAATATTTTAAGGGTGTTAAGCCATAGCACCCATGCTTTCACAAAAGTCTTTATATTTTTATATTCAATCCAAACCTATCGCCTTGGACCTCCTAGATAGCACTCCCATTTCAGTTTGCCTAAACATACAAATAATCTCAAAAAGAAATGAAAA